>JAJKFI010000014.1:14494813-14560979 GCA_029204185.1 Lerista edwardsae
ACGCAGCAGACTGAATGTGAAGAATGCATGTTATCCTAAGCAAATGTAAGCCAGTGAATGAACCATTATATTTATTTGATCCGTCTATGAAACAATTAAGTGGAAATCAACTAATGAATACTCCAATCTGTAACAATTAATCCCCTCTGGCAGTCAAGCTGCAATTTATTGTACCTGTACTACAGAATATGGATGATGAAAACTTTACACCGTACCCAAAGAAGATGGCAATTAATGAAGCTACTATTAATGGTGATCTGAAATATGATCATTGATCCATAATGTTTTTCCATCCTTTTAAAACACTGCCTGTGCTGTTGGCTTTTGCTGTCAAAGCAAAATTTTGCCAAATTTATAATTGGGCAGCCCAATCCTAACCAACCTCCCCCATGCCAAAGCAGCTATGCCAGCACAGACTCCACTGTCTCCTGTGTGGGTTACAACACTGGCAGGCTCCCCAAGGGAAGGGTACATTTGTCCCCTTGCCCTGAGATAAGCCCCAATTGTGTCTACTTGGACCTGCACCTGCTAAATCAGTAGCAGAAGTCTGAGTGGATCTATGTTGGCAGATCTGATCTAGGATGAGGGATAAGATATGGCATGCACTCATGCTGCCAATCCCACTCCATGCCACCCGCCATGCCCCCTCCACACTCTCCCTACCAGTTTTTACCTCTCTCCTGCCCTTTCCTGCCTCTCCGCTGTCCAGCGCAAAGCTTACCTTCTCCACTACACAGCGCTTCCTGCCAGCGCTGCTCATTTCTGCACTGTTATAACATGTTGTTTGCGATAGTTCGCACCAGTAGAACATATGTTTTGCCAGTGCAGAGACACAATAGGATTGTGCCGATAGAATCACAAAGTTGTAAATGACCCATAAGGTCATCTAGTCCAACCCCCTCCCTGCAGTCCACTTAGAGCAATCTTCAGCAGTTACCTGTTGAGCCTCTGCTTGAAGATCTCCAGTGAGAGAGATACCACACACACACACTCTCAGCATTCTGTTCCACTGTCCAACTGCCCTTACCGGCAAACATTTCTTTCTGATATCCAACCAGAATCTCCTCTCTTGCAGTTTGTACCCTTTTGATCTAGTTCTGCTCTCAAAGGCCGCTGAGAACAATTGTGTTCCTTCTTCCATATGATAGGCCTGCAGGTATTTGAAGAGCACTATACTATCCCCTCTCATCCTGAGTCTCTTCTCTAGGCTAAACACATCAAGTTCCATCATCCTTTCTTCATAGGGTTTATTCTCCAGTCCTCTGATCATCTTTTACATTTGGCACCTTAGATCACCCTGAAAAGCATCCCCGGCGTGACCAGCTCTTATCATTGCACTGGTGACACTTGCAACGACTGACCACAGTCCCCAGGGATCTTTGTGACCAACCGCTTCCAGGGTCTGCCACCCCAGCATGCCTTGTGCTGGGAGTTCCACACAGAAGCGCCTGGCAGCAAGAACACCTGGAGGCTGTAGCCAGGGTCCCTGGTGGACTAGTAAGAGCAGGTCACATGGGGGATGGTTCAAGCGGACACTGGCGGTCCTACCATTGAAGGGGTGAGGTCAAATGCCCCGGGCGTAGTGCTGCTGAAGCGGGAGGACAGCAATGATGAGGCTCACCTTTCAGAGAGGCGAGCAGTGTTTGGCCTGCCACCCCCCTACTTTACCTCCATAAGGCTCTGAAATGGAGCCTGGCATGGCATGGAGGCGTGGCGGAGCAGCACACAGGGGCAAAGCTCCTCCTTCTCTGTTCCTGGGCAGCCCATTGGCTGAGTCTGCTACTGTATCTGGCCCATAGGCTAGAGTTTGGTGATGCCTGCCTTGGATTATGGATCTCCTATGCCATATCTGGTTGAACCCTAAATCATTTATCTCTCTTATTCATTTTGTGTTTCCAATTACAAATATGTCTGGGAAGCCTACAAGCAGGTCAAAGGCGAACCTGTTTGTCCCCAAGCTTTTGGCATTCAGATGTACACTGTGTCTGAACATGGAGGTTCTATTTAGCTGCCACGGCTGATGAGGGGCTGAGCTTAGCTGGCCTGGGCCACGCATGAGGAGCTTTGAGGGGGTGAAGGAGATAGTTGCAGTGGGAATAGCAGGGCCTTGAAGCACCTCCTCTTCTTTTTGGCACCAACTGCCCGTGATCAGGATGTACCAATAGTGTCTTGGCATGTTATCACTGCAGGTTGAGTATCCCTTAATACAGAGCGCAATCCTAAACTGGAGTTAGGCTGGCATAAGCAAAGCCAGCAAAGTTTGGCCAGCACAAGGGCCACCATGAAGCATGTTTGGATCACTCTCGGAGACAGGGAGGATGGCTCACATCTGTGATGTGCCTGGGGCACCTGGTGGGCCACTGTGAGATACAGGAAGCTGGACTAGATGGGCCTTTGGCCTGATCCAGCAGGGCTCTTCTTATGTTCTTATGTGTGCTGGCCTCTCTGACTCCAAGAGTGGTCCAAACATATTTTACGCTGTTCCTTGTGCTGGCCAAACTTTGCTGGCTTAGCTAATGTCAGCCTAACTCAGTTTAGGATTGCGCTCTCAGACTGCTTGGGACAGAAAGGTTGCTCTTTTGACTGTCACTCATTTGGATGTCTGCTGACCTGTTTGACATTTTCCAACAATGTCCATACAGGTACACACCAGAGAATAGAACTTATAGCCTATACCTGTACTGTAACTGGGACTGAGCACAAGAACTTCTAGCATTCACAGTATAGAAAACAAGTTTTGGGGAAAAATGTCTGGATTTTGAAATAGTCTGGATTTTGGATAATACTACCTTTATAGTATTATCACTATTTGTCCTCCTGCCAGGTGATTAAACCAGATCCAGGTTAAGACACCACCAATTTGGCAACTAAAAGATACCAAAAAAAATGAAAAGACTCTGGCTCTTCAGTAACATGAAGATGCTGCATCCTGTCAACAGTTCCCTAAACAGAGAGAAATGGGTTTTTGAGGGAACAACTACGTCTCACCAGCCTTTAGGTTTTTAAGCATCTAGCAATCATTTAACTGACAGATCAGGGAGCAAGATTTGATCTGAGGAACGAAATATCATCCTATTCCAGTCTATTGCTTAGAGAAGCTTACAGTGTATGTCAGTGACATGACAGCACCTCTGAATGGAATTGGCATCAATGCTGTTGACGGTGGTATTTTGCTCATATGTCTTTGATCCGGTTTTACTTCCGCGTGGCTGCAAAGATGGAGCTCATGCAAAAGTGCTGACTGGGCAATGTGGAAAGCACTTCTGCCGTGGCCTTAGAAGCAAACCTCAAGTCACTATGCCAGCTTTAATGATGGTGTCCTTTCACTAGCTGTGGAACAGTGTGACAGAACACCCATCTTGTGGTGACAGGATCAGTCACTTGGAAGACGAGGTTATTATTGCACACTCTCCTCAGGTAGCAATTTCTCTTTCAAGAATGAGGTGGCTACAGGGGAGTAAGAAATTAGTTCCCAAAAAATGTCAGTTCAAGGAAAGTATTGTAAAAAGAAAATGGAAGTGCACAAGGCAAATATAATATCTACTCAAATGGTCTGGATAACTCAAAACAATGAGGGAATTGGAAGCTCAGATACATAGGAACATTGACTGACCAAACCTATTTATATCCTCCCTTTCGCCAAGGACTAATGGCAGCGTTGGCAGGAAACTATCTGGACAACTGCCTCCACAGTTTGACATTCAGGAAAACTAACAACATTTTCAGCCTTATACAGGACGCACTAATTCAGTGGTTCCCAAACGGTGGGTCCATGGCCCATCAATGGGTCACGACCCAATTTTTGGTGGGCTGTGAAACTGATAAGGCAGATTAGGTTAGTGCATCAAGGTTAAACAACCTGCTATTTTGGGGGGTATGTGTAGAAGCACTGCTATCCAATCATCATAGCCACAGAGGCTTGAGTGGTTGGTAAAGTGAAACTTTTTTTTAGGTTGATCCCAATGCTAAAAAGTTTGGGAACCACTGCTCTAATTGATTTTCAAAAATGTATAGGCTCTCCAAGGAGATTTACCCAAAATTCTGGCATCTCTATGGATAGTTATCAACCTCAAACTCCTGATGCCTTTGTTTGGAAACTCACATAGCCAAGAAAGCAGGACATTTTAAAATATATGGATTATCAGAGGAATGCATTCATTGCTAATATAAGCAGTTTGAACAAAGAACCCACACTTCAGAACTGTCCACTGCTTCATACTGACTCCATTCCAAACTGGTTCTAAAGAGTATCAGTGCTGCAATGGGTTTATTCCATGCCCACATTCTCCAAATCAGTTACAGAAGCCCAATCACAGAGGCTGTCTCACAGAACCGACCCTGTCCAAATAACAGTAGAAACGAGCCACAGTGTACTTTTAAGACATTGGCAGGGCCAATCTTGGCTTCTACATTTGCAGGATCCCCCCCAATAAGCAACACGCTCCTACCTTTTTTTTAATTCACTTTTTCTTGACAGATATTATAAAGCAGCTGGAATAAAATTCTGAAACATTTCAAGGACATTTTGGTTAAGTTGTTTCCTTGAATAAGTAATGACTGCGAAATGCAGTTCCCTCCATTGTTGTATAATCAACATGCAGAATGCTTTTCGGCCCCCACCAAACATGATATATCACTGTTGCTTTCAGTGACCCTCAGCTGCAATGGAGGACAAAAAAAAACTATAAAGAAAGAAAAACCCAAATCATTTGAAGTTTGAGTGCTTTTCTGGCCAGCTGCCACCCTATGGAGGAAGACTCATCAACCCTGGGAACATTTTTCAAGGAAACCAGGAAGCCACGTTCTAGATTAGGGTACGGCTGATAACCCACACACCCGATCCAGACCAGAAGAAAGCTTCTGGCCATATGCTAATCAACCACTGATAAAGATTGCCTCAAGTTTTATTCATCAGGAAAACAAGGATATTTGTATTTTATCAACACAAAAACCTTTGCACCCTGTGATACTGCTTCTTTCCTTCAGATCTTCTATACAATGCTTAGGGGTGGGTTGTTTTTTGTGGAAAACTGCTTTTTTGGAGGTTTGGATATTGAAAATATCTGAATAAAAACACAACACCGCATTTTGGTGTTTAAGATATTTTCCAGAAATTTAAATAGACTACTTTTCCAATTAGAAATAACACTGTGGCTGCATTTGCTGACATTATTTCACCTATCCAGTGCACTTTTAAGCATTTACAATTAATAAAAATGAGAACTTGGAATGAGAATGTAGAATAAAAACACAACACCGCAATTTGCTATTTTAATCAAGAAATTTTGGAAAATATATCACCAAAAAACCCACACCCCTATCAATGCTATCATTACGACCATACTTGAGCCGTTCTGACCTGGCCACGGTGGTCCATGAGTTAAATTTCAAGGCTGGACTACCGCAACTCGCTGTATGTAGGGCTTCCCTCGAGAACAGTTCAAAGGCTACAGTTAGTACAAAATGCAGCAGCCCAGGTGGTTACATGGGCTAGACAGTTTGACTCAGTAGGCCCACCCCTTCAGCAGCTACAGTGGCTGCCCATTCAATTCTGAGCTCAACTGAAGATGATGGTTCTGACATTTAAGGCCCTTCATGACTTAGGCCCAGCCTACTTAAAGGACCGCCTTCTCCCATACATACCAGTTCACCCTCTTAGGTCATTTAAAGGGGCTCTCCTTCAAGTGCCCCCTCTGTCCCAATTTAAAGGAATGGCAGCTCAGGGACAAGCCTTCTCTGTAACAGCTCCACAAATATGGAATTCCCTTCCAGCAGAATTAAGAACTACACACTCCCTCATGGCCTTTCGGAGAGGGCTCAAATCATACCTATTTTGTCTGGCTTTTGGATGATTGCGTGGCTGTCTGCCCTCTGTCCCTCTGGTATAGTGTCATAGTTTTGCTCACTCCCCGGTCAAATGTTTTTTCCCTTCCCCCAAACAACCTGATATGGAGAATTGGGTCTAATTTTATTCTTGTTACTCTCATTGTTCATGTTAATGTTTAATGCTGTTGTTGTTTCTTAAATTCTTGTTTTACTTTTGTGTATATACATTGTACCTTGTTTGTTCTCTGTAAGCCACCTGGGGCATTTGCTTCGGCATGGGAAAGGCAGGGTATAAATTCTTCAAATAAATAAATCCTTCAGCACATATTTATATTTTAAACATACCCTGGTTTTCTTCAAAAGAGCAGCTTATGACAATAAAAACACAATTATCCACAAAGGCACAATAAATAAAACAGAAGCAGCAGACTTAACAGAAGGTACATGCAAGGCATATGGACCATAAAACAAAAAGACTGAAAAACTGGGTGGGGGGAAAGGAGGAAAGAACAGAAGGCCATTGCAGCAACCACAGAACAAAATAAACAACCTCAGCCCATGCCACAGAGGCCTCTCAAAAGCCAGGTAGTTACTCAGCCTCTAAAAATTGTGTGTTGGGGCTAGGCAGGACTTGCTTCTGAGGCCATTCCACATGTGCTGTAAAACTGTGAAGCTGTTCTGGTTAAAGTCCCTCTATGGTGCAATTTGACCCTTTGTGAGTGAGTCAGTTTGTGTGGTAAAATATACACAGGTTCCCCAGGCACCCTGGAGGCTTGAGCAGCCCACAAGAAGATGGAAACTGGCCACCGCTGTCTTAAATGTTTGTCAGGGGGAAAGGAACCTGAGAGAGAAGGCAGGCTGTCCGAAGGGAGTAGTGCTAAGCAGTATTACCCAGCAGACAGAACAGAGATGCTATTCTACAGCAAAGCCCACAACCCTTCCCCCAACATGTCACGCTGTTAAAACTGGTGAAATCTGAGCTTGGTTTGGACAGAAAAGAGCAACAATCCTATCCTAGTTATTCACATGGTCCAAGCAACGGTTCCTGCACTTACTGGAGAGGAAACAGGTGCGCCTTCCATGAGCCAACATCAGGTATGGCCAGACCTGCCAGGCACATACCACAGCATCCCTGTGCTTGAACTTAAGTGGGGGGATCCAGGTAGGTTCCACTCCTCCAATCAGGTAACTCTAACATCATCAAACAAATGGTTTGATGATATTAGAGTTACCTGATTGGAAGAGTGGAACCTACCTGGATCCCACCTCTTACCTAGTCAGCCAGGTCCGCTGCCCAGTTAGAGAGCTGGACCAGTGAAAGCTGGACCATAAGGAAGGCGGAGCGCCTACGAATAAATGCTTTTGAATTATGGTGTTGGAGGAGACTCTTGAGAGTCTTTAGGGCATGTAAATCACTAGGCAGACTAGCTAGACAGGGAAGAATGTTCCTGAATCCACAAGCCCATGTGGTTCACTGGTCATGGAGCTTCACACAAAGAACAAGGATGCTGTAGGTATAGGAGGATTTTCCAGCAGCTCTAAGATTGCTGAACTTGCAAGGAATTTTGGGGGGTTTACAAAGCATCTAAAAATAAAGAAAAGTATGCCAAAAGGGGGCATATTATATGACAGGACATTCATCATAATATTCCAATGAAGGACAAGAAACAGACAAGAAAATCTATTTCATTGTCAATTGCATCAATGGCCAGGCAAGTGTTACATTGTCCTTCCTTTTATAGGAGTGGGGCTTTGTCTCAGGGAGTCTCCACAAGGCTGCAATCCAAAACACACTCTCTAGGGGGTGTGGATTGAACTCAGTAGACTTCAAATCAGCTTAGGAGTTTCGTGCAGAGCATTTTAAGAAAAGCTTCCCCAAATACAACTGGCAACCACTTGCGCCTATTGAATCATGCCCACAAGTGGCAGCGCCTACAGCATCTTTGTGCCACTGCAGCTACATTCTAAGGCCAGAAGACTTCTGTTTTCAAATGCAGTCAAAAAAATGTGCACATACCATTGCCACAAATTATTCATACTAACCGAGTCAGCCCTTTCATGAGGCCAGTTGAAGGCACAGGCAATGAATTTGTGGGGGACACCCATTGCTGTTGGCCTACCTGCTCCCACTGCTCCTCCTTCTCCTTTAATTCCTTGGAATGGAAAAGGGAGACAGAGAAAAGGAGGAAATGTGGAGGGGAGGAGAGTGCTGAGCTAGAACACTCAAGAATGGGAGGAGCCACGGCTGGGACCCTCCCCCCGGGTAAGGGGGGGGCAGCATCTCTCAGGCTGCCTTGGGCATCTTGGGCTGGTCCTGCTCATATTGGAAATGGCAATGCAAATTACTGATTTAAAAGCATGTGCTTAGCAAAGCACATAGGCTGGTACAATTGCCCTTGAGAGCTTTCTGGACTATGTGCATTTTGACTGGTATGCGGCTTTGGACTTTGGTTCATTATACATATACAGGCATTCGCCACTATCTACTGATTCGGTATCAACAGTTTCAGTTATCTGTGGATACTGGGATGCCTATTAAAAATAAGGGAACATTAAACAAATCTTTTTTTACACCTTGATGCACTGATGTTCCCTTATCTTTTAAAAGGTATTTTAAGTATCCACCGTTTCAGGTATCCATGGTGGGGTCTGGAACAGAACCCCAGTGGATACTGAGGCATGCCTGCACACAAGCAGCTCATGGATAAGGCACCATATTTAATGAAATAGGCTGATGATTGCATCTTGCTGAACCAGTATGAATCTGTGCAGTATTCAGGCTAAGCCTGTTCATTTCTAGTACAGTACTTGACAAAGATGAACACTCATGAGAGCTATTTCCCTGCATGTCAATGTTATGCAGAAGATGAAATATAATGAGGCATCACATCGTTGTCTACTTCATGCACAGACCTTCTGTTCATTAGAGATTGAGATTGTGTGCATTTTGCACTGGGACAAGTTGCATTATGTGCGCCATATGGTTTATTTATAGAAGTAAAATGAAATAAGGGTTGGCTTTTAGATTTTTTGCATGAACAGAGAGATTTTGTTTTATAGAGTCTGATTTATATTTTATCCACCATAGTACTATATTCTGGCAGAATCATTCAAGGGGCCCCCTTCTTGGTTTTGATTACTCAGTGAAATCACAGTTCTCCAGAGAAAAGGGCAGAGAGAGAGAGAATTAAGCAGATAACACTGCACAGAGGCATCCAGCAGATGGCACCATTTTCTTGTCGTTCAACCCTCCAATTTAAAAGAAACCACAATATTATTCTCAGTGGTCCGTCCACCCATCCTCAAAAACCCTCAATCCAGAAACAGGACAATGTCTTTATCAGGACTAACCAAAATGTAACATGGTCTGAAATATCAAAGTTTCAGAGGGCACAAGATTTGTCATCAGAAGAACCTGCATCACCTCACCTAATGGTTGGGCTGCTGCCACTGATGACAGCTGATGTAACTGTGAAGCACTGCCAAAATGAAAACTTTGAGCTTTGTGGTTGAAATAGAGGTGTGCCCTGGTATCCACTGTTTCAGTTATCCACAGATACCATAGATACTAGGATGCCTATTATAAAAAGACAGAGGAACATTTAACCATTCCTCTTTTTTACCTTGTTGCAGAAAACCACTGATGTTCCCCTCTCTTTAAAAAGGCACCCCCCAGTATCCACAGTTTCAGGTATGCAATGGGGAGGGGGTTCCAGAACAGAACCCCAGCACATACAGGGGCATGCCTATAGTTGATTTTCCCCTACATCTTGTCTATTTGGGGATCATTCCAACCACTGAGGGCTTTTGTGATGCTTCTACTTCCAAAACCAGGCTGCACGAGCCTCTTTGAATTCAGTACAAGGAGTACAGCACAGTTTTCGATGCCATATTCCGTACAGAAGAGCCACCCGGCAGGGCAGCCATGTCAATGAATCCACACTCTGTCTTCTTGTCTGGCTTTCCCAAGAACAATACATCCTAGACAACCTCCTCCAGGAATTGTCCCGTACAAGCCCCTTGACCAAGTCAAGGGCCTGCTAGAGATACCCAGGAGGTCATAAACCATCCACTCAGGTGAACCCTCAACATGATCAGCTCTAAGTCATGCCAGGTAACATACAAGGATGCTTGTATGTATCTGCCCTGTCACTGCAAACAGCGGCTGCTTGAGTAAACATAGTAAACCTTTCACAGCCTTGCAGCAGAAGGGGTTGCAGACCAAGATCAGGACATACAAACTAAAGCAGGGACATTACTCAGTTAGCTGCCTTTGGATAATTTGTTTTATTGTGTTACTTGCCTTTTAATCTCTGTGCCAACCTCCCTCCCACCCCTGCTTGGTTTTGATGTGTGCCCCGTTTGATCTCTTTGTAAATCTCCTTCTCTGCTTGCTTTGTTCCTTCAGCCTTAAAAACAAAACAAAACTCTTCACCACTTACCTGTCCACTTCAAATTCATTGTGGAGGCAGGTTAAAACACAGTCTAGAGTAGACAGTTACATTCTGTTAGCATTTTTTTTTTAAGAGGACCTCTCAGATTTAGGGACTATTTAAAACTCTGGGGGAGGTGTTTTGTTTTTTAGCAAAGCGCCTTCTTTTGTTCTGACTTCATTGTGCCTTGGGTGGTGGATATAAAAACTATTGTTTTCCCAGTAAATCCCAGCCTTCCCAGTAGGAGGAGTGAGAGGACAAGGGAGAAAAGGGCCACTATTAACCACTAGGCACTGTGGCAGCTCTACCCCAGCCTTCTTTGCTCCTCTTCACTAAGCAGTCCTGTGAAGACTTCTTGATTTACCATGGTACTGTATTTGATTCTCCATATACTAATGCTTCTCCCCCCCCCCTCCACAGCTACATGGGTTTTAATCAACCCATGCGCAATCATCCCTTCACAACTGTTGTCTTGCTTGCACAAGCTGATCTTTTGGGAGTCGCTTCAATATGCAAAGCACAGCACTGATGTGTCATGCTTCTACCCACAAGATAAACTGGTCAAGCATCAGACCCAGCCCTTTTCATGTCAGGAATATGATGACATGCATTAAAGTGAAGACTAGGGAGAGGCAAGAACATTTCGCTTCTGCTAGATTAGAGAATGGCAGCCCAATCCTATACTGCGCCGGCATAGCTGGGCTGCATCCTAAGCCCAGTGGGAGGCAGCAGCAGTGCAGCACAAGACAAGGGGAGGTTTTCCCTTTGCACCCGCATAAGCCCCAGCCAGCCCTATGGGGCTGCTCTAATCTGCGCCTGCAAAATAGCAGGCGCAGGTGAGTGTGAGCAGCCGCTGCCCAAATCGGGGCCATCTAGGCTGGGGCCGGGGTTTAGGATATGGCGCTACAGCGTTCTGCCATCGCCGCCCACTGTGCTGCCCATGGTGCCATCCAGTTAAGCCCCTGGCATGCCTCTGGAATGCCCCTGGCAAAGTCTTGCACTGACTGAGTGCCTCCAATGCTCGATCGGCCTTTGGTCAGCGCTGCCAAAAGGCGTGGCGATGCTCAAACATTGGCGCTGCTGCTTGCACTGGTCCTGCACCCGTCCCACCAACGCCGATGTGCTTGAAGGCATGTTTGCGTCAGTGCTGGACTGGCGCAAGAGCATAGCGCTGGGGCAACACCAGTATAGGATTGCGCTCTGAGCTTGACCTGGAATCTTTTAAGGATAATCCACCAACTCTAATCAGTTACAACCTAAATCATTTTTCCTCTATGGATCCATCCTTTGGTCAAGGGTTGATGGTGACATCCCTCAACTCCCAAGTTGAGAATTTGTCGCCCATCAACCTCTCACCCCAAGTTGTTGAGGACTACATGGATTCATTTTGCTTACAATTACAATGGATATGTCACGATTTAATATTCATTGTGCAATAACTGCCTCTGCAAGGACAATAGGAAGCTCGTGTGTTGCATGTACATTTTAAATATTGCTTTTCTTCTGAGTGCTAATTTTTGGGGGTATTTTAAACATATTACAATCAAGGTGAAAGAAACTGATGCAGCCTGACAACCATGCGTGTGTGTTGTTCTTTGCTCTGCTCAGCTACTGAACCTTGTAAATAGACCCAGAGCCTTATTAAGCCGTTAACGAGTTTTACTCTGGGGGTGCTTCATTACTCACCCTTGTGGAGCTAGTGTTTCATCATCGTAGCAAGGGAGTAAAAGAAGAGCCAACACACAGGCGAAACAAACTCAAAGCATCCAAGAAAACCTTTGGTTCAAAAAACAAATATTCAAATTCATGGATGGTCTCCATTTTTTAAAAAATCCCAGACTGTTCATGACATCCTGTCCAGATGGTACTTTCTAAATGGAGCTTGTTGTGGTAAGAAACAGTCTATAAACATCTCACTTGCTGAAATGAGTAAGCACACCCTTGTCAATACAATAGCCATTCAAGATCTCTCAATAAATCACTTTTGAATGACTGATTGGAGCAGAAAGCAAATGAAATGCAACCACTACATTTTTCAGTTGGAAAGATCTTGTCATTCTAGCTGTGGAGAATCCTTCAGTAAATAAGAGCAGGTGCAGTCTTCATTTTTGTATGGAGTACCTTTGCTTCCTTTTTAGAAACAGAATTTGTACAGTCCACTGCATGCTTTAAAGTTACAAGAGCAAGAAGGCATGCTCAAGGTTTCTTAACAAGGCATAACAGATCTGTGTTAAGCAATCCTGCATATGAGCTCTTGTTTAATAATGTAAATCCCTAGCTGGGATTAACCTAGTTTGCCTAGTCCAGCATTATTTGCAAGAACTTCAGCAACCAGGAAAATATGTAGCTATGCCTCATCAAAATTTGGAAACCCATGCTCTTCAGATCTCTCAGGTACTGGTTTTCTCAAGTACCTCACATGTTTCTTGCAAGGCTAGTAATGCCACTTTGAGTTGCTCAGATCCTAGTAAACAAAACCTTAAGAGGGGAGCAGATGTAGTTATTACTGCTATTACTTAACTGGAAAGAACTGGATTTAAATCACAACTCAACCATTAACAGAGTCATAAGCTCAACACTCTCTCTGTAAAATGGGACAAGCAACAACCCCTCATAACAAGGTATTGTACATAAAGCATTTTATAGTCCTTAATCTCAAGTACTATATGGGAAGCTCAACGTAGCATTTTGATTTTACAAATAAAATGCATTATCGAGGTGCTTCAGTACCAACCATATCCCTGCAAAGCTCACTAATTCTTTTATTTCTGGCAGTTAGCACTTGCTGCTTCCTTTTCTTTTTTTAAGACAGCACTTTCAAAGAATATAGTGAATCAACAAAAGGGAATGGGAGTGCCTGCCCAGTGGCTTACAATACAGATAAAAACTATAAAAAGAGATAAAAGAACGGGAAGAAGGGAAATGATGAAATGCAAATACAGCAAAAAAAACCAAAAAACACTTGGGTTTCTGAGCCCACATTGTTCTATTGTTTAGAATAGCTAGGAGGGGCGTCAGAACAAAACTATAGTGGGATCACTGTCCGGAATCCCTTTAGCCCCCTTCAACAGTTCCAGTCTCTTTTGCATCCTCCACCACCCCCAGCTAAGACACTAGTTTAAAAAAAAATTCAACAAACCATGCAATAGATACATTGCATTCATAGAATCACATCTGACTACTTTTTTTTACCCACAGGTAATTAATCTGTGGAACTCCTTGCCACAGGAGGTGGTGATAGCATCTGGCCTATGTGCCTTTAAAAGGGGATTGGACGGATTTCTGGAGGAAAAATCTATTGTGGGTTATAGGCCATGATGGGTGGTGCAACCTCCTTACATTAGTAGTAGGCTACTTCAGAATGCCAGGTGCAGGTGAGTGGCAACAAGATGCAGGCATGTGCTCCCTGAGGCATCTGGTGGGCCACTGTGAGTTACAGGAAGTTGGATTAGATGGGCCTTTGGCCTGATCCAGCAGGGCTCTTCTTATGTTCTTATGACTAGGTCCTTAGTAAAAATGGAAAAGCATAGTTATGAAAGGCAGAAGTTACTTTTAAATACTGTATGTACAAGTGTGTGAGCAAAATGATTCATGGAGAAAAAGGGAAAGAAGAGCATGGACCTTGAAACGCATCATGAAAAGAGGCATGACAGATATCATAGGGTAGAAAATTTCATTCTTCAGTGGAGGCAAGAGTGCTTGAGAAAATATGAGAAAGTAATTCACAGCTTTTACAAAAGGAGAAATGGATCCAAGAGAACAAGATGAAATTAATGAGAACTTATGGAAGACAGATAAGAATTAAGGATAGGGGAATATACAGAATTTGAACAGAATCTTTGTCCTGAGAAAGTATGGGTAATCGGTGAAGCAGGGCATAGACTGTATAAGTAATATAACTAAAGCAATGGGCAACAAAAATAAATACAAGCAGCCAAGTTCAATTAGGATTGAGACAAGACAGGAAGGAGAGAATGGAGAATCAATTCAGGAGAAAAGGCTGAACTAAGGTGTTGGTACCATCAACAGAGAGAAAAGAACACATCTTACAAAGACTTAGCAATTGAATTTTCCTGTAAATCACAATGTCAGGAGTATAGGTGTAGAAGGAATAAACCATCACATTACCACTGACAGCAAAAAGAAGATTTAGATGGAAAGACAATAAACTCACTTTTTTCCATATTAAGATAGGGATATCAATGCAAAAAAGCAAAGAAATAAAAGGTAAATACAAGCCTAAAGATGTAAGTGTGAAGAGATTGGATACAGAAGTAATTTGGAGGCCATGACTTGAGTGATGATTGAGTGATGGTTGAAGGTGTCTCCTTCATTTCTTTTGAGTGAGAGTCCATTGCCAATCTCTATTAATTTTTCTAAAACAGACTCCATGTTTAGTCACATATTTACCATGAGAAGTAGCATTTGCTCCTGCAATTGACCCAGGAAACTTCCAGAAAAGGACTGGTTTTTGAGGCGACTGGCAACCTATAACCACCACCTTTTTAGCCAGGCTCACTGTTGCCAAAACATTATTGTGAAACTGCTTTTGGAGGACTTAAAACTAGTAGAACAGGATATGTAATATATAAAAGTGAAACCAGAGATACATAAGCATCTTTGTTCATGGGATCATGTGGTAAAGGAAACCAGAAAAAACAGCTTTTTGTGGGAATAGAGAGATATATATTTACCAAATAAGGTTCAAAATGAAGTAGATGCAAGCACACAAGAAAAACTCAAAATTCACAGGGAAACTATACATATTGTATATAGGCAAGTCAGAAAAGGTGAAGAGATGCAATAATAGTCTGCTGCTCTCCAGATTAAGTCAAAGGCTTTAGCTATGAACTTTTCAGTTATGTTTAATATATCAAATGCAAGAAATCCATTTCCCACAATATGCAGTTCTGGGCATGTTAGAAATAAGTCTCACTGATTCATTGGGGTAGTGATTACTACCTAGCATAGGCCAAATTAAGAATGCAGTCATAATTGCACTTAGACTATTAAAGTCCCCCTTCAATAGAATTTAATTGCTGGCATCAGAAGTTCCAGTTCCTACATGTTTCTATCGCAAAAAGGGTTAAAGATGACTGAAATATTCATTTCTACAATGTTTCCATCAGATCATAGTAGAGAGTTCTGACTAAACATGGTCCACTGGAGAAGGAAATGGCAACTCACTCCAGTACACTTGCCAAGAAAACCCCATGGACTACAGTATTAAAAGGCTAAATGATATGATGCTGGAAAATGAGCCCCTCAGGTGGGAAGGCGTCCATCATGCTACTGGGGAAGAGCAGAAGACGAGTAACTATATAAGGCAATATCTTAATGTTCTGGATAACCGCAATGGTGTGGTCACTGAACTCGAATCAGACATCCTGGAATGTGAAGTTGAGTTGGCTTTATAAAGAATCACTAACAAAGCTAGTGGAGGTGACAGCATCCCAGCTGAGTTACTCAAAATCTTAAAAGATGATGCTGTCAAAGTGCTGTACTCCATATGCCAGCAAATTTGGAAAACTCAACAGTGGTTTACATTCCAATCCCAAAGAAGGTCAATGCCAGATTGTTCTAACTACCGCACAATTGCGCTCATTTCACATGCTAGCAAGGTGATGCTCAAAATCCTACAAGCTAGGCTTCAGCAGTATGTGAATCGAGAACTACCAGATGTACAAGCTGGCTTCCGAAGAGGCAGAGGATCTAGAGATCAAATTGCCAACATTTGCTGGATCATGGAGAAAGCAAGAGAGTTCCAGAAAAACATCTACTTCTGCTTCATTGACTACGATAAAGCCTTTGATTGTGTGGATCACAACAAACTGTGGCAAGTTTTTGAAGAGATGGGAGTACCAGACCACCTTATCTGCCTTCTGAGGAATGTGTATGCGGGTCAGGAAACAACAGTTAGAACTGGACATAGAACAACTGACTGGTTTCAAATTGGGAAAGGAGTATGACAAGGCTGTATACTGTCACCCTGCTTATTTAACTTATATGCAGAGTACATCATGAGAAAGGCTGGGCTGGATGATTCACAAGCTGGAATCAAGATTGCTGGGAGAAATATCAACAACCTCAGATATGCAGAGGATACCACTCTAATGGCAGAAAGTGAGGAAGACCTAAATAACCTTCTGATGAGGGTGAAAGAGGAAAGTGCCAAAATTAACTTGAAGCTCAACATTAAAAAAAACTAAGATCATGGCAACCACTCCCATCACTTCCTGGCAAATAGAAGGGGAAGAAATGGAAGCAGTGACAGACTTTATTTTCCTGGGCTCCAAGATCACCACAGATGGTGACTGCAGCCATGAAATTAAAAGATTGAAGGCAAAAGGAGGAGGTGGCAGAAGATGAGATGGTTAGATAATGTCACCAAAGCAATGAACATGAAATTGGGTGAACTCCGGAAGATGGTGGAAGACAGAAAGGCTTGGCGTGCTATGGTCCATGAGGTCATGAAGAATCGGACACAACTTAGCGACTGAACAACAACAACTGCACTTTCAGACTGCAGTCCTGCAGTTAAGGGTTTCTCAGCAATATCAAGCAGATGTGAAAAGAACCAGTGTGTTGTAGTGGTTAGTATGCTGGACAAGACTGAGAAGACCTTTTCAAATCCCTCAGTCATAATGTTCACTGGGTGAGTCTGAATCACTCTCCCTCGATCTGATCCAGTGATGGCAAACCTTTTGGGCTTGGTGTGTCAAAACTTTGGAAAATGCTTAACTTGAGTCTGCTGGAGTGTCAACCCCTGCTCCCAAACAGAAGATTCTTTATAGTCATTTATTTAAAGAAGAAATACAGTCCAATCATGTGTCCAATCCTTCCCTTCCTTTATGTATTACTTAAACTTCAAATAATTACAAAAATGAAGAACAAGTTAAATTAACTCAGTTTTTGTCAGGTGTTGGTGAACACTGGTATGTCACCCCAAACATTGTGGTGTGTTGCCTTTGACACGCGTGTCATAGTTTTGCCAACACTGGTCTAACCTATCTCACAAGGTTGCTGTAAAGATGAGGGGGAAGAAATAATAAGCCACTCTGACCTTGGAAGATAGGCTATATAGATGGATTTCTTGCAACGTAAATATTAAGGGAAAATGCTCATAATTTGTGCATTCAAAGGCTATCCTTAGATCTGCCAATCTGATCTGAGGATGCTTTTCAAACAGCAACACGGACCCAAAGTTCAGTCTCTTGTATCGCTCCAGATCATGGAGACAATATTGTACCAGAGCTTTATGTTCAATAAACCACTATTTTTAAGTCAAGGTCTTTGAGGAAGACTATAGCCACAGAAATGTGTTGACAGATCTCTCCCACACTCTACAAGTCTCATGCTCCAATTTCCAGGAAAAACCAACAGTGGGAAGTCCAGCATTTCAGTCCCTTGGGCCAATGCTAGCACAAGGAGATCTGCTCTGTAGAATCAAGGTTGAAAATATGCCAAGTGCATTACACCTTCTTCTCATACCTGTGTTATTCATAGAGGACACCTGACTTACCACACAGTCACCAACTTCATTCAACAAGAAAGAGTATGCCTTTTCTCAACTTTACTGAGAAATACAGAAGCCTTTAAATTATCCATTAGTTCAAAGAGAATCAAAAGGTAAATGGTGACTACAAGCTCAGGTTTTAAACAAGAACTTTGTAACACTGTCCTGTGTATGTTCAGACGCCAAGTATATACTTTAATTGCGCAATCAAGCCAGATGCAGGGTCGATTTTAAATAGTAAGTGGGACTGTGAAACAAGACAAAATTACAGCAGGGGGAGTGGGGCTGCAGTAATTTGCCCTTCTCATGTTTTGGAGCCTCCCCCCCCCCACACACACACAGTGTTACTTTTAAATGAAGAAGCTTCCATTTGTTTTCGAGCACATGAAAACACGCTTAGTCACTCTGGGTAGGGCTTCAATTACAAGATTTTATACCAATTCTTCCTGAGGTTAGCAAGGCACTCATATCACCAATCAAGCATATTTTAACAAGAAGATGACATTGCGATAAAGTCACAATCTGAATTGTTTTTATTCACTGCACTTTAATTACACTCCTCCTATTATTACAAATCTGTCTTGAATTGTAAAATTATTTTTATATTATTTACTGTCAAACTGCATTTTGTGATCTTTCTTTTATTTGGAAATTGCATAAAAGCCCACTTTCTTCTAAAAACAATTATAAAAAAAAATTGTGATGTTGGATTTGGAAACATTTAAATATAGGCATCTAAGAACATACTCTGTCTTTTCACCACTCTTACATACTAAAAAGACCCCGTCTAATCACAAAAATTATCAAAACAGGAACAGACAATGAATAGTCTAGAAATCACGCATCACCTTAATTTTGACAAGCTTGTAAGTGAATTCAAATTCAGAGCCTAGACCGCAATCCTTTCAAAATCATAAAGAAAATCATGAAATAAGGAAACATCAAAATTAGAAGGCAGACGGAACACTTTAGGTTCTCTCTAAATGAGTGCTTTTTAAAAATGACTAACAGTTCCATAATAAAAGACAAAATAAGCACAACAGCTTCAGCAGTCAAATGTTCACTTTATTGATACAACCATCCAGATATGCAGAAAGACAACCTGCTAGGTTTTCACCAAACTTCTCATTGCTTCACAATGATCAAGAGTTACAAGAGAATAGAATTAGTCAAGTTGTTCTAAACACTGTCAGCTATATGAACTTTTGAAATCCAGCTCTTCTGAGATGGACTTTTGAAATTCACTGTTATTCAGAAGTACCAGGCATTGCATTGCCAAACAACATTATCTACTGCCAGCGACAAAGTTACCTTGGGCAGGCCTTGGGTGTGAGCCATTATATCTAACATGTTATTAGCATGCACACTCAGAGCAAACAATAGTTTTTTCCCCTGGTGGATAACAATTAACTTGTAGTTTTCAGGAACCTGAATGAGCAAGTTTTTGCTCTAAACATAGCATCCCTTATAAAAAACCTACAACTTCAACACACTGGATTTGGTTTATCCTTTGCAATAAACTACAACACTCAATTTAGTTTACTACACAGATAACACAGTTTCCATTATCCTGATACGGCTAACTAGCTTTACTTGAAGTAGTTTGTGACAAGTACAAACAGGCAACTAGTAAGCTTTGTAATAAACACAGGAGATATTCCATTATAGATTAAAGAACAAGAAACAGATACATCTGCTTTTTTCTTGGACGCATAGTGTATCTTATTCCAGTTTATGCAATGTCATCCACCCAGGCTCATAATATCCATAACCTGTTCAAACTGCCAACCACAACTCAGCTCACTTCATTCAGAAAATGAGTCACATGAGCAAGGTACTTCAGTCATGTCTTATGTACATGATCAAGGAATTATGATCATTCTGGACCATTAGATTCAAATCTGCTTACATGCTCTGAGAGCAAGTGACAGTATACTCTTGAGCACCTTAAAATCCTGCCCTCATTCCCTTATGTTAAAAAACATTCTCTTTGAGAGATTTAGCTATGAACTTTTAGAAGTTAAATTTCTTGTAAGATAGATGAAAGCAAAACTAATTAGAACAGTAGGACAAGTGCAAGCCAGGCCACAAGAAGTGATAGCTGGGAGGTTACACTAACTTTTTTTTGTAGGAAAGCGATTCTATTATGGGGGGTCTGACCTGATGGCGAAAATCTAGGTAAACTGATGTTTTGGTCATGCTTAAAGAGAATGAATCTCTTAAAGAGATTATCTAAAAGAGAATGAATGCTTTAATGAAGACAACAAAATGGAGAAGTATACAAGAATCATGGAGCTCCTTTATTCCAGGGGCTTCCCCCTCACACAATATCAGTGCTAGTCTTTCCTGGGTTTCTTTAAGGGGATAGACTGCTCAGACTATCATGCCTTCCCACCTGGTCATGGCCCCTCTGTCATGGGGGTGGTTTCTATAGCTCTTGCAGAAGAATGTGCAGCTCCCAGTCTACTCTGGCAAGGCACACTGGCAGAGAGAAGGAGTTTATCAACTTAATGGTCATTTCCTCCTGGGCCCTCCCATCAGACTGTTAAAGCCAAATTAACTTCAGTAGGAAGAGAGATGGGTGAGCCAGTAATGCAAGACAGATTAGTGTATCATCTCAAACGTGCAAGGAGGGAAGTTTCTCAACTTCATTATTTACAAGCCAAAGGTGCAGCAATTAAAAAGCATGCTATAAACAATATTAAGGAACCAATATTAAGGCACATCACTCAGTCAATGAACTGATCTCAAGCTGTCATATCCGTTTAAAAGAGGGTCCAATAAGGTACTTGTACTCATATACCCAGTTGCGGTCTTTCTTGCTACTTTCTGTAAATGCATTACCAAACACTGAGGAATCATCATCTCTTTTCACCACATGCTGCAAATGAGTTTTCTTAGAGCAGTGGTTCCCAAACCCAATTTTTGGTGGGTGGTGAAAGTGGCAAACTGATAGCTAACAAGGAACATCGGTGAAACTCTATGGGCCAGCATGTGTTTACTCATGAGTAAGCAAACATGCTTTAGTTCACTTCAAAGGGCAGACCAAGGGAAAGCAAGGACACTGGTACGGTCTTGACCTGATGGAAAGTACAGCTCAAAAAACACTCTAGAAGACAGTATCCCACCATAGTAAAAAAGGATAAAATAGAGGCTTGAGCAGCTGGAAAAATGAAACTTTTTAAAAAGTCTCATAAAGTTAGGTGGGTTCCAATAGAGTGCCACTTTAAAAAGTGGGTCCTGTTGCTATAACTTTTGGGAACCACTGCCTTAGAGGCCTCTGCATCATCACAAGTTTACTTTTCTTGGCCAGTGGATGCGGCTCTTCTTTCAAAATCCTAGAATCAGACTCAGGAACATCTAAACCACTCTGGGAGGGAGAGGAAGCATGCACAAGAGTGTGTGCACCATGGGGGAAGCAGTACAGCACTTTGCCCAAGATCCACCCAAAACCTACCAACAGTTGGTCAAATCTCCCACTGACTCCTAAGCATTCCAATCAACGATGTATCAGTACTTCACACCAATGAGTAGTCTGGAATATAAATAACTATAATGTGTCTCTTTTCTACAGTACAATCAAACGTATGTTTCCAAACATTGAAGAATAGAGTTTGGACAGAAATGTAAGGAAAGCAGTGCAATATTGCATCTATCTATCCACACACTGAGGAGAGAAGAGGTAGAAAATCAAAGATCTTATACTGTATAAATAAAAGATTCCACATAAGTTCTCAAATAAAATCAATAACTATCAGTAAATGATAGTGAAGTTCATTAATTTCCTGAAACTCCATCAAAAAGGAAAGTTTTGATCTCAATAGCCTTTAAAAAGACCTGCTTATGTTATTAAGCTATATTAACTAGCAAGATGCTGAAACTATCAGCTGATCCAAATGTATTATAAAGGCAAAAAAAGAAAAAGAAAAACACCTATTAGGTCCCATTTGAGAATAATACAGAAATTCAGAATGTGATGTAGTGACTCAACAATAACACCAAATTAGATAGTGAACCACATTCTGGCAATTTTATCATTAGCTTTATCATTAGCTACAAGAATAAAACACATAACAGATCTTAACTGTTTGCTTTCTCCAAAATTACAGTTCGACCTATGCAAAAGTTCTCAAGTTAACCTTTGATCGAAAGCCTGTGTACTATAAACAAGAACTTCATGTCAAATTTATACATAGTAGTTATCTGCTAAAGAATAATGTTCAGGAGGTTGTAAAGGCTCAACTATAGGTCTAACTAAAAAGAATGAAAGCCAAATACAGAAATGCAGAAGAGCCACAAAGTTATGGCAAAAGGAAAGCTGACAAATTTAATTTCAAATTTAAAAAAAAAAATCAGAAAAATTGGGTCATTTTTATTACAAAGTTGGTAACATTCCTCTGTTATAGTCGGTTTGAACTTAGTGCAAAACAAGTGTCTTTCCATCTTCAGAAAAGGAAGTGACGCATCTCAATCATCACTGTCACTTCCAGACTCACTTAACTGAAGATCGTTCCCTAAAATTAAGAAGGGGGGGGGGAGAAAAATCACACCATCATCTCAAGAGAATATGTATTTCCATCAAGAAGCAACTTTTTCCCAGTGCATTATTCTGCGTTCTAGACACAGGCTTGCTCTTAAGTAATTGAGTTATATGGATGCTAATTTCATATGCAGTATTTTTGTTCCTATTAATCCATATATAACCTTTAAACATTATCCTGCCTTCCCTTTTTGGGAATTCATGCTTTACTTTCTACTAGCAAATTTGGAGCAAGGAAGTCACAAAGAAAGCAGTGAAGTTATGGTAGTTTAATGTGTCCAAAGCTTCAAAATGCTACTTCATCGTGCATACAAAACAGTGAATTGAAAAGGTAATACATTATCTGTGGGATAACCTCTTATCCATGGGGTTCCATTCCAGGAATCCAATGAATAACAAATTGCATGGATATTCAGACTTGTGGCATTCAGGGCCCACCCCCAACCTCTGAACCCAACAAGTAAGTTCCAAAAGGATGAGAGGGATTCTGAGGCCCAAAGGGACTGCACATGACCTCCTGCGGCCTCTGAATGGCTGTTTGGGCCAAAAACCAGAAGTGACTTTTTATTGCCTTATGAGATATTCTGAGGCCTGGGGGAAGCCCTGGAGGGTTTTTGCCAAAAGCCAGAACTTTTTTTTTTTTTTGCCTCAATGACCATTTTAAGGGCCACAGAGGCTTCAAGCGGTTGCATGCAGCCTCTATGGGCCTTAGAAAACCCTCTGGACCTGACTAGAGCTCAGCTCTGGTCAGGTTCAGAGGATCAAGGAGGGCCCTGGGCAGCGGTGTTATGCTGCCGGAACGCTGGGCGGGACATCCGGGTGATCGACAGCCTGCCCGTCGCGTTCCGGAGTGTTACGCTGTTTGTGTAACCAATTACACTGCTTGCGTACTACGCAAACGGCGTAATGCTGCAGAACCTGACGGGCGGGCTGTCGATCCCCTGGATATCCCGTCCAGCGTTCCAGCAGCATCACATCGCTGGCCCTGGGGGATGGTCAAACCTGTGGTTGTCAAACCTGCAGATAATGTGGGCCCATCTGTATTTCACTAGCAATTGCTGCCTTGAAGACAGGATGCATAACATTGTAAATTACAGTTCAACCTTGGTATCCGCAGGGGATCTGTTCCCACACTCCCTGCAGATACCAAAACCAACAGATAATGGAATCTGTGGGTTCGGTCCATCAAAGACCTCCAGAGGCGACTGAACTATGTTCCAGTCGCGTCTGGAGGCCTTCTGAAGCGAGACCACACGGCCTCCCCGTGCCTCAGAAGACCTGTCAGAGCTTTCTAAAGCACACTTCCAGTTTAGCAAAAAACTGGAAGTGCACTTCAGTAGGCCTCCTGACATGATTGAAACATGGTTCTGGTTGCATCCAAGAAGCACAGTAGAAGCCCTTCCTGACCAGCATTGCATCAAATCTGCAGGCTCCGAGTCCACAAATAAGGACAGTTGACCTGTACATACAAAAAGTTATTTCTAAAGAATGAAGGTACATGGTACAGTCCCAGCGCTGTATCCAAGAAGCTTGATTCATAGACCATTAGACATTTGAAAGTGCAATCCTAACCGGGAGTTAAGCTGGCACAATTAGGCCAGCTACATTTGGCTGGCACAAGAAACACCGTAAAGTATGTTTGGACCACTCTCGGAATCAGAGAGACCAGCACACAGAAGAGCACAATTCTTCCTGACTCAGAGTGGTCCAAATGCGCTTTACAGTGGCCCTTGTGTCGGCCAAACTTGACTGACCTAACTGTGCCAGCCTAACTCCAAGTTAGGATTGCACCCTGAAGTAGATCCTTTTTAGAATTCTGAATGCTTTCAGCATAAGCTACTGGTTTTAATCACAATGAACATGTTTCAGAAAATGCCAATATCATCTATGACATATTATAAATGGCACAAGCTCTAATTTAATATAATCAGGGGTCATCTTATTTTCCTCAACTTCTGTTCCAACTATCAGTAAGCCAAATCCTTATGATTCAGACATGATTTAAAATTACAAGAGATATAAAAGTGGTTTCCTTTTAGACTCCTAAAGCCCGAGTCTAGCAAGGTGATCTGAATTGCATACTTACGTAGTGTGTTCATCAGATGTCCACTACTCTCTTGATTTCTGTGATATCCCAAATCCACATCCTGGAAGGCCTGCTGTGATACAGTCATCACAGAAGGCTGCAGTTGTAGTTGCGGCATTGACAAGGGAAGAGATGACTTTGCTTCATCTTCAGAATCACTAGAACTATTTTCACTGCTTGATGAAGAGGATGATGAACTTTTTGATTCTGATGAACTATCAGAACTGCTCATCTGCTCTATAACTTTAGCTTCTGCCTTTAGCTCTGAAAACAAAATTTGAGTGAATACAAAGATCTCCAAGAGTAAGAGAATACATTTAAGATTAAACTAATAGGTGGGTTTGAAATGCCTGCCAGTATGATGCAGTAAACAGCAAATGATAGACTAAACCAGCAGTCTCCCAACTCCAGCCTGCTGGCGGGATCCGGTTTCCCTCCACTGGGTGACCCACGCTTTCCATTCCGCTTTAGAGGGAAGATACAGCCACGCCTACAGTTCTCAAGTGTTGCTGCAGTCACTGTGGCCAGTCACTTCCAGGTTCTGTCACCCCAGCAGGCTGAGCACCCAGTTTCCTGAGCAGGCTGCAGTGACACTTGGGGACTGTAGGCGCGACTGTATCTTCGGTCCATGGCAGAATGGTAAGCACCAGTTGCACCACAGAGGCTTTGACATGTTGCTGGTCTCCAGTTTGGAGACTGCTGGACTAGACAGACTAGATTCAGATCATAGAGTCAGAGATAATCTCTCAACCATGTTTACTGAACCCCGGGGCGGGATGGCTGGGAATTGAGACTGCCTTCTTGTTGACAGAATTCCACAACAACATGAAAACAGAACACTCGTGCTGTCCCAGTCTATCAATTGGAAGCACTTCCACCACCACCCCGGGTTTAAACACCCGCCTTCATACCTGGAGTTTCTCATCAGTATACAGAAATATACCAACACATTCCTAACTGTGGTAACCTAGTTTTATTGCCCTGCTGGTTAGCACAACTAGAGCCAGTTTTGCTCTTAGAGCAATTTTGCAGTTAGAGGGAATAAAGTTTTCCCTTTGCTTTTGAATATTATTTTATTAATTTTGCATAAAACCTAGTAGGAAGCCATCAGGTAACACCAACATTTGATGCTCAGTGATGTGGTTTACAGAATGTGGCAGAACTGCTTTGGGATTCTGTGACTCACTCAGAACAAGTTTTAAACCAAACAAATCCTAGATAAGAGGAACATCTCTCAGTTCTAAACTGCCTTTGAACACCCTACCCAGAAACACTGGGTGTCCCACTTCTTTGATGTCCCACATGGAACTGATTATAAT
This sequence comes from Lerista edwardsae, assembly GCA_029204185.1. Taxonomy (NCBI): domain Eukaryota; kingdom Metazoa; phylum Chordata; class Lepidosauria; order Squamata; family Scincidae; genus Lerista; species Lerista edwardsae. The sequence continues at coordinate 14,520,534 of JAJKFI010000014.1, forward strand.
TTTTGCAATTGCTATAATTTTTCACAATTTGGGAAAGGAACCCTCAGGAGAGAAAGTAGTGTCACTGGGTGAGATCAAGGCTTATTCTAGCTCTTTTACAGAAGAGCCTTTACAAGTGTTACACAACTGTTCCTGTCCTCTACTTGGGGCACACTTTTACAGCCTGGATAAGGTGCTGTTATCCACCTGCTTGAATGTGAGATGAAACCTTCAGCTTTTTTGCTCACATATTTATGACTTTCTCCATAGGGCTCTTTACTTATGATGGTAAAGCTATCGTTACCTGAACATGCACATATAGAGGGTGAAATGAGCATTATATAAGCAAGTAGTGCTTTTATAGTGCTTAATAACGCTATCCTATAAAGCAGCAGCAAAAATTCCAACAATGAAACTAGACTGCCTGTGTATTTCATAGACTCATGGATTATCTATTCTGTTAATCGCTAGTCTCCTTTTCATTGCCCCAAGTCAAGATACAGCACAAGAGAAAATGCAATAATTGGTCTAACTCTCACTGAAGCGGCAGACACATGTTTACTATCTCAGTGAGAAGAATGATGTAATGAACTCCCAATCTTAAAACCTTTAATTTGCAAACAAAGCAAGATTCTGCAGAAACCTTGAAACAATAAAGTTTCAGTTACAAATTTACCTCTTTCAATGTCATCCATAGGAGAAGCTGGAGACATCTCTTTTGGTGGAGAAGTTGGAGACAATTTCTCTTTTGGTGGAGAACATTTAACACTATTTAGAATCTTATTTGCATTTCGCATTAGCTGTTGCTGCTGCTCAATACGGGACTGGACCTTGCTGCTTCCTTCACCTCTGCACAAAAGTATTAAAAATTTTAGAAAAAAGAGTTTTATTTAAGAACTCTAAAGTCAAGTCATTTGTTAATTTTCCAACTAGTTTTTTTAAAAACCCTGATGTTTATCACTACTCTTGACAGAGAACAATTAAGAATGCAAATTTTCCACACAAAATAGAAACACAACAAAATTTAAGCAAGTAAGAGAGAAGTCTCTGACATGTCTTAAGAGAGTTAATAATTAAAACACTTAAGTGTTAAGGCAATTAAATGGGGGGAAACTGGGAACCTTTCCCCTTGAACAAGACAGGACACAGAAGGCTGCAGAGTTAAAAGGAAATAGTAATCTCCCCAATCGCCCAGATCATATTTTCAGCAGACACAGATGATTGCTCAGCTGAGGCATCATCAAGGGGATTCATTTCCATGAGTTTCTTTCTGCCACTACTGTAGGTCACAAGACACTGTAAAACTAATGGGATCTTTAAGTAACCACATATTATATGGAAGTAAAAGTAAATCAGTACTTTATCAAAATACATTTGTATCAACCCTAATGTTGAAAACTGTACTGCATTTAGCTCAATAAACTCCTAATACTTCATCCAAAAACAAATTGCTACATTTGTCTTTAGTGGAGATCTTCAGAGGACTCCAGCAGCTCCTTGGAAGAAAATCAAAGAATGTACAAGAGCTATCCTTGGTGATGGGGAGATGGAGTAAGATGTTCTCAGGAGAAAGCACAAAGCCAAGGCTCCATCCGAGTCTAAGAGCCAACCCCCCAAAATCTACAGAACGTATATTTCTATTTCAACAAATACATAATATCTTCAAAATAAGATGAAACAAAATTTTGCTAAAATAAGACAGTTGATTTTTCTGTTTCTTAAACACAATTTTAAGGATTTTTATGATTAAGAGCAGGTCTTCCAGATTCCTACTTACCTGGTTTTCTTCACAGTGATGTTGCTACTAAGCTTCTCTAGTCTACATTCTCCAGTGTCATGGTTAATAATCAAGATGCATTCTTTTTGGTATGGCTTCTTGGAACCCTTGAAAACTGTTACTGGTGGAGTAGAACCCTATTTCAAAATCAGAGGAAAGTTACTAGTATTAGACTAACAGAACAATTTCTTTCCAAAGGAAGAAACTGTTTATTTAAACTTAAAATCTTTTACATTTCACAACTAATTGCCCAAGAAAATATTTGATGAAGATGCATAGTAGTCAGTCTCTGAATCAGTTTTGCAGGAACCTAAAACGACCACAAAACAGTATCTTAATAACTGAAAAAGACTGACATCATAATGAAAGCAGTGTTTTTAGTTCTTTCAAGGTTCATTGGAAGACAAGTTTCAATTCAGCCCTGGGGAGTGTTGACTCATTCTCCTACGTTGTAATAGTCCTATATAAAAGTAACTCGACTCCTTAATTAACATGTTCCTATAATTACAAAGCTGCAGTAAAAAAAACGAGTTCTTGCTGGCATCAACAGCCAAACCATTACCACAACTTGAGGTATCCCCCCACACACACCCCTTTTAAAAATATATTCCGAAGACAGGTAACAAGATACTTAGCAAATTATACTGTGCTTACTTTTGTCTCAGATGACCTCAAGATTATATATGTGTTTTTCCAGTACATTTTGACCACTTTAGCACAAGAACTTGAACTTTCTATGAATTATTTACTGAAGTGATCTTCTCTGAAGATCTCTTCAGTAAATAATTGAAAAGTGACTCTTTCATTAACCGAATCACAACTTGGCCTTGAAAAAGTCACTCATCCAGTCTCAGTTTCCTCATCTGTAGAGTGAGAATATACCTCACCAAGTGGTTGTTACAATCCTTACACTGTCTACCTGTGTAAAGAACGTGAAACTCTTTTTGGCCTGAAACTCAAGTGAGTGAGAGGAAGGATACATTGGGTATAATATGAACATTTGTAACACAGACCATGGGAAAAGGCAGAAAGTTGTTGCCCTACTCAAGGCAAAGTGAAGGGAACCTGACGACTGGATATTCTTCCCATTCAACTGCTCAGCAAATATTTGTTGTGTTTTTCTGCACAATCCTAAATATCAAACTTGGTCATTTAAAAATTATGGTAAAACTGGACTTAAGAAACCACCTCAGACTCTGTGCTTCAGGTTCCAAAACTTGCAGTACAATCAAATTATTTAGAACTTTGGGTATATATACAAGACTAATCAGGTATCATTTCTCCAGGTCTTTGGTGTTTGAATTTATTATTTCCATACTGTCAATATGAAGGTTTCTCATGGCTGCATATTTAGCACCTTCCTCTAGCTATTCAGTATAATAATTGTGGCTATAACTGAGTTGTAGAATGGCTCACAATCCTATACATGTTACAGGACTGCAGCCTAAGGGTGCAATTCCAAGTATCCTCGCAAGAAAGCAAGTTTTGTTTCAAAAAATAATAGCAATCATCCATTTCCATCTGTAACACTCATGTTTCAACTGTAAACACATAGAGTGCGAACAGCGGATATACCCTAACACTAGAAGACATGAACTAGAAAGCTCAAGTTTGCTTGTGGCTCTCAAATTGATACCCACTGCATGTTTAAAACTACATTTATGCACTTACCGTGGGAAACCACTGGATTAATACCAAGACAGGAAAGAGAAAGATGATTGTCACATTTCCTGAAGAAGAATAATAGTTTAAAACACACTCTATCCTCCTCAAGGAAATCTTACCTCAATATTTGGTAAAGTTATTGTCACCTGTTCGCCTTTGCCAACTTCAAGATCTCCTTCACAGGAAGTATCAATCGATGCAGGCTTGAAGTCATCTAAAGTAAAATAAATAGTCACTGACTTTTTCAGAACTCCCTAAATCAGTGGTTCTCAAACTGTTGGCCTGGGACCCACCAGTGGGTCCTGGCCCAATTTTTGTTGAGTTGCAAAACTGATTAGGCTTTGCGCATCAAGGGTTAGAAAACCCGGGGGGGGGGGGACTGCTGCTCAATCACCATTACAGCCACATCCCTTAGCATTTATAAATCAGGCAGCAGCCTCTTAAATCCTGTGAGAACCACTGCTGTTGAGATCAGTTGAATCTCTCTCTCTCTCTCTCCTGTCAAGCCCACAGACCCAACTGTTTTCCCTAATTCCTACAACAGATTTCACATACACTGTACAAATTCAAAACAAATGTGCTAGGTAGATTTAAATACAGCACTGTCTCTCACTTCCAATAAATTCTGGAAATAAACAAAAATTTAAAAGAAAAGGCTCTTTAAAGTTCTAGCTCCAAAAACAAACAATGCCTAAACACAAATTCTCAAATCTTTGCAAAACTGTAATTCTAGATAATCACATGAATAAAATCAGACCATCCAAATTCCAATGGAACACATCAGTAACCCAAAGTTCTGCATATTTTTCATATCTTGTTCAAGTGCAACAAGATCTACTTACCTTACTGACTTGGCAGCAGGTATTAACAACAAGAATTTTTGGATTTACTGATCACTGAGGCTGGGACAATATAAAGTTTAATTACTGTTCAATTAGAAAATCAAACACAAATCTAGGTTGTTTACCTCCAAGATTTAGTTTGCCTATTTTTAACTGTAAAATTGGCCATAGTGGTGTTGATGATGCCATCTGAAACTGGTAATTATCAACACTGACTGTACAAAGTGTTTTAAATAAATATTTCCACATACCAGGGAACTAAGCTCTCAAGCATCAGGATACGTTCCAAGATTAACAGCCCAATCCTCAGCATGTCTACTCAAAAGTCAGTCCCATTATAGTCAATGGAGCTTACTCCCAGGTAGGTATGCATAGGATTGCAGCCTAAGATTCTATACTAAATCCAAAGCAAACCCTAAATGTTGTTCTACTTAGTCATATTTGTGAGACGGGAATGATGTATCAAACTGTGAAGTGCACACAAATCTTAGTGAGTATAAACCTAAACCTGTCCCACTTCTACTATGCCTACAAGACATAACTTGGCATTTGTTCCTTCATGAACAGTAAAATATACTATGTTCAAAAGCATGGGACACAAATACATTAAATTTATAAACACATCCGCTTATTATGGCTTGCTTTATATTCACTGGCCCCTGCACTGGAAAAAGGCCTTTGACTACAAAAGCTCATGCCATAGTAAGCCATTGTTGAGGTGTCACTTGCCCTTTGTCTTGTGCAACAGCTCCTATTGTTATTAGGCAACACCAGAGCACAACTCTGCGCTCATCTCCTAAGCCTTCTGTCCTCAAAACCGCACTACAACACCACTGAGGTGTTCCCATTTAGGATCTCCTGAAACGCCTTTTTAAAAAAATGCCCCTTTCTAAAACGTCATGGATTCTTAAACCCTGAAGGCTGGAAGTCACTGAAAGGTTTTTAGGGCGGCGGCGCATTTCAACACATACATTTTGGTACAGCACTCCTTTTTATGTTGTCCTACTGAGTGTAGAAATACTGAACAGAATTACGAGGTACATAATTAGTTGCTCCCGACTCACTCATTCCCCCTCGGGCATTATTACGAGTCCCTTCTCCTCACCCAAATTATTCCCACCTCACCTGGACTCGCGCCCAAGGGCCACACCGTCGCCGCCTAAAGGGCTTTCTCCCCTTACACCAGCTGCTGCCTCCCCACCGCGAGCACCCCTCCCCCCCGTAACTGAAATCCGCCTCCGTGCCAACGTCGTCCTCTTCCCTTCCCTGCCAGTCCCTGCCCCGCACTCACAGCGCACGGTGTGGAAGGCGCAGCGCGGCTGCCTCTCGAAGCTCTCGCCCAGCAACAGCGCGCGCTCCTTGCAGTCGAAGAGCGGCGGGGCCACCCCGTTCATTCCCGGGCCACCCCCTCCCCTTCGCCGATGACACCTTCGGCCACGTCGGCTCCCCGCACGGCCACCACTGCTGTACTTCTAAGAGGCATCCCTCGCGGATGAGGAAAAGGGGGCGGAGCCACCGCACACTCTCCTCACAAACGCCACGCCCCCTCGCGCAACGCCCCCTCCGCACTACTCCCCTTCGCTGTGGGGGCGGGGAAAGACAAAAAGGCGGCGCGGGAGGAGGTTGCATCTTCCTATTGGCTGAGGTCAGACTATCAGGTCATGCCCATTGTCAGCATCGGTCGTCACTGAGGTGGGGTGGGGGGACCTCCTTGGGCGGCTGTGATTCCTGGAATTCGGTGACGTGAGGGCCCCAGGTCCAGGCACGCGACAATTCTTGGAGCGCGAGTATGAGAACCCCCATATGCAAATGAGAGCAGAGGGACCGTTGGTGAAGTGGGCGCAGCTGTGCTTAATTAGTTTATCGCGTCAGACACGGCGCTGCTGCTGCTGTTGGGTGGGAGCGGGCCGGGCCTCACAACTGAAACAACGCTGTAAGCCCTTCCGGTCGCGGGGAAGAGGAGATTTAAGAAAACGGCAGTTAGCCGTTTTATTTAGAATGTCGTTCTTTAGAGGCAAGGCAACGGAGGTCATCTGAGCTACCTGAGAATGGGGAAGTGATTCATGGCGCTTTAGGATTCCCTGCAAGTAGCATCCTCCAGCTTTGTGACAACGTTATTCATCCTGGGAATTCCCCCTTTGAGATAGGACGTGCCTCGTCGGCTCCTGGCAGCACCCAGGAAGGCGATGGGAGAAGAGGCTCAAGTTGAGGTGGAACTTAAGAGTACTCTAGACTCTAAATTTGTACCTTAAAAACTTTCTTGGATGCCTGCCCCAATTTTATTATGAAGCTTCAGCCTTGAATACAGGTATTGGTAGCAGTTGGATGAGGGCTAATAAACTGACATTAAATCCAGACAAGACATAGGTCCCCCTGATCTAGACGGCAGCTATGCAGGTACTGGATCCATAATTTGCTCTAGATGGGATCTAATCCCTAAGTCAGCAGACTGGGAATCCTCCTGGACCCACAGCTCAGCCCACCTCCTGGATGCTCAGGTGGCATGGGTGACTAGGGAGGCTTTTGTCCAGCTTTGACTGGAGGCCAGCTGCAGCTCTACCTGTGTCAGTTGGATCTGACAATGGTGGTCCTTGCTCTAGTGACATCTTTGTTAGACTATTGTAATGCCCTGTATGTGGGGCTACCCCTGAAGACAGTTTGGAAGTTCAGTTAGTGCAGAATGGTGGCTTGGTTGATCACTGTGGCTCAGCTATGCCCCATAGAATCTGCTGTGCCATTGCTGTAGCTTAGTGATAGCAAATCTATGACACACATGTCAAAGGTGACACACTACAACAGTTTGAGTGACATGCCAGCATTCACCAGTACCAGACAACAGCTGAGTTTGATTTTTTCATTTTTGTAATGAAATTATTTGATGTTTGACATTTCTTTATATAATATATAGCACACACACAATTGGACTGTATTTTTTTAAAAAAAATGAATATGTAAAGAATTGTTTCTTTTTTGTTCGTGTGTGTGTGTGTGTGTGTGAGTGAGTGAGTGAGACAGAACAGCAGGCATTTTCGACACCAAGCCCAAAAGGTTCACCATAACTGCTACACTGGCTGCCCAATTCCTTTCTGAGCCCAATTCAAGGTGTTGGTGATGACCTATAAAGCCCTATACCGCATAGGACTTGAATACCACAAGGACCGTCTTCTACCATATATTCTTGCACATCCCTTGTGGTCATCAGAGAGGGACTTCTTAGGATTCCAGGATTCCATTACCATGTGAAGCCATGGGATGAGGGCAAGGACTTGGCCATTCTTGGTTGTTGCACCACACCTCTGGAACCATCTCCCTGAAGACCTGAACATATAATCTGCAGTATATGGTTTCTAGATGAATTTGAAAATCCATCTCTTCCAACTGCCTTTGGGGAGGGAGGTACTGCTTAGGGACCCCTTCTTAATTTTATTATTTTTTATTTTGTTCTTTTTATTATTTTTAAAGTTGTTTAGCTAGTTTTAACTGGTTTTCATTTAATTTTATCTTGATGTTTTAGTTTTATGTGTTTGTCTTGTACACTGCTTTGGGTGCTTAGAACAGCAGTATATAAATAAAATTTAATAATAAAGATTGCAGTGGTTTTAATTAGTTGGTTTTAATCTTCCCAGTTCCCTTTGAAAGTTGGCATAGGGAGACAGGTGTCAAGCTGAATTTGTACTGAAAACATGTTAGTATCAGCTTGCTTTGAAAGGACATGCCAGTTTTCTTTTTGATTTCTCTATTTTTGAAAGTGGTACTGCTTTGAATATTGCATGTTCTCTCTCTTTTGAAACAGAAGCAGATGTTCCCGGTTTAGAACTGTAGAAGTGTGATATATAATGAGACCTCATTGTTATAGTTACCATGCTCAAACCAAATTATACACAAAAGAGCTGGTTGGTTCAGTTGTTAAACCAAAACTCTAACTTCAGTCAGCCAATTGGAATCTTGATAGTAGAGGTTTCTTATTTCCTCTTGCTATTCTCTTCCCTTCCAAATGTTTGCCCCCAGTTGTTTTTTTCCAAAACAGTCATAAAATTTGGAGATGACATTTAGTTAGTTTTTTTATAGGATCAATTGAGTTGGTAACTGTAGGGATAGCTTTGTCCCCTCAGTGCAAACTTTGATAAGCATTGCAGTTGCATGATGATAAAAGTTCCATAAATGATAATTGACCCAGAAGGAGTTAAAGAGCTCCCTCCTACTGATGGATCAGTAGTCCATCACTATTTTCCCTAGCTGGCAGAAGCTTTCTATAGTTTCAGGTCCTGGTCTTTCCCACAGCTGCTGCTTGAGATTGTTTAACATTCCATGCCAGGGAATGGACCAGGCTAAAGACCCTACCATTCATTGAGAGAGCCTCCCCTAATTTAGAGCACAATCCTAACCTGGAGTTAGGCCGGCATAGTTAGGCCAGCAAAGTTTGGCTGGCACAAGGGCCTCTGTAAAGTATGCTTGGAACACTCTCTGAGTCAGAGAGGCCAGCACGCAGATGTGTGCCATCCTCTCTGAGAGTGGTTCAAACATGCTTTATAGTGGCCTTTGTACTAGCCGAACTTTGCTGGTCTAACTATGCCAGCCTACCTCATATATTTATATCAGAAGAAACATAGATTATTAATCTGCTTTTAAATTCAGTCTACTTTTCCTTATACAAACACTCAGGGTTACCCAGTGTGGGTTTCTTTCATTTTTCCTTGGCAACTTTTTACTTTATTGAACAGAGTCTTGCTAATCAGTCACTTGCCTCAAAATCAGATCAGTGCTAGTTCTTTCTGATGTGAAATGTATTGCTATGATCTGACTTCCGTTTTTTTTAACCTTTTATTAAAAGACAGCTGGTTGCGAGAAATGAAGCCATTACCCGTGGATTCTAGGGTACTGTCACTGGCTACCCAAATCACTGACAGCCCTGAACAGGATGTTCCTGTGTTGCTGCTGAAATTAAAAGGTAAATAGATTGTTTCAGCCTCTGGACTAAAGGTTGGTAGACAAATGTGCAAAATTTCCTGCTTGATTTATATTAGTTCAGTTTCATCCTTGCACTTTTAAAGTTTTGCCTGCAGATCTTTTAAAATGTAACGATTGGTTTTGGGATCAATTGAACAAAGCGAATCTTCACTGAGAAAATTAGTTTCTTGTCTCTCTTTACCTAGTAGCTGTAGGAATAATATTGCTACTTGACAGGGCCCATGGACTTGATCAGGATTTTGCATGTGAGATGACAAGGTGATGTGCTTATGAGAGAACAGTTTCCCCTGACAGTTATATGACTCTTTCCGACCTTGACAATTGTCTATTCTCCTGCACATAAAACTGTATGCAGATAGTTAATATTATAAATGCAGTTATTTGCCTAATGAACTGCTTTTTTGTGGTTTTCTTTGAAGAATTTGTAACTATATACAAGGAATAATGCACTAAAGGAGGAGGTTGAAAAAGAGAGTGAAACAGGTGCAGTGATAGGAATAGTATTTGGAACACAAGAAAGGAAACTGTACATAAGTTTGCTAATAGCCAAAAGAATTTTAAAGACCAGTATTCTCAGCATCGCTCTTACCTGATAGCAGAACTGATACACAGTGCAATCCAAGGAAGCATGCAGCATCGATGCAACATGGTTGCGTCAACGCTGTGCGCCTAGCACCAACGCAAGGGCGCCGCACAGCACCCCCAACTCGGTGCTCAAGCAACCCGTTGCGCCCGCGCCAAGCCACTCTTGCATCAGCCAAAGCCAGCTGGCACAAGGAAAGCTCCATGCCAAGGCGGCAGTGGGATTGGCAGCGGGAGGGAGACTGTGGGTAGGGGGTGGGTGGGATGTGGGCAGGCTTGGGAATTGGTCATAAGGCCGAACCTTAAGCCCGTCCAGGAGGCCGGGTGGCCCTCCTCGGATCTGCGCCTGCTGTTTAGCAGGTGCAGATCCAAGGAGCACATGGGGAGGCTGGAGCCTCCCCTACCATAAGGGTGGGAAAGTGCCCTTGCCGTGGGGAGGTTCCAGAACTCCCCAAGCAGCATTAGGATTTGTTGCTGGCTGGCCGGCCTTGCCAATCCAGCGCTGCTTAGGATTGCGCCCATAGTCAAGAGGAGCAATAGGGGTGAACCTCAGCAGTGTTATAGCTAGAGGGTTGGAGATAATGTTGGTTGGTACATGACTACCTTCAAGCCTGGAAATCTTTGTGGCTAAAGTCTCACAATCTAGGCTGAACAAGGAAGTCTGGCTATTTTATTACCAGAATCTCAACTCAGAATTTCTCGTTTCACAGTCTCGCAGGCATTTCTCAAAGCCTTTCCTGTTCAAAGCCTTTCCTGAAGTAGCTTAGCTTCTGTTTACTTGTACCTTCACTGCCATCCCATTAACTTCTCTGACCATACTGTCTTATTCTCTGATAATTTAACCTTTAAGCCACTTGCAGGCATGAGTTGTCTTGCTTCCTTTTTCATTATCACCTAGCACAATGTTTCTCAAACTGTGGGTTGAGACCCACTAGGTAGATTGCGAGCCAATTTCAGGTGGGTCCCCATTCATTTCAATATGTGATTTATTTTTAATATATTAGACTTGATGCTACCATAATATTTTGGGGAATGTTACAAATCTGTACTTTTAACAGGCTACTGTGTATGTGCTTTTAAAAATGATAGTCTACAGGGCTTACCCCTGGGTAAGTGTAGATAGAATTGCAGCCTTTGGGTGTTTGGGAAATTTATTTTTAACAAATCAGCAATTGAGGGTTCTTTATTTTAAATGAATTTCTAAATGTCAGAATTTTAAAACCTATACTTAAAGTTTTAATTTAATATATTTGATTGATTTTTGTCGTATAGAGGTGCTAAAAAATCCTACTTGATGATGTCACTTATGGCCATGACATCACAGCCACGTTAATGACATCACTTCCTATAGGTCGTGATAGATTGTAATTCTAAAAAATAGATCCTGATGCTAAAACTGACGCTGATCTGACCTAGCAGATAGCTGGCTCAACACAACTTTTAAAAGATAGTTGGTTATAGTAATGAAACAGGCAGAGGGAGTAGTTGGGGTTGCATAGTATCCTATATTATGTCTAGTTAATGATTTTTCATGTTATGTTTGCTTTCAGAATGAAATTTGTTTGGATTTAGCATATTATAATTCTTTTTTGATAATCAGTAAGAGCAATAATATATGTACTTCCTTTTTTTGACTCCCTTAGATATTTTAACTAGTGCTCCCTCTGGAAGTAAAGAATCCCAGAAAATTAAACAAAGCATATATTATTATGATCTACTTCAATACTGCTTATTAGTCCTTTCGCAAGAGTATACCAGAATTCCTGGAAGTTGGGCTACTGCTGCCCAGATAGCAGAGATATTAAGGTAAAATCCACCTCAGTTATGAAACTTCATTTCTGAATGTTCTTGTCCTTCTGTCTTTAAGACATTCTGTAGCCGTCCATTGGCTTGGGAGATGTAAGGACAGATTGCTGAGGAGGGAACATAAAAATGTGTCTCTTTATTTTCTCAGCCTCTGTTGTGTGGGCCTTGAAGTGAAAGAGGAACCTGAAGAGTTTTACAATAAGCTGCTTCCTTCTGCCATAGAGAACCTTCTTTTCTTGGGAAGGCGCCTGCAAGCACAATTTATCCAAGCTATCAAGGTATTTGAGATAGATGACATAATGTTGTCTAATGGAACTGTTTTGTAACCTCTTGACATGTTTACATTCCCAACTGTTGATTTATGAAGCCAGGGGATGATAGTTTTCCAGTACAGTACTTGGCACAGACTTTGTTCACCTTTCATCCTTCAGACTAACTCTCCATGGAGTCAGGACTCTAAACAACTATTTCCCAATAGCTTCCAATATAGGGCACAATCCTAACCAACTTTCCAACACCAGGGAAACAGCAATGCAGCTCTGTGGTAAGGGAACAAGGAGAGGTTGAGAACTCTGTGACAACTACTCCACTGCAGAATGCAGAACAAGCCCCATTGGCACAGTTGTGTCAGTGCTGGAAAGTTGGTTAAGATTGTGCCCTTAGACAATTTTAGATATCAACATTCCTAAAAAAGAATTTGAGGGGGATTTTGTTTTAGCTCTAATATTAATGCATTCATGTACGGTATATTCATCAGATGGCATGGTTTATGTGTAGTTTTCTATGTGGAAGCTTATATTAAAGTGGATACCACATTCTTAGCATCGCAATTGGACACTGACTTGTTACAGGTATAACCTACTTTATGGTTTTGGTTTCCTTTTCATCACACTGACAGGAAAACTGTGTTGCGTGCATTGGTGGAATGTTAAACTGCAAAACACAGATACAGACAAGCTTTTCTTGGAGTACCCTTTTCTCTAAATACTTTTCTCACTATATCAGCCAGCTTCTTTATTTCAGACAGGTTTCATGCATTATTGATTGACAAAAGTGATTATGCATCAGCAGCATAAAATAATGTGTTAGCTCAGTTTTCTTACAGATGCATACACTTTCCTGAGAGTAGGCCCCATTAAACATAGTGGAATTTTCTGCTAAGAAGACATGCACCAAGAGTGTGAGTGGTGATTTTGCAGGCACTCCTCTGAAGAATGAATGCACTCTGTAATTTTATGATTGAGGCTTCAGTCCTGCACATTCCATACTCCACGTTTTTATTATCGGTGATTCTCTGGGTTTATCCTTCCGTCCAATCTGTTTTCTTTGAGAAATGTTAGGGCTGTGGCTATGACTGTTCCCATGCCAGTTGAAGGTTTGGCTTCATTTTTAAATGCTCGGTCAGAGAACCTCCTGCACATCTATAATTGGATACTTAAAAATTAGGGCAAAATCACAAGCATGACTTCAGAATCCCACAACTTCAGGCACAAAAACAAGGATTGCACACTTGGGGAAGGGAGGTGGGGAAATAGTGGCATGTGCAAGTATTAATGTAATCGAAGTAATATGTAGTTTGGCCCTAATATGGCCATGGGGGGGGAGGAGAGGGGGAGGAAAATAGAAGGGATCTGCTCAGTGAGCTTAGTTTAAATATAGGATTACTCTAAAAGTATTTGTTTTAGTAATTGTAATTAATGTTTTGCTGTTTTGTGAAGGATGAAGAGAAAAGTGAATTTTTACACTGTTTCAAGACAGTAACTGATGCCATCTGCTGGCTGTGTGGGGGGCATGTTCAACTAACCGAAAATGGTAAGGGAGGAAAGGGTTCATTCTTTTAGCTGGAAAATGTGAGGAATTCCTGATCAAATTCTTATTGTCTTGTGATTCTGCTTGTAGAAAGCTAAGAGAGAGTGTTTTTTTTTTCCTTAGTAAAACTGTGAATTCATGGTTTTTGCTTCCACTGCTTAAATTTGATTTCCTATCTTCATCCCAGTGCTTCAGAATGAACACTTCCAGCAGCTACTTATGAATGATGATGTTGAAACTTCAGCCATAACAATGACAGTGTTGCAGAGTGTTTTAAGGATCAATAGGTAAATACAAGCTTTATTATTTTAAATACTTCCCTTAATGTTGACTGGATTAAACCCCATCTTAAAATAGAACTAGGTGTATCTTCAAGGAAATTAACTCATTTAGCTTTACATTTACTTACACAAGCCAAGGCTGAATAGAGTCAGTTACAGGAAAAAACTTCTGATGGCAGAAGTTCCCAAACTGGGTGTCAAGACACCATGGGGGGACGTCATGACAAGTCCTCAGGGGCATCATAGGAGGCATGCTGGCTGAGCCACTCGGCAGTGCAATTGCGGTACTATAGACCATAGAGAAGAGTCTCTGCTCTGCTGATTGTGCATCATTTCACAGAGTTTTGGGGGTTCTCCCACCCTCTCTTGATTTACACTGATTTTAGGATCCTCTACAGTTGTTTCGTAGGGAATTATTATTGTTTCATAGGGAACATGCAAATAGTACTAAAAAGCCAATCTTGGGAAGCTCACACTGAAGCAAGAAGCATGATATCGTAGCATCTCAACATTGTTGATACTTTCAGATTCAGCAAACAAGAAGAGCAGGGCTTTGCTGGCCTGGTAAGTTTGGTACTTTCCCAGGTACTTTCCAGGTACTTTCCAACCTGCCACTTTACCTTAGGATAGGTGACCATATTATTGTCTGTTAGCATCATCAAGTGTACAGCAAACGCACAGACGCATGAGGATTTTCCAGCCAATTCATTGTGCATTTATTTCTCACTGATTGCATTGTTATTAAAGTCATGCCTTTTACTGAGTATTTCACATTTCTTTAACAGTCATGACAGTTGCGCATAAACGTTTCTCCCCTCTCCCCACCCACAATAGAATGATTTTGTTGTCTTGACAGTAAAGGTGTCATCTAGTACACCTTTGTGGCCATATCATTAGTCTGTGGTTTAAATTTTCAATTGAAAATTATATGATCTGCTATCTCGAGGGTTAGATTACTTGTTATTCTATTGAACCAAAAACACATTCTTTTATCAGTGTGGAGGATCTTTATCACTTTAAATAATACCCTTGACACCATGAACATGAGTACAACTACAGCCAAGAAAATCTGTGTATGTGAATTCTACCTGAATTCCTAAAAAAATGCCTACCATTACTATCATTAGTGGGATCTCAAAGATATTCTGCTGTTTGTTACACTATGACCTATTTACAATTGCACCATAGAACTACTAATGTTGTTATTAAAGATACTTATGTATTTATAGTTATAGAAATAATTTATAATTTGTTAAGGATATTTATGTATTATCTATTCGTCTATCACTTTTCAACAAAAAAAGTTTGTGTAGTGGTTTCCATAAGCAGCCCAGTCTAACCTGAGCTGGCACAGTCAGGCCACACAGCCTGTATTGTATACTATGCAGGTTAGGAGGTGGCTGGAGGTCACCTCAGGATAGGTG
The DNA here is from genome assembly GCA_029204185.1 of Lerista edwardsae. NCBI lineage: Eukaryota > Metazoa > Chordata > Lepidosauria > Squamata > Scincidae > Lerista > Lerista edwardsae. The sequence continues at coordinate 14,535,667 of JAJKFI010000014.1, forward strand.
AATAGCCTATCCTGGGGAAGTAAAACGCCAGCCTCCCTGTGGGACTTCTCGGATTTGTGCTAGCCATTTAGCTCGTGCAAATCTAGGAAGTCCATGTAGGACTGCCTGGCCCAGGAGAAGGGATTAGGATATGGCAAAGGAGCCCTTCGCCGTCCCCCTTCTGAACCTAAACCGCCCCTGTGACACCTCTCCACCTTCAAATCTCCTATCACCCTCTCTCACATAACCCAGTACCACCCCGTACAAACTTACCGGTGCCAGCTGGCATGGGGAATGTTGCTGCTGAGACAGCACAAACCTCCATGCCAGCTGGTTCTAGAGTTGCCATAAACATACCTTACAACATGTTTGCGACACTCTGGTTCAAAGCAGGGATGCCTGCACCTGCCCAAGCTAAACTTAGGATTGTTCTGTAAATGGTGTTACAGTTAGGATTGTTCCATAAATGGTTTCTTGTCTCAAAAAGGCTCACAATCTAAAAAGATGTAAAAAAAAATGCGTGCCAAAGAATGCTGTGCTGGGATGATTAGGGATAATTGTTCTTTTTCTGCTAAATGTTAGAGGGATACTATTCTGAAAAGTGTCAGTTGCTCAGTTAGTAAATGTTAATCTTGCCTACCTGCTTCCATTTTCTTTTGCCATAGGCAGAATACATTATCATTCCATGTCTTTTTCTTACATCAGTGCTGTCTTACTTCAACTGACTGAAAAGGCCCTTTACCGCATTCTAGATGAACTGGTTTCCAAGCTTTCATCTACCACCAATCCTGTCTTGGGCAGTACAGCTGTAAATCTCCTACTGTCAGTTGCAGAATGTGATCCCCAACTCGTGACAACTCTGGTTACTCGCTACAAAGGTCTGTCACTTGGTTTGTGTACTTGAATTTTATTTAGGAAGAATTCTAAAAGTGGCACTGGTTGGTCCTGAAGGGCCAATATTCACTATAATTAAAAAAAAAAGAGAGTGTCTTTTGTGCAGTATAGCACAGGGGTGGCCAAGTGGCACACAACACTTTTTAAGTGGCATGTGCAAAGTCATTTGTCATGACTGCATTGGCCGATGCAGGACTCCATGGCTGCGAGTACAGCCTCTCCTTGTGTGAAGCCCAGAAAGGGAGCAACGAGGCCCAGGGTGGGGCAAAGATAACCAAGTATAGAGACTTAACAGACCACAGAGGCTGATGAAACCACAAGTATAGCGAGGGCCAAATTAAGATGGAATGGCACATTCAAGATCCTGTACATAAAAATTTCTGCAGCAGATGTGTCATGCTGAAAGTTGGCAACCCCTGGTCTAGCACTGGTCTAGTACTTGTGTGATACAAGTACCTGTTTAGCGTGTCCCCTTTATAAATTGGGGTTAGGGACGAGAAAGCCTGGACCTATAATGAAGCTATTTAAAACAAAACTGTTTTCATCCCTTTCTTGCACTGTAACGTGTGAGAAGACAATGGAGAGAGTTTGCCTTTCTTTGTCCAGCACCGGCATCACCTCCTCTTCTAATAGCTGGCAGGAGGAATGTTGGGAGCTCAGCGTTCCTCTTGCTGATCATTGCCTGCTTCACTTACCTCTCTGTCTTGGTGTTTGACATGGCTGCTGCTGCTTTTTATAATAGTCACAAAAGGAATGCTGGGCTCCTAGAAACCTCTAATTGCCAGTGGAAGAGGAAGAGGAGATGGCAGTGGGCATTAGAGGAAGCAGCAGTGGTGGCACAGGATGGCAAAGGGCAAAGATAAATGAAACTGGGAGGGGTCAGGGGGCATACCTTCTCTCCCATAGTGTTTAGTATTGTCATCACAGCCAGTGCTTTCTCCAATGGCTAAGAACAGAGTGCTCTAGTCACATTTGGAAGGTCTGGAGTGCTTGACCTGTGGATTTGATTATCCACAGATTTCAGTATCTGCAGGGGTTCCAGGAATGGAACCCCAGCAGATGCCGAGGCACAACCTGTAATGCCAACAACAAACATGGCCAAATATAGTAATATCCCTTTTAGGGCTCAGAGGAGAAGCTATGGCAGTAAAGGATGTAAACATGAGGTGTTTTCATATCTAGTTTCTCAAAAAAAAAAAAAAAAAAGGATAAATTTGGGGAAATGTATAGTGGGGAGACTTGGAGGCCCCTTGTATAAGATCTTGAATATGTAAATAAAAACACGAAAATATCACAATAGCTATTTGGAAAGAACTGTTCTAATTGCTTCTAACGTCCTATTCCAGTATCCCTCTCCTGGTGCACTTAAGCTGAAACCAAACTGCAAAACTGAACCCAGTGAAACTGGCAAACCTTACAACAAATTTTTTAAAAATTTGTTTCTGCTTTGCTAAACAAGAATATATGGACTGTCCAAAATTACTCCAGATAGCCACTGTCTTTAACTCTGGGGGCGCAATCCTAAGCAGCACCGGACTGGCGAGGCCAATGGGCCAGCACCATATCCTAGCACTGCTTAGGACAGGCTAGAGCCTCCCTGTGGCAAGGGAGTGTTCGCTCCCTTACCGTGGGGGAGGCTCCAGCCTCCCCTATGCGCTCCTCGGATCTGCACCTGCTAAACAGCAGGGGCAGATCAGAGGAGACTGCACTGCCGGAATTGGGGCCTCGCAATTGCTTAGGAAGCGACCGTATGGTCGCCTCTCAAGCCCGCCCACGTCCCGCCCCCAACCTCCCCCCCACCAATCCCCATGCCATCTTGGCACGGAGCTCCCTCATGCCAGTCAGCTTTGGTCGGCGCAAGGGAGGTTCCCCATCAGCGCTCTCAAGCCAATGCTACTCGTAGTGTCGGCTTGAGCGCTTTAGCGCTGACGCGGGGGTGCTTCTCAGCACCCCTGCGTCAGCGCTTATGCCGTAGTGCTGGTGCTACGACGTTGCATCAGCGCTATGCGCCATATAGGATGGTGCTGCCCATTAATGCCAGGACATCTGCATTTATTTCTTGGTAAACACAGTGTATCTTATATAAACTTCTCTCTGGATTGAATGTCCATGAATATTGGTGAATATTTTTTTCACCCCTTATTTTCATTCAACGTTTTGTGAAGAAATGCAGATTGGTCCTTGCTTTTGCATGTAATATGTAGTGCAAAGTCAGCAAAATGAGCAGGCTAACAGTGTTTTTTGCAAAGTAGTATGTTGATCCTGGTGTATTTTTATTATTAAGGACTACAAACTCTTCTAAGTAAGCAGTGGACTGGCAAAGGATTTGACAGAAAACTGCATCAACTTTTGGACCTGCTGTGCTCAGAAAACTACAAGGCAGACAAAACACAGGTGTGCTGAAGGTTTTGTAGGTGGCAAAAGTAGCTTGTACTAAGGTTTGTTCATGCATTATTGTATATTTCAGGGGCCTCCAACTATGGCCTGCTGTTTGTCAGCATAACAATCTAGGCACAGTGGTGACGAAGCCTTACCATTCCACGCAGCAGACTATCTTAATGCCCGATCTTTGCAGAAACTTGTACCAGGCCGCCACCTCCACTGCACATAGCCCCAGAAGACTCTTCACCCTGGTTTCCAAAGAGAAGGCAGTGGTCCAGCATGAGTTTTTACAAAAATTGGGCATGAAGATAGGAGGCTGCAGCATGGAATGGTACGGCTTCACTACCATTGTGCCCGGGATCATTATACTGGGGCACTGGATCTGGGCCACAGATCAGAGTTTGGAGACTCCTGGTATATTTCAAAGTCTCTGCACAACACCTGTTGTCGTTGTAGTTTGTTATTATTATTTTTACAGTCAGCACTCAGCATCCATAGGGTTGCGTTCCTGGACCCCCTGCAGATGCTGAAATCCACAGGTGGACCTCCAGACGTGACTGGAGATGTTCTGAAGTATGAAGAGACCACGCACAGCCTCCTCGCTTCTTGGATGGTCTGTCAGTGGCCACTAAGATGCACTAAGAACCAGAAGTGCTTCTTAGAGGCCCCTGGCAGACCTTCTAACATGCGGGGAGGCTGAATGCGGCCTCTGCGTGCTTCGGAACACCTCCAGGCAAAGCTGGAGGGCATCCCCTGTTGAATCCAGAGGGTACAGGTCGGCCCTCTAGGTGTAGGTCGGGGACCCAAATTGCGTCAAATCTTAAGGTTCATAGCTCACAGATAAAGAGGGTTGGCCTATGTATCTCCTTTTAGCAAATCATAGTTTACAAAGCCATTTACATATTACTTTGGTCTCATAGATAGTATTGGTCAAATGGATCAGTTAATACACAAAATGCTTCTCTGACAGTGCATAACTAGAAAATTAATGCTCATACAATTCTAATAGTAAAGGTTTGCTGGATCTTATTCAGTCTGCCCTGTGACATTAGCACTGTAAGTGTTCTCATTTAGGAAAGATCATGTGTTTTGTAGAAACAGGACAATTTGCAACTTCTTACTAGCTTCAGTCCTGCCAATATCTTATTAACTATACAAGTGGAATGGAATGGTAAGAATGCAGAAATTCGATGTTTACATTCAAATTCACAATTAAACATAGGAGGTAGGTGCTGTAGTGCTGGAGAAGGGGAACATGCTTTTATTTTCCTCTTGATGTTATCTGGCTTCCTAATTTCAGAGACTACATCAAGCAGCTTGCTTAATCCAGGCAGCATGGAGAGGATTTCAAACCAGAAAAAGGTTAAAGCTACTTCTGAAAGCAGTAACTATCTTGCAGAGAAATTTCAGGTAAAAACAGAGCTTTGCTTTGTTAGAGAGATTTGTAAAAATGATTTTTTTTAAATGAGTGCGGAGTTGTTACAAATGCGTGGGAAGTGTTGAGACTGAGTTACAATAATGTTGTGAAGCACAGTATCTACAAGAGTTTTCCTTTAGGTTTCTTAACTGATCAGGAATACAGTAATGCTTCCTAGAAGTGTTTCATTATAGCCCTCCTTGTCCTGGATGTAATTTTTACAACAGAGGCACTTCCTGCCCCCCTCCACAAAACCTGTGTTTGCAGTTCCCCCATTGCATTCACGACTCATCTCTTCTTCTTTGCCAAGCCTTTGCAAACATTTTCTCTGCTTCTTCTGCTGAACCTGTTAGAATTCTCTCTGTTGCCTCCTGTTGCATTAGTCTAGCAGCTCTAAGTATGGTGTTTTCAGAATCTGATTTTGTTTTCACAGAGTTCTATAGCAAAGGCAAAAAGTTGCATTTTGCGAAACCTTGACAAAGGAAGAGAGAGGAGTCATGGGTGGGGTTCAGTAGGGTTTGCTGCTGTCCACAGTTCGCAGTATCTGGAGAAGGAACCTTTTCTCCACAGATCCCAGGGGGTGCGGTGCCTGTATTATAAAAAACAAAAAGGTTAAAATTCAAAGAACTACCAAAGTTTGGTGAAAAGATACAGCCATCTGCATAGTGCTTTTAGTCAACAGAAGCAGCACATTCTGGCTTGTGCTACGCCAGTGACAGCAGAGTACTCTGGCTACATAAGGCCAATCACTTGCTAGCTGTGGGGAACAAATGCTGTGAGGACAAAACAGCAGGCAAAGCAATCTACCCTGCCCTTCAACCTGTACTTCTTGAGGATGAGTGACATTCCAGTTCATTCTTCTGAGTGTTGCTTCTCCCTTCATCTTCCACTGCTGGAGGAGTGATGGCTATAGTGGTCAATTACACAGCAAGCTCCTATTTAACACTGTGGTGAGTGTGAAATCCACATGAGAACAGGGTTGCAATCTCTTGGATTGCACTCTGAGTCAAGGACTATAGGTGGGCCCTTTTTATTAGCGGTTTGGAACCCTCAGATTTGGCTCACTGTGGGTTCTGAACCCACAGTGGAGTGCCCCACATCACCTTCCAGATGCGACCAGAAGGTGCTTTCAGTTGCCTCTGGAGATCTTTAATGGATGGGTCTCAATAGCCGCAGGGCTTCTGGGAACAGATCCCCTGTAGATGCTGAGGTCAACTGTACTCCTGTATAGAGCTGTGAAGTTTCTGTGCCACGCTAGAGATTAGTATTTCTTCAATTTGAGCACAGTTACGTTCTTTTCTATGGCTGTTCTTATTCCCGATAAAATTGTTTTACCTCTTTCTCTTCCAACAAACTGTTGCAAAAAATAATAATTCTAACCTGAAAATCCTTGCTGTGATAATTAATTGAGCTGCATACTTCTAGGTACTGAATTATATTTTTGCCTGCATAATTACAGAAGAGTGTTTGGGCACTGAATTTTGGATCCCCAGCATATAATGTAAAAATTCAATAATATTTCAATAGGCACTTGTTTTAAAAATCCATTAGAGGGCAGACTTTGCATATGTGGATTTCCAATCAGCAAAAGAGTCTAATCAGGATGATAAGCATTGCTAAACATGCAATGTTTATAAATCAGTGTTTATAAACCTGATCTAGATATAGTCATACATCACAATCCATATGCAGCCAAAGATAGTTTGGGTGTGCATTTTATCTGTAATACGAATAGAAATAGGCTTCCCTCTCAAGCTATACTGTATACCAGTGGTATTCAAACGTTTTAGACGGGACCCACTTTTTAGAATGGCACTCATGTCGGGACCCACCGGAAGTCATGTCATTAACCTGGAAGTGATGTTGTGGCAGGAAGTGCTGTCATTGTAACATAATAAAATGACACTCCTGAAATGCAAATTGGCATTCTTGGACTACAGTAATTGTACAACTATGAAACATCCCTGACAGAAAGCAAGATTAGGACAAAATATGTAAAAGCACTGAACTAAAAACAAAAATTAAAAAAAACATTCACTTAAAAATTCAAACTGTTAGCACTCACAAAAGGAATACAGCAAGAGTAAGGCCTGCAGTTTCCAAGATGGCTGCTCCCACATTTCTGCGGCCCACCTGACATCGAGTCACAACCCACCAAGTAGGTTCCTCTCGTCCCACAGTTTGAATAACACTGCTGTGGACTATACAGTGTAGCTTGGGAGGGAAGCCTATTTCTCTGTGGGAGGAAGGGGAAGGCACTCGTCACGACATGGGTTGCCCCTCCCACACATGAGGCAGGGCCGGACTTCAACGTTGTCTCCACCTCCTGGGAGGGCAGCCCATCCCCAGTCCAGCTCTGCCTCACACAGAGCTAGGTCGCAGTTCAGGAGAGCTCCCAGAGCTCCTCTCTACCTCCTTTTCCTCCTTCCTAAATTTTTCCTATTTTTCCCTCTGCTCTCCTCTTGACCTCCCCCCTTTCCTGACCCACCTCAGAGTGAACAGGGAGATTTGCAGGTTGGTCTCACCAGTGCAGCCTGGCTGCTGTGGGAGCCAGCCGAGCAAAACGCTGCAGCGTATCAGCACTGTTCTGGAGAGAAGGAGAGGGAGCACCTCGCCTGATCGAGTGGCCACACACATGCTGACAGGCGGGCAGAGAGTCGGGGTCCGGAGCGGCTGCTAGCCCCAGCCCCACAGATACAGAGGTGACTGCGCCACTACAGGCAGCGGCGCACTCAGAGGCCCGCTGTGAGCCTGTGCAAAAAAAAAAAAAAAGCTTACAGCAATGGAGGCATCGGGCCTAGCGGAACTTGCAGATGGGCTCGAGAACGGAATGGAACCCGCCCAGTCAGATAACAGGTCTGTGGGGTCCCAAGTGGAGGGGGTGAGTGAAGGGGCTGCTACCCTACCCCAATCCTTGCCAATCCACAGTTCCGTGGCATCCCACCCCCCAGCTCAGCTCGATGTAGTCATCAAGCAGGCTGTGGAGGAAGTTTTTAAGGAACACCTGCCTCTTACCATCAAGGCCTGCAAAACTCCAAATCCTCCCCCTCCCCTGAAAAGCCAAACGCAAGAGGACTCCAAGCCCATCTCTGGAGTCCTCAGATTGTTCAGAGGGGGAGGGAGGGGGAAGGGCCTCTAGGCCCACTTCTGAAAGGGCAAAGAGAGACAAGCCTCTCTCCCACAAGGACAAGGCCTCGCCCTACAGCAGGCAGGCCTCTGCCACTTATGAGCTTAGCTCCACCCCATCTTCCTTAAACAAGGAGGAGGGGGAGCTTTCTGGAGAGGATGAACTAGAGGATCAGGCGAAACAAAATCCGGACAGACTTTTCTCTGGGAGGAGGAATAGGGGTCCAGTCGAGACCTCTGGGTATGCCCCTCCCACATCAGGAGGCAGGGCCGGCAAACAGGTTTGAGGCATCTCCCCTGTAGGGGGCATCCCAGCCCAGTCCGGCTCTGCCTCCATAAGGGACAGGTCGGTTTTTTCACTGTGCTCCATAGAGCCAGTGGTTTCTGAGGCGATTTGTGAAGATTTTCCTTTTATTTTATTTTCTCCCTTGGTCATTGTTGTTTTTTATTGTTTTTCGTTGCTCCACCTCCCTTCCCTGTCTTCCCAGCGTTTCGTGTCCTGTGTGTCTGTGTGAGGGGGAAGGGCCTGGAGAGCTCCGGCTCTCTGGACATCTTTGAGGTGGAGATCTCTCAGCCCTACGTCCACCGCGAGGGCTGGAGAAGCAACGGGGAAGCCGGTCGCTGGGGCTCCGTGCGGCAGCAGCCCGGAGCCTCGCCCGCCCCCGAAATTGAGTAAACGCGTCCGCGCCCCTTCGGGAGGGCCGCGGCGCGTTCTTCAGGCAAATCCCTGCCGCGGCGGCAGTAAGGGGAGAGCGACGCGCGCGTATCAACAGCAGTGAGCGCGCGTCGCTTTTTTGATCCTACGCGGCCTAGCCCGGGATCCTTCCGCCCCCTTTTTGGTGCCGAGCGCGATCACGCCCCCCTGGGAGGGTGGCGACGCGCGTTTAGAGCAGTGCCGGGAGACTTCAGGGAGAGGCTCGCTGTGAGGGGAGCCGTCCAGAGGCCCGGCACGACAGAGGCCTGGTTTCCCGCCTTTTTTTGCTCAGGCCTGAGGCAACAACCGTGAGTGATGGCGGAGGGCCAGGAGGGGGGAGGGACTTCCCTTACACAGCACCAGGGTGAAAGGGAGCCCTCAGCTGCTACGCCTGCTGTTCCATTCTCCCAGGCCCAGTTTAATGCCATGTTCCGGGTGGCCATGGAGGAGGCGGGCTTGAAGGGTCTTAAGGGGGAGGCCTCGGTGGACAAATCGAAGGGGGGGGGATACTGAGAGCAAGCCCCATAAAGCCAAGCGCAAGCGCTCACCCACCCCTTCTCTGTCTTCTGTCTTTGAGCTGTCTTTTTCCTACTGTTCTGAGGAAGAGGCGAAGCATGTAAAGAAAAGGCATAAGCATGCTCCCCCGCGCAAATCTCGCAAGAGCGGCAAGAGTTCATGCAAACGAAAGTATAGAAATCTTTTTTCCTCTGATTCTGACTGGTCTCAGCCTCTTTCTGACTCTTCTGATAGAGAAGCTGGAGAGCTCTCCTTAGATTCTGATCAAGAAGAGCGGGAACAGAAGATGGATAGGCTTTTTCCACTGGATCTGTTTGGCCGCATGGTATCCAAAGCGGCAAAGGCCTTGAATATTCAACTCAAACAAGACCAAACTGTTCGTCCTTCTACCAGTTCTTTGCTGCCTAGAGGACCGACCAAGCCTACAATCGCTCCATTTCCAGTGGAATTCAGGGAGGCTTTGGAAGCGGAGTGGAAGTCACCCCTTTCCATCAAGCATGTTCCCCGAGTCGTTAATAAGCTCTACTCCCTTCCGGATGACGTCTTGAGTTTGCTTCAGGTTCCAACGGTTGATGCGCCTGTTGCTGCTCTATCTTCTTCCGCTGTGCTTCCATCAGAGGGAGAGGGAGGTCCCAAGGATCCCTGCGATAAGCGGGTAGAAGCAGCCTTGAAGAGGGACTTCCAGTTCTCAGCAGGAGCCTTCCGAGCCGCTTCAGTGAATTCGGTCATGGCAAGGGCCGCTTACCTTTGGACTGAGGAATTGACAAGCTTACCCAAACTTCCTTCTCAAGTCAAGAGTATGCTTCGCAAGATCTCCCTAGCAACGGCCTTTTCGGCGGACGCGTCGTTTGACGCTTTACAACTTAATGCTAAGGCTATGGCGACTAATGCGGTAGCGAGAAGGAACATATGGCTCCGTCATTGGGACGTGGATGCTGGGTCCCAAACGCGTCTCGTGTCCGTACCTTTTCAAGGAGCCAAGCTCTTCGGCCAGGCGTTGGATCCAGTTCTAGTTGAAAGCAGAGACAAGCGCAAGGTGTTACCATCGTCTAAGAAGGAAGTGCCCAGGTTCAAGAACCAGTCCTTTCGTGGTTTTAGAGGAGACAAGCGCCCTCGAGATCGAGACAGGTCCAGGCCCAAGTGGAACAAATCACGCTTCCAGGGCAGAGTTCGCCAGCCTGGATCGGGATCTGCGCCTTCCAAGACTTCCAAGGACACCAGGTCTACTTGACGCCATGCCCAACGAATTGTCATCAAATATAGGAGGTCGTTTGCTCTGTTTTGCTCCTCGCTGGCGAGAGATTTCTTCCGACGCCTGGGTGCTAGAGACAGTTTCACAGGGTTATGCTCTGGAATTGACTCGAGCACCCCGCAATCGATTTTGGAAAGTTCCGTTGTCAAGGGATCCACAGAAACATCAACTGAAAAGACAAGCCATTCGTCACCTCCTCCAGATCAAGGCGATAGAGCCAGTTCCCAGGAGCCAGAGAGGGACGGGGGTTTACTCCGTCCTGTTTCTGGTCCCGAAGAAGAACAAGGATTGGAGAGCCATCCTGGATTTGAAATGGCTAAACCGCCTGATAAGGAGAAAGAAGTTTCGAATGGAGTCCTGGAGATCGATCACATCGGCTTTGGATCAAGGAGATTGGATGGCGTCCCTGGATTTGACGGAAGCCTATTTACATGTTCCAATTCGCCAGAGCCATCGGCGTTTTCTCCGCTTCGCTTACAAGAACGATCATTACCAGTACCGGGCGCTTCCTTTCGGCCTATCATCTGCTCCGAGGGTGTTTACCAAGCTGTTGATCGCCCCGGTGGCTGCCCTGAGACAGCGAGGCATTCAAGTCTTCCCGTACCTCGACGACGTGTTGGTGAAAGCCTCCTCCCTCGAGTTAGCTCAGGAGCATGTACGTCAGACAATGGACTGTTTCTCCAAGTTGGGGTTTATCATCAATTTGGAGAAGAGCGCCTTGAAGCCCACTCGTCAGATCGAGCACCTGGGGGTGCACATAGACACAGCTGTCTTCAGAGTAGCCATCTCGGCAGAGCGAAGGTCGGCACTACTCAAGGCCCTCAAGAGGACAATGAAAGTTCACAGGCAGGATGTGATGGAGCTAGCTTCACTGCTTGGGATGCTGGTCTCGTGTCAAGACCTAGTAGATTGGGCCAGGTTTCATATGAGACCCCTGCAACGAGTGCTGCTGCCTCTCCAGAATGTTATCGAGCTTCAACACCACACCATGGTGAGCATTCCATCGACACTACAACAAGACCTGTCGTGGTGGCTCTCAGAGGAGCGTCTATCCATGGGAGTGAGCCTGCAGTTGCCTCAGCGGATGGTCATCACGACAGACACCAGTCTTTCAGGTTGGGGTGCGCACATGGAGGGAGCTCTGACACAGGGCTCGTGGTCTGCAGAGGAGTCCCTCCTGAGTATAAACCTATTGGAGCTGCGGGCAGTCCGCCTGGCTTTGTTGGACTTTCGTCATCTTATTCAAGGAGCCCACCTGTTGATTCGTACCGACAACATGTCAACAAAAGCATATATCAACAGGCAAGGGGGCACGAGATCCAATCTGCTACATCAGGAAGCTGTAGCTCTCTTGAAATGGGCGGAATCCAACCTAGCATCGATCAGAGCGGAGCACCTGGCTGGTGTCCAAAACTCTTCCGCAGATTGGTTGAGCAGAAGGAAACTCCAAGAGGCGGACTGGCAGCTGCATCCCGAAGTGTTTCAGATGATAGTGCAGAGGTTCGGGATGCCACTTGTGGATCTTTTTGCCTCGCACGAGAACACACAACTGAACAGATTCTATTCGAGGTTTCCCGAGCCTCGGGCGGAAGCGGTGGATGCGCTGATAGCACCATGGCCTCAGGGCCTTCTTTATGCTTTTCCTCCCATTCCCCTCATTCCCGCTCTGTTGCGCAGGCTTCGGGTGCTGGGGGCCCAGGTCATTGTGATAGCTCCACGGTGGCCTCGAAGGCCGTGGTTCCCAGATCTAGTCAGACTATCACTCGGGGAGCCTTGGAATCTACCAAATCGCCCGGACCTGCTCAGGCAGGGGCCTCTTCTTCACCCAAAGCCCCTGTTTTTCCAATTGACTGCATGGAAGTTGAGCGGGAGGCTTTCAGGAAGCGGGGTTATGCAGAAGGCGTCCTGAAAACTTTGTTGGCATCTAGGAGAATTTCCACCAGGAGAGTTTATAACTTGACTTGGAGGAAATTCTCTTTCTGGTGTAGGTCCAAGGGTTACGTTGAGTTGAGGCCCAAGATTAAACAGATTCTTGAGTTTTTACAGGATGGGCTAGACAGGGGGTTATCCACCAATACCCTTAAACGCCAAGTCGCTACTCTAAATAGTATTTTGGGAACGACAAGAACTCGGAAGATCTCATCACACCCTGACGTAAAGAGGTTTTTGAGGGGTGTGGCCTTGATCAACCCGCCTACGATCCATCGCTTTCCAGCTTGGGATCTGAATTTGATGCTAAACGCCCTTACTGGAGCGGCCTTTGAGCCCCTGGCCACGGTTTCCCTGAAAGTCCTAACATTCAAGGCCCTGTTTCTTGTGGCATTAACTTCGGCTCGGAGGGTGTCAGAGTTGGGAGCCTTGTCATCGAATCCCAACCTCTGTGTGTTCCATAAGGACAAGGTGGTTTTAAGGCCAGACCCGGCCTTTATGCCCAAGGTCAATTCTATATTCCACAGATCCCAAGAAATTGTGTTGCCATCATTCTGTCCCAATCCTGTGCACAGGCAGGAGAGGATTTGGCACACTTTAGATGTCCGGAGAGCTCTCCGGTTCTATTTGGAGCGCACCAAATCTTTCCGTAAGACAGAGGCGCTGTTTGTAAATTTTAGGGGATCTTACCTGGGTAAAAAGGCTTCGGTTTCGGCTTTATCCCGCTGGATCAGGGAGGCCATAGCGATGGGCTACTCCTCAGTGGGCAAGGTGGTGCCGGATGGCATTACGGCACATTCTGTTAGATCAGCAGCTGCCTCCGCAGCCTTTGACGGCTGCAACTCCCTGGTGATTTGCAGAGCAGCCACCTGGTCCTCGATTCACACCTTTACGAGGCACTACAGGGTGGATACTGCAGCTTCCGCAGACGCCCGTTTTGGCAGGCGGGTGCTGCAGAAGGTAGTGGCGGATTAGGCGTCATCCTCGCCTGGTCCCACCCTCTATTTTACTGCTCTGGTAAGTCCCAGAGGTCTCGAATGGACCCCCTATTCCTCCTCCCAGAGAAAAACGGAATTTCCTACCTGTGAATTCCTGTTCTGGGATGAGGAAAGGGGGTCCAGTCGACCCACCTCTCACCAGGCGTGGGATGGGGTTGGTGTTTCTGGTTTTGGGAAGGACTGTTCGTTTGTGTGTGTTTCCTTCCTGTGTCTAACCTTTTTTGTTAGTTAGCCCGGTTAGTGGGCTTGTTTCCTGTTTGGTTTAGAAGTTGGGGTTTTTCCTGCTCGTTCATACCGGACTGGGCTGGGATGCCCCCTACAGGGGAGATGCCTCAAACCTGTTTGCCGGCCCTGCCTCCTGATGTGGGAGGGGCATACCCAGAGGTCTCGACTGGACCCCCTTTCCTCATCCCAGAACAGGAATTCACAGGTAGGAAATTCCGTTTTTTCCAATTGATTTTTTCCCAAGGATGTTGGCTAAGGCCATGCAAGCCCTGGATCTAGCAGCAGGAGCTCCGGAGGGCTCTGCCACACCAGGTTCTGCCAAGCCTCACAGGGCTAAGCTCCTTTTTCCTCAGGGCCCAGTAAAGCCTGAAACAGTACCTTTTCCAAAAGCCTTCCAAAGTACTATTGAGGAAGAATGGGCACAGCCCATCCATCCCAAACACAACTCACATTTGATCAACAAGAACAGACCATGCCAGAACAGACCATGCAGTGCCTCAAGGTGCCCCTCGTGGACACACCCATGGCGGCCATTTCATCCTCGGTGGTCCTTCCCTCCAAGGGGGGAGCAGGGACCAAAGGATAGCTGTGACAAACGGGTGGAAGTTTCCCTCAAGAGGAACTTTGAGGCATACTCACAGGCACTTTGAGCGGCGGCCACGAATTCTGTCATGGCCAAGGCTACATGCTTCTGGGTCGAGGAGCTCGCTCGAACTGAGCCGAAGCTCTCTAAAAGGGCAAAGAATTCCCTAAAAAAGATCTAATTAGCTGCGGCCTTCACCGCTGATTCATGTTTTGATGCCATGCAGTTAAGTGCCAGAGCCGTGGCATCCAGTGTGGCATCCAGACGCAACATCTGGCTATGGCAATGGGACGGTGACAGTGCATCTGTCACAAGGCTGGTGGGAGTACCCTTCAAGGGTACAAAATTATTTGGTGAGGCGTTGGAGCCTCTCCTCCTTGAAACCAAAGACAAGAGGAAGGTTCTTCCCTCAGGGAGGAAGGAGTCCTACAAGGGCAAGTCACAGTCCTTTCGAGGCTCAGGTTTCCCTACCCGGGGTAGAGACCCTTTCCAGAGAGGGAGGGGGAGATGGAATAAATCCAGATTTTTTCCCCAGGGGCAGGGGTCAGAGGTTTTCCGGACCTGGGCCCAACAATACAGGCAAGGACCAACACAGCCTGACGCCAGGCTGGGAGGCAACCCCATCCCTATTGGGGGGCATCTCCTATCCTTTGCAGAGCATTGGCGTTCTACCACCACAGATGCTTGGGTGCTTCGAACAGTCTCCCAGGGCTATGCCCTGAAGTTCGAAGAGAAACCACGGACCCGGCTCTGGAAAGTTCCCAGGTCCAGGGACCCAGCCAAATACCTTCAGAAGATGCAGGTGATCCAACACCTGTTGGATATCCGGGCAATCAAGCAACAGGGATGGACCTGATGTCCTTAGCAAGGCTGCAGGAGCTCATGGAGTCCTGCCAGGACATTGTGGACTGGTCCCGGTTCCGATTGCATCCCCTTCAGACGGTGCTAAGTCCCTATGCGCTGAAGATGGTCAGTCCCATCTCCATCTGAAAATTTCAGACCACCTACACCAGAGCCTGGGGTGGTGGCTGAGCCCAACCCGGTTATCCCGGGGAGTCATCATGAGCTTTCCACAGAGGGTGGTGGTGACTACGGATGCCAGCCTCCTGGGTTGGGGGGCTCACATGCAGGGGGCAGTAACGCAGGGGACCTGGTCAGGGGCAGAAAGGCAGCACAGCATCAATTGGCTAGAACTGTGGGTGATTCGATTGGCTCTATTAAATGTTCAAAAGGCCCTCCAGGGGTCTCATGTTTTGATTCGCACAGACAACATGACGGCCAAAGTCTATGTAAACCGCCAAGGGGGTACGAAGTCCAGAAGCCTGATAGCAGAGGCTACCCCGTTGTTCTTATGAGTGGAAAAGTGCCTGCTCTCCCTAAAAGCAGAACACCTAGCGGGCGCAGATACTCAGGCGGCCGATTGGCTGAGCAGGCAGTGGCTGAGTGAAGGCAGTGGCAGATCCACCCCAAGATCTTCAAGGAGATAAGCATAAGGTTAGGAAGGCCGCAGGTTGACCTGTTTGTTTCCAGGTCCAACCATCAACTCCCCCAACTGTTCACCAGGGCAGAGATGGAGGGCAGAGGGCATAGACGCCCTTCAGAGTGAGTGGCCAAGGGGTACGCATTTCCTCCCTTCCAGCTTCTCCCTCGTGCTCAGAAAGATAAAAATTCACAGGGCGGAGGTAATCCTCATCAAGCCCTTCTGGCCAAGAAGACCCCTGGTTCCCGGAGGTGCTCAGGCTCCAAAGCGGGGAATGGTGGTGTCTGCCGGAGAGAGCAGACCTTCTCCATCAGGGCCTGCTGCTCCATCCTCAATCAGGGCTGTTCTAGTTGACAGTGTCGAGGTTGAGCGGTAAGCGCTGAATAGGTGGGGTTATTCTAACAGGGTGATGGACACTCTCCTGGCCTCAAAGAGGGCATTCACCAAGAGATCTTATGGGTCCACTTGGAGGAAATTCTGTGATTGGTGCAAGGGCAGAGGCATCTTGGCCTCTAAGCCTAGGACCAGGGACATCCCAGAGTTCTTAATGATGGCCTGGAAATGGGGCTGAGCGCCAACATATTGCATAGGCAAGCAGTGGCCATAACCAGTACCTTAGGAACAGGTGGTAGTAGCAAGTCACACATTCAGAGGTTCCTCGGGGTAGCACTTCTCAGTTCCCCCACGGTCCACCGGTTCCCTACATGGGACTTGCAGGTTCTATCGGCCTTGATGAGGCCACCCTTTGAGCCTATGGCCAAAATAGATCTTAAAGAGCTGTCAAAACGCTTCTGTTGGTAGCCATCACCTCGGCTAGGCAGGTGTCTGAGCTGGGGGCTCTGTCGATTAATTCTAACCTTTGCATCTTCCACAAGGACAGAGTGGTTCTCAGACCAGATCTCGCCTTCATCCCGAAGGTTAACACCTGGTTCCACAGGACCCAAGAATTGTCACTAATGTCCTTCTGTCCTAACCCCAGTCACCCCAAGCAGCGAGCTTGGCACAACCTGGATGTACAGAGGGCTTTCAGATTCTACATAGACAGAACTAGGGAGTTCCGGAAGACCAAATCTCTGATCGTCAGGTTCCAAGGGGACCGGAGGGGTAGTCGGGGAGCCACAACTACCCTATCCAGATGTCTCAAGACCGGGATTGAAGCGTCCTAGTGGGGGAAGCTCCACCAGAGGGCATCACAACCCACTCAGTTAGGGGAGCAGCCACCTCAGCTGTGTTCGAGGGGTGTGTGTTCCCTGGATGATAACTGTAGGGCGGCCACCTGGTCGTCCCCTAATACTTTCACCAGACACTGTAGGATTGATAGTAGAGCCTCGGCTGAGGCTGCATTTGGGAGACAGGATCTCCAAACAGTGGTAGCATCCTGAGGACCTTGCTAAACCCACCCAGTAAATTAGGCTGCTCGAGTACGTCCCATGTCGTGACGAGTGCCTCCCCCTTCCTCCTACAGAGAAAATGGAATTCTTACCTGAGAATATCCTGTTCTGGGAGGAGGAAGGAGGAGGTACTCGACCCACCGCATTGGAGCTCGGCGATTAGCAGGGGTGACAGAGGGTAGGGGCCCAGGTGGGGAATTTACCTTGCCCCGCTGAAATTGGTTTGTCTGGTGTTCTTTTCCTTTCTGTGTTTCTCTGCTGCCCGTTGGCACCTTTTTACCTTGTTTCTTCTTGCCTGCACATGCATGGCAGGCCATGTGCCGCCCTCAGGGCGGTGGTGGAGGGTCTTCTATTTTCCGGCTCTTCTTAGCCAGACTGGGGATGGGCTGCCCTCCCAGGAGGTGGAGACAACGTTGAAGTCCGGCCCTGCCTCGTGTGGGAGGGGCAACCCATGTCATGACAAGTGCCTCCCCCGCCTACTCCCAGAACAGGATATTCTCAGGTAAGAATTCCGTTTTCCATTTGTATTACAATACAGATAAAAATGATTTCTACTACACTACACACAGACAAAATGCATCTACTAATGGAGTATAGAGTACAGAGTATGGAATATAGTATTAGGAGCTGCATCAGTGCTTAAGCTTTGAATGCATATCTTTATCCAGTGTTTAGGCAGGATTAAAGACGAGGAGCCCAGTCCAGCACAAAAATGGCAAATGAAGGCCCTGTCTGAAGAACAAAAAGGAACACAAACTCTGACAAAACAAATCTGAATTTAGAATAAAACAGTGTTTCTCAAACTGTGGGTTGGGACCCACTTGGTGGGTCACAACCTAATGCCAGGTGGGTCATGGAAAACTGGGAGCAGCCATCTTGGAAGCTGCAGACCTTACTCTTGCTGTATTCCTTTTGTGAATGTAAACAGTTTGAATTTTCAAGTGAGAATTTTTTAAAATTGTTTTTAGTTTGGTGCTTTTACATTATATTTTGTCCTAATCTTGCTTTCTAGCAGGGATGTTTCATGGTTGTGCAATTGCTGCAATCCAAGAAGGCCAGTTTTCATTCCTGGAGTGTCATTTTATTATAACACAATGATGGCACTTGCTGCTTTTTGATGTCTCTTCTGGCTATGACATTATTTCCAGGTTAATGGCATCTCTTCTGATGGATCCTGACATGAAAAACATTTACTAAAAACATTAAAACCATAAGTTATTTTAAATAATCAGAAATAGAATACCAGCCTTTCAGTAATCACTAAAACTTTTGTTGTAGAGCTAAAAGAGCCCAAGAGTTGCAAGGCTTTAAAAAACAGAAAGAAGACGAGGGCCTGAAGCAACAGCTGCAGCTTCAGAGGCAGAGAGCGATGAGACTTTTTCATGAACGACAACTTACACTATTGGAAATAGTTGATGCAGGTATGAGTATGATTATAGACCTTGAGGTGTAGGTTCAGGGTTAGCCAGAAGGCAATTTTTTTCATTAAAAGAAATCCCATGCTCTTTTGTTAAGTGTCTGACTCATAAGATATTGCTTCTTCTTCGGTGGGCTCTACGTGTCAAGGTCAGTCCTTGGCATCTGGGTAACTCCTCCCTCTCAGGCAGCAGGACAGGCTAGAAAAAAGTCTTCCTGAGGAGAGGGGCCTTCTCAATCCCAGTCTAGCCTTGCCTCTAAGCTAGTAAATCAGCTATCCATATTGCATTCTCCTGTGCCTTTTATTGCATCCCTTTGTTTCAGTTGATAGTATTCAGCCATTGTGGACCCAGATTAGGAATGTTATCCCCATTCTCTGGCCAGACTCCAAATTGCTTGTTGTATGTGGCTGGAAAACTTGCCAAAGGAGCTATATGAGAATATCTGAAGCTGCACTTTGATGCACAACCTCATCCATGTGAGTGTGCTGCAACATCAGTTTCAATGGCACCCTGCTGCACTGATAGATAGAAGGCCCTCAAGGGCAGTTGTGTGGTGATCTAGAAAACTGTTTCAGGTGATCTGTTTTACACAATACCTGGGATGGTTTTGAGCCTCCCACCTGAACCATAATGAAACCCAAACATGGTTGCTTGCATGGTTACAGGCTTCTTAACAATATATTCCCCAATTTCATAGGTCAGGTAGATAAGCATGTGCGTGAAATAGAAGAGAAGTCAGCCCTAACTATCCAAAGACACTGGAGAGCATTTAGGACACGGAGAAATTTTCATCAGCAGAAACAGTATCTTAAGCAATACAAGGCAGCTGTTCTTATTCAGAGAGCGGTGAGTATATCGACAAATTGCTGTCGAGAGACAATATATGCTGGGATATTGTAATTTTGTAAATTTAAAACAAATGCATAGAAAGTCCCTGATTCAGACTAATTATATTTTGGAAATTCATTTGTAAGTTAGTTATTTGGAATTCTGAACACATTTTAAGTGTTCTAAATGAGTCCGGTTTCCAGGCTAGTTCACAAAAGTCCATTTAACCCAGCATTTCCCCCAATCCACCATCTCTTTCTCTTCCTGTTCTTCTCCCCTTCTTTCTCTGTTTCTCACTTTCCGTTACCTTCCTTTCTTCTACTTCTGCCTTATCCTTGCACTCCACTCCCTTAGCCAGATTGGGTTCATAGCTTTCTCAAAGCCAACTGCAGCTTGTGACATCATTACAAGTTGCTATGGATCTCCATCCAACATGTACATCTTCGTTTTCTTGGCATTCTAGTCCAGGAAGCAGATTCTCCTGGTGTAACCCTAGTGAGATGATGGTCTTTTGAGCCAAAAGGGCTATTCATTTGGTCTTATTTTTCAAGTAAGAAATCTAAAAGATATAGGGTACCTTCTAATAAATCTTTTGTAGTCATTTTGAGGGTTAACAATTGCCGTCATTTTTGAGAACAGACTGAGGAAATAATATAAGAAATGTTTTGGTTTAAATGCAATCCTGAAAGTTCATTTATGAACGAGACTTGTTACACTGACCTCTATAATGATTTTCCAGACTCACCAAAAGGTATTTTAAGGAACTTCTCTGTTGCAAAAATTCAGATTTTCCAAACTGTATTTCACTATGTACTGCTTAATACCTTGTTTCCACAGGTGCTTAAATTCTTGGCCAGGCGAAGGAAGGCCTCTTCTTTCTGGAAACAACCTAAGGCCCTCTCTGATGAACATAGGCTATCACTGCAGGAAAAAGTCAATGACTATATCAAACGGCACCCGGTACATCATCATACCTCCTAGCCTCAGGGCATGCTTTCCATTTCAGTTTGTCTACCCAACACATCTGCTGAGAACTTCTGGGTATTGCAAAGGTTTCTAGGGCTTGCTTGTAGCTTATACAAGCCATTGTTCAGACCCTTCTTGTTTTGCCATGTCTCATTCATATGAACTGAGTATTGTGTGGAATGCACACAAATATCTCCTATGACTGTGATATTGTGGAGCAAGATTGGTCATGGCAGAGATTGGTCAAGTTGACCTGTCAAGGAAGCATGTATACCTCTACAGATCTCCCTACTGTGAAACCCCTTACAACCTTTTTTAGGAAAATTGAAATTCCTAGGATTATCATTTCAAAACCATTGCTGTAGAGCAGCAGGCACCAAACCCTGGCCCAGATCCAGCATTCTGGAAAAGCAGTCCAATTGTGGAGCTTTCCGTTCTGTGCTGCATATTCTGTTCTTCATGCCCGCTTTCACCACAGTCTCGTGCTGGCCTGCTACTTCCGGGTCCTGTTGCCCCAGATGCCTGTGCACCCCAATTTCCCAGGGAGTGTGGCTGCATGGCACAAGGAAGTGGGAGGGAATCTTAGAATTTCTTGCAACTAGTTTCTTATGGTCCAATCCTATACCCCCTCTGTGCTGGCGGAGCGTGCATGCCACCAGTGCAAGCTGTTGAAAATACACAGCCTGTATACCGCTTACTGTATATAGCTTACTGTATAAGCATGTTGCAACAGTGCAGACCTTAGTAGCAACAGGCCTGTGCTGTTCCACAGGCCTCAATGCAAATCAGAGCAGGTAAGCAGGTAGTCAGGGCACAATGGGACAGGAATGAGTGGATCAGAGTGGGTGGGAGTGGCAGCAGCAATGCATGTCATTTTCTATAACCCAAGGCAACCTGGACTTGTGCGAGCAATTTCACAGGTTCAGGTCCGACTTGCCTTCAAACTTACGCCAGCCCAGCACCACTACAGGATTGCGCCCTCAGGCTGCCTTCCTTCTCAACAGTGTTAAACTGACAGCACAATCCTAGGCATGTCTACTCAAGAGTTGACTGGGCTTACTCCCTAGCAAGTGTGCATAGGATTGCATCCTGAGACATTTTTTTAATTGGAAACCTAAGTTTCCAGCAATGTACAGGTTTCTCAAAGTAGGGTAATATACCTGGGGCAATGTACCTCCTTCCACTCAGTTATACCAATTGGTAGAGCCAATGTTTACAGGATACTCAAAGAGGCACCCCCCTCAAGGTGTGTTACCTGGGGCAATGTACCCCCTGCCCCTTAGCTATGCCCCCCTTAGCTAGGTCAACATTCACAGGTACTCAACTGGATCAGGCCAAAGGCCCATCTAGTCCAGCTTCCTGTATCTCATAGTGGCCCACCAGATGCCTCAGGGAGTACACAAGACAACTAGATACCTGCATCTCGTTGCCACTTGCTTGCATCTGGCAAAGAGAGGAACCCCCTCTTTGCAAGATCTGGAAGAGCTAGATCTATATGCTAAGTAAAAATTAACCTTTCAGTTTTGATGTCGCTGTGCCAACAGGGCACACACTGCTTCCTGACAGTGGAGAGACAGTCACAGAGGACTGCTCAAGGAAAGGGAATGTTTGTTCCCTTCTTTGGGCTGAATTGCAACTGCATCCGTGCTGGAAAGTTGGATAGGATTGTGCCCTGTGAGAGTTGTTTACTTATCAGTAGTAGCAGTGCTACAGCCCCATCCTATACGTATCTACTCAGGAGTAAGTCCCATTATAGTCTGTGGGGCTAAGCGTAGATAGGATTGCAAGCCCTGGTTGTGCTGCTTGGAGCTGGTTTCAGCTTTATTCCAGAAAATGCATTAAGCCTACAAAAGGGCTTTGATGAAAAGCCATAGAGGAGAGGGAAAAAACCCACTAGCTATCAGAGGCCATTACAAATATGATCTTCAGGTATTGAAAAGTTACTCTTTATGTGTAGACAAAGAGTTCTACACTCTTTATCCAATAATACTAGCAATCCATATATATCTGCTGTTTATATAAACTTAGAATAAACCATGAATATAGTGATTCCTCTTTATTTGGTCCATGAAACAGAAGATATTGTGGGGTTGCTTGGGGATTTTTTTTACTATTAATACAATAATATGAATTTGCTTCTTCCTGTGTTTTTCCCCTGAAGCCATCGATCCATCACTGCATAAATTTAGTTTCTTAATTAGGATTCAGGAAGAAGCATACTTATTAGATTTATAAGTACCCAAGGAATGCAAATGTTGTGCTGTAGACATCTGTGAAGGTTTGAAGCTGATAACCGCTAACATTGATAGGCACCATCATTTTTCTCCAGGCTTCTGAGATGTCAGAAGAAATGAGCAAGAAACTTCATCAGCAAGCCCAGGAAAGACTGGCCCAGTATTTGCTGAAAAAAAAGCCTGGATTGTAAGACAGAGCAGCATAGAGAAGCTTTACTGGCTCAGGTTCACACAGATATAGATCAGCTGATGAGTAAGTATCTATTTCATTCTTTAGGCCTCAGATCGTCCTTCCATATTTTGACGATGCAGAATGTTAATGGATATAAACGGCAGAACTGATGGATTAGTTAGTAGGTACCTGTTCTCTTAGCTGTACATTCTGCCGTAGATCATTATTGGTAACCTGAGTTGTAAATTGTATATCATGATGATTCCACAGCTACTTTGAGTGTGTTCTCAAAAGTTTTTCTTTTTCTTTCTACAATTACCATCAGCCCATCCTTACTATGTATTCTGGATGTTAAGTCCCTGTGGGGACCTTTTAATAAGTAGTGTTGTAGCCCATGTCAAGTGTTCCTGTGAGCATGAGCTCTAATCTCTCCTTTTAAAAATGCACAGTGTAACATTAAACACTGACAGTGTAGTTTAAATGATCTGCTTTCCTTCTTTTGTGCAGTACTGAGAGCACTTGTATAAGCAAGGGGTTTTGGAAAATGCAACCAATATCTTCAGCATGGAGTGTGAGCAGCCATTCTTTAGATACTGTTCAGAATACTACTGTATTTTGCTTTCTGCTCCCAGAGGCAGCTCAAAAAACATCAGTGCTAAAGGCAGAAATCAGAGATATGCTAGGTTGTATCCTATGTATGGGGACATGGTGGCACTGCAGGTTAAACCACTGCTGCTGGGCTTTCTGACCGGAAGGTTGGGAGTTCGAGACCACGCGATGGAGTGAGCTCCCATTGCTTGTCCCAGCTCCTGCCAACCTAGCAGTTTGAAAGCACATAAGAATGCAAGTAGAGAAATAGTTACCACTTCAGTGGGAAGGTAACGACGTTCTGTGCGCTACGGTGTATAGTCATGCTGGCCACATGACCACGGAAGCTTGTCTTCAGATAAACGCTGGCTCTACAGGCTTTGAAATGGAGATGAGCACCGCCCCCTACAGTCGGTCACGACTAGACCATTCGGTCGTGGGGAAACCTTTACCTATAGTTAGTCACGGTCAAATTCCAGTGATTTCAAATTTCCGGACAGCCTGATCCAGAACTATATAGCTGCCCATGCGAGCAGGGAAAGCCAAGCGGCTACCACTGCATCCCTCAGCAGCTAGGCAGCTGCAGGAGGCTCTGTGGGAGAAGGGGATGTTTATCCCCTTCCCCTGCAGTAAGGGCAAAAGTCCATACTCTCCAAAGTCTGTACAGTCACACAGATCCCACCCCGACATCATCATTTATCATCACTGACCCTCTTCTTAACAATCTCCCACAGAAAAGCTGCTGTTCTCTCCATTATGTCCTGGCATTTATAAATAAGGCAACAGCCCCTATGGCCTTTAAAAAAAAATGGGAACCACTACTACCACAACCACTTGTGTGGGAGTAATACTGAAGTCAGTGGGATTTATTTCTGATATACATGCATGGGATTGTGCTACTAGTTCACCAAGTCAAAATCATTTATTCTTTTCCATCTTCTATTTTTGTCACAGATGCTCCAACTCTAGCAGAATCCAGTGTGAAAGACCTGAATATCTTTATGAGTAGATCAGTTCCTGTCATAGCCAAAGCAAAACAGTCCCATAGTGCTATGCTGAAATATACACGGTTGCCTTGGTGGAAGAAGCTTGAAGAAGAATTCTTAGATGAAGAGGTAGTCTCTGAAGATATTCTAAGTACTGAAATGGGAACTTTGTTCATTGGCGGAATTAAATCATGACTAAGAAAGAACAAGATGTTGTTAAGTTCTATGTGATTATGCATTGGAGCCATTATGAGAAAGTATATGTCCCAAGATAATCCTAGCAAGCAGTCCCTCCAATGCAGTTTGAAGATTTAGTTTATTTTTTTAGATTATTCATCTATATATATATAAAGAAGAGTGTATGTATGTATGTTCCACATAGGATCCGCAACGCCTGGACCGACTCATGCCAGACTCGGCACGCGGGTGCCTTGGCCCCCCAAGACCATCGCTGTGTGGTTTTGGAATGGCTCGCGCCCCCACGGGCGGAGGTAAAAGCAAATTTGTGGTTCTCTATGGGTGGCTATGGGCTGAGCCGCTGCATTCCGAGGCTCTGATGATGTCATGATGAGATGCAAAGTACATGCAAATGACATGCAGCATCTTCAGGCAGCAATTGAACTCTTTACAGTTGAAGACAAACAGCAGCAAATAGGTTTCCCGCAAGGACACCAATACAGGGCCATCAGTATGGCTGGTGAGTCTGGTGAGATGGGGGGACAGGACTCCCGCGTGACAATGTTGAATAACCAATAAGATCTACAAATAACACTGGGGGATCAGGGATGGCACACATAACCATCCGGGCAACGCAGGGTAAATTTAAAACAACGAAAAACCCTTCCAAGGGTGGGTTTGCACAGCCAGGCAACAAACACTGGGGGGGGGGGTCAAGGATGGGACGAATAAACACCCAGGCAACGCCGGGTACGTACAAAAAAAACAAAAAACTCCCAGGGGTGGGGTTGCACGACTAATCCGTACTTTCTAGGGTTACCCAACAAACACTGGCAATAAACACTAGGAAGAAACACTGGGGGGGGGGTCATGGATGGGAGAAATAAACACCCGGTCACCACTGGGTAATTTTTTACAAAATAAAACACTCCTGAGGGTGGCCGAAAACCACTGGGGGGGGGGTCAGGGATGGGACATATAAACACCCGGGTGAAGCCGGGTACATAAAAGCTAGTCTATATATATAAAGAAGAGCGTGTGTGTGTGTGTGTGTGTGTGTGTGTGTGTGTGTGTGTGT
>JAJKFI010000014.1:14574816-14619101 GCA_029204185.1 Lerista edwardsae
CACACACACACACACACACACACACACACACACACACACACACACACCTTGTTAATCCTAAAACTTTGAGAACCTCAGGATGGGTTTTTAAGACAGCACAAGGAATGTTAAGAAAATAACAGAGAAGCCCCAGGAGTGTTTGTGCATGCTTAAGATGCTTGTTTGGACCCCTGGCAGAATGCTGAGTGAGTTCTTTCTCCCAGCATCTCTTTTTGGCAAAGTTCACTGACTAAGGGGGGTGGCCATCCGCCTTCCACTAAATCTACTAGTCTGGATTAATCATCGTGTTCGGATATCCAGGTTATGAAGCTGGTCAGGTATGCTTTCAGCTGTGGTGTGTGCTCCACTATAGGCTGTGGACTCTTCTCACAGATGCAGCCCTTGTGACCATAATTCATACCTTTTTAGTTCCAGGCCAATTTACTGTAGAGGTGGTTAACCCTGATGATCAGGTCCGAAGCATGAACTTGTGCATAACGCTGGTGGCTTAAGTTATAGGGAGCACAGTATGCCAGTGCCCTGATGACTGCGCTCTCCTGCTCTGCCTTCCAGGCTCAATTCAAGGTGCAGGTGATGATGCGGCATATAGCCGAAATGGCTTGGGCTGCACATGTACCGGAAAAGACTGCCTCCACTCCTATGTTCCGTCATGAAATGTAGATAAATCAGGAATGCTCCCTTAAGCATTTTTTTTTTTTAAGGAAAAAGGCAATTGGATGATGGTGCTCTTAATTTATCTTGGATTCAAGGTAAACATTCAACAGGACAGATGCCACAAAGCAATATCTTCCAGAGGAGAAGGTCAACAGGCAACGTCTTCCAAAGATAAGGTCACTTTAATGAAGGACTACTACTGATACTGGCCTGGAGGACTATTCAGTAACATTCCTACCAGGAGGGGGGAAACAGAGTGCTAAATTTTGCAAGGAGCCTTACCTTGCTGTGCTAAATCACTGCTGACACAGCCCATAAGCAACATGGAGGCACTGCTTTCCCTGTGAGGATTGGCTAAAACAGCAGAGGAGCGATTTACACAGCAAGGTAAGGCTCCTTGCAAAATGTGGTGCTCCCCCCCCCCAGGAATACTACTATAAAAAGTTCGTTTTATGTATGTTTCCAGTACAGCTTCAGAGATGCAGGAAGCTATTTGATTTTTTTCTTTCTCAGTCACACCTCTTTCTCAAAAAAGGAAAAAATAAAATAAATTGGAAACTTTTGCATTCTTCATTGTATTTCCCATTGCCAAGTGTCCTATTCCACTTTCAGCCACATTTTTCATTTTAGAGTGTGGATGTTGGTTGAGGGGAATGCCAACAACAGAATATTCTTTCTGCTGCACAGTTGCAAAGAAAGATATTTCTCCAAATGAGAGCAGACCTGCTCATTTAAACCTAATGAGAAATAAACTGGGCCTCGTTTTGCACAGACAGAGAGGAAGAGACAGAGACTGCTTTCCTGACTGTGTTATTACTGCCCCAGACTGAGAAATTGACTAGGATAATATATGATTTGACCTGGTGAATGGTCTGGGAAGACATGCTGTAGTATTCTTAAAGCGAAGTCACAGTGAATATGGTCAGAGACTGGGCAGGAGACCTAAAAGCTTTATAAATGCTGCCCATTCCTCTCCACAGTGCATTCCCAAGCATTGCCAGGCCAAAAGGAAAGGTTAATTAATCAGGTACAGTCTTGGCAGGTCTTTCTAGGCCATGCACGCTTTCCACTTTGGGCCTACTGAGATCTTATTTTGCTGCAGTATTTACACAAGGGGAACCCAAAACTGATCAAGACTAAAACTCTGGAGTTTATGAGAGAGCTGGTATAGTGCAGAGAGTAAGAAATAAGGATTTGCCTAATTCGATGATTCTCAAACTGTGGGGCAGGATTCACCAGGTGGGTCGTGTAGCACTTAGGGCAGCCATATTGAAAATACGGGAAAATGGGACACTGGGCAGGGAGAGGGCTGTGTGGTTGTTTTTGCTGGTATCAAGGTTGTAAATAGGCTTTCCCCCTTTCTGATTCACTTTGTTATGGGGAAATAGCTGACAAACTACCCAACTGATTGCTGCATTCTCAGGAAAGCAGCAGGCTTTGGTATCACAATGACAGCACTTCTGGCCATTACATCACATTTGGTGGGTCCCGGACAGATTGACATTCTAAAAAGTGAGTCCCGGTACTAAAAGGTTTGAGAGCCACTGGCCTAGTTCAATCTGATTCTAGTTCAAATGTCATTTATGCCACTAAGCAAGTCTCAGCCTCGGCTGCAATATTGGGATAATACTGTTGTGGAATCTGAGCAGTGCTGTGACAAGATCAGATGACACATGTACCCTTGAGAAACAGAAAGAAGAAGTTGGGTGAGTGTGCTTGGAAGGTATTCAGCTACACTCCACAACATCAGGACTTGCAGGTTAGACTGTGGAGCCAAAAGAAGATGGCCATAGCCATACCCATGATGAGGTTAGCCCCAGCTTCTCTAGCAAGTATGTCTGGCAGCTGAACGCAGTAGTGTAAGCAGAGGGGAGGGGCCAAACTGTAAGTACTGCAGGTGCCACAACAAGCTGTGTAAGCAGCCCCTCCCACTTCTTGTCAGAGCCATTCTGGGCAGCAACAGCAATGCACAGGCGTTCACTGAGTCAAAAGGTCTTCTACACATTGCTGTTGCTGCTTGGAATGGCTCTGACGGTGAGTGAGAGGGGCGCTTACACAGCACATTGTGGTGCCTGCAGTGTACCATTTTGCCCCCTCCAACTATGCTACTGGCTGAGGGGGCTATTTGGTCTGACAGAACTCTAAAACATGCCTAAGAGTGAAGTCCACCACCCCCACCCCCCAATCTTCTGGAAAACAGGTACTTCACAGTGTTCAACAAACATACTATTTCTTACTAATTTCCCAACTAGCACCTG
Source organism: Lerista edwardsae (assembly GCA_029204185.1). Lineage (NCBI taxonomy): Eukaryota > Metazoa > Chordata > Lepidosauria > Squamata > Scincidae > Lerista > Lerista edwardsae. The sequence continues at coordinate 14,577,729 of JAJKFI010000014.1, forward strand.
CAAAAACAAGAGTGACTCTTGGCTCTTAGAACACACAATCTGGGTTTTCTGTGATTAGCATTCTTGGTGAGGGTACACAGCACAATGAATCTTGATTTTAATGTTAAAGAAATCTGTAAAGTACTTTGAACACTCTTGTTCAGTCACTAAATCGTGTCCGACTCTTCGTGTCCCATGGACCACAGCACGCCAGGCCTCCCTGTCCTCCATTAGCTTCTGGAGTTCACCCAATTTCATGTTCATCACTTTGGTGACACTATCTAACCATCTCATCCTCTGCTGCCCCCTTCTCCTTTTGCCTTCAATCTTTCCCAGCATGAGGGTCTTTTCTAAAGAGTTATCTCTTCTCATGAGGTGGCCAAAGTATTTGAGCTTCAGCTTCAGGATTTGTCCTTCCAGGGAGCAATCAGGCTTGACTTCCTGTAGGATTGACCAACTGGATCTCTATGCAGTCCAGGGGACTCTCAAGAGTCTTCTCCAACACCATAATTCGAAAGCATCTATTGCCTTTCTTATGGTCCAGCTCTCACATCCATACATTGCTACTGGGAAAACCATAGCTTTGACTATGTGAACCTTTGTTAGCAGGGTGATGTCTTGGCTTTTTATTAAGTTGTCTAGGTTCGCCATAGCTTTCCTCCCAAGACGTAAACGTCTTTTAATTTCATGGCTGCAGTCACCATCTGCGGTGATCTTGGAGCCCTGGAAAATAAGGTCTGTCACTGCTTCCATTTCTTCCCCTTCTATTTGCCAGGAAGTGATGGGAGTGGTTGCCATGATCTTAGTTTTTTTTAATGTTGAGCTTCAAGCCAATTTTGGCACTTTCCTCTTTCACCCTCATCAGAAGGTTCTTTAGGTCCTCCTCACTTCCTGCCATTAGAATGGTATTGTCTGCATATCTGAGGTTGTTGATATTTCTCCCATCAATCTTGATTCCAGCTTGTGAATCATCCAGCCCAGCCTTTCTCATGATGTACTCTGCATATAAGTTAAATAAGCAGGGTGACAGTATACAGCCTTGTCGTACTCCTTTCCCAATTTGAAACCAATCGGTTGTTCCATCTCCAGTTCTAACTGTTGCTTCCTGACCCGTGTACAGGTTTCTCAGAAGACAGATCAGGTGGTCTGGTACTCCCATCTCTTCAAAAACTTGCCACAGTTTGTTGTGATCCACACAATCAAAGGCTTTAGCATAAGTAGATGTTTTTCTGGAACTCTCTTGCTTTCTCCATGATCCAGCGAATGTTGGCAATTTGATCTCTAGTTCCTCTGCCTCTTCGGAAACCAGCTTGTACATCTGGTTGTTCTCGATTCACATACTGCTGAAACCTAGCTTGTAGGATTTTGAGCATCACCTTGCTAGCATGTGAAATGAGTGCAATGGTGCCATAGTTCGAACAGTCTTTGACATTGTCCTTCTTTGGGATTGGAATGGGATTGGAATGAAGATTTTTCCAGTCTTGTGGCCACTGCTGGGTTTTCCAAATTTGCTGGCATATGGAGTGCAGCACTTTGACAGCATCATCTTTTAAGATTTTGAGTAATTCCGCTGGAATGCTGTCACCTCCACTAACTTTGTTGTTAGTGATGCTTTCTATAGCCCACTTGACTTCAGACTAAAGGATGCAGGTTCAAGCTCGGTGATTGCACTCTTATGATTATCAGGAACATTTAGATCGGCCTTATACAGTTCCTCTGTGTATTCTTGCCACCTCTTCTTAATCTCATCTGCTTCTGTTAGGTCCTTGCCGTTCTTGTCCTTTATTGTGCCTACCTCAGCATGAAATTGTCCTTTGACATCTCCAATTTTCTTGAAAAGAGCTCTAGTCTTTCCCATTCTATTGTTTTCCTCTATTTATTTGCATTGCTCATTTAAGAAGGCCTTCCTATCTCTCCTTGCTGTTCTCTGGAAATCTGCATTCAGTTGGGTATATCTTTCCCTTTCTCCCTTGCTTTTGGCTTCCCTTCTTTCCTCAGCTATTTGTAAAGCCTCGTCAGATAGCCACTTTGCCTTCTTGCATTTCTTTCTCTTTCTCTTTGGGATGGTTCTAGTTGCTGCTTCCTGTACAATGTTACAGACCTCCATCCAAAATTCTTCACGCACTCTGTCTACCAAATCTAAGCCCCTAAATCTATTTGTCACCTCCACTGTATATTCGTATGGGATCTGATTTAGGTCATACGTGGAGGGCCTAGTGGTTTTCCCTACTTTTTTCAGTTTAAGCCTGAATTTTGCAATAAGCTCCTCATGGTCTGAGCCACAGTCAGCTCCAGGTCTTGTTTTGACTGCCTGTATAGAACTTCTCCATCTTTGGCTGCAAAGAATGTAATCAATCTGATTTTGGTGTAGACCGTCTGGTGAAGTCCACGTGTACAGTCACCGTTTGTGTTGCTGGAAAAGGGTGTTTGCTATGACTAATGTGTTCTCCTGACAAAACTCTATCAGTCTTGGCCCTGTTTCATTTTGTACTCCAAGACCAAACTTGCCTGTTATTCCTATTACCTCTTGACTGCCTGCTTTAGCATTCCAATCCCCTATGATGAGAAGGACATCTTTTTTGGGTGTTAATTCTAGAAGCTGTTCTAGGTCTTCATAGAAACGGTCAACTTCTTCCCTTCAGCATCAGTGGTTGGGGCATAGACTTGGACTACTGTGATGTTGAAAGGTTTGACTTTGATCCGGATTGAAATCATTCTATCATTTTTGAGGTTATACCCAGTGGTGGCATCTAAATGATTTAAGAACAGGAACTCACTTTTGATTGGCACGTGTCAGGACCCGCCCACCAGAAGTGACGTCATAAGCCGGAGGCTGGCGGAGCCCAGGCCTACCCGCGGCTGGTTCCTAGCCAGCGACGACGTCAGCGACGAGTGGGTGGAGCCAGCCGGTTCTGTACAGCGCCTGGCACCTACAGAACAGAAAGTGAAGAATTCCCCCCATCCCAATTGCAGCTCCAATAGCAATGGGGACAGTCTCCCAAAGAAGCCTCACACCCAGAGCGCCAGTGAAACGCTCTGGACTGGAGAGACAGCGGCGAAAGCCTTTCCTTGGTCTTTGCGGCTAGGCAAGGTGGAGTTATTCAAAATTGCCAGGGAAGTTGAAAATTGGCACGGGGGCAGCAGCCTCGTAGCCGAGGCTGGCTGAGCAGAATGAGGCAGGAATCTGTGGAAGGGGCTGAGGGGTGGCACCACTCCGGACAGCACCCTTGGGCGCTTCCCCACACCAAAGCCCGCTTATGCCGGGCACATCAGGAGGGCAGCTTCAAAATTCCCGGCTCCCCTCCGTCCCCTCCAGGGCCCCCCTCGATTCGCCACCGCACCCCCAGGACGCCCCTTCTCCCCAGTGGGCTGCAGACTCACCAGAGTGGCTGCTGACTCCACGTGTGTGGCTGGAGGGAGCGAGGAAGGGGGCTGTGCAGGATGGGACTTCCCCACTGCAGCCCTTCCCCCTTCGCCCCCCTAGGAAGCCGGAGTAGCTCCCTTTAACTCTCTGAGTGCTGGCCAACCAAGAAGAAAAGCTCTTTGCAGAGGAATTGGGAGGGGGGAGGGGGGAGAGAGAAGTGGGCGGAGTCAGCCCTAATTTTAACAAGTGGAACTGAGTTGCCCTGCGTTCCCTCTGCATGACATCACTGGTTAAAGCCCAGTACTGCTGTTCTCACTCTCTTGTTCACGATGAAGGCTACTCAATTTCTTCTAAGGGATTCCTGCCCACAATAGTAGATGTAATGGTCATCTGAATTAAATTATCCCATTCCTGTCCATTTTAGTTCACTAACTCCCATGATGTCGATGTTCAGTCTTGACATCTCGCGTTTGACCACATCTAGCTTACCTTGATTCATAGATCTGACATTCCAGGTTCCTATGTAGTATTGTTCTTTGCAGCATAGTACTTTCCTTTCACTTCCAGACACATCCACAGCTGAGCTTCCTTCCGGTTTTGGCCCAGCTACTTCACTCTTTCTGGAGCTATTAGTACTTGTGTTCTTCTCTTCCCCAGTAGCATAATGGACACCTTCCGACCTGAGGGGCTCCTCTTCCAGTGTCATATCGTTTAGCCCTTTAGTACTGTAACCATGGGGTTTTCTTGGCAAGAATACTGGAGTGGGTTGCCATTTTCTTCTCCAGCGGATCATGTTTAGTCAGAACTCTCTACTATGACCTGTCCATCTTGGGTAACCCTATGTGGCATAGCTCACAGCTTCATTGATCTACTCAAGCCCCTTTGCCATGACAAGGCAGTGATCCATGAAAGGGGAACACTCTTGAGTGGCTTATAAATGTTACAAATTAGTCAGTTCTCTTTAGCTTCTAATTCACTTATCCATGAGGAGCTACCTACCTCTGTGTCTTTGTTCTCGTTATCCACTATGCAAAGACTTTTCAGAAGCTGCAGGGACCTTCAGAATGGCACCTGCAACCAGCGCAGACCCTTTTAAAATAGACAGTGAAAGCTTCCACCTGCCATTTTATAGGCATCTGTGCTGGTTGTGGGTGCCATTCGGATGGCCCCTGCAACCTCTGTAAGTTCTCTGAACCATTCAGAGATCTTTTGGCACTTCCTGCTAACTCTGTTGGCTTCATGGGGGTTCCTGCTGAATTCTTCTGATGGCAGGTAAGGTCCCCGGAGGCAGAGGAAGAGTGTAGCAGGGGGTGGCAAGAGCAATGGGCGCTGGCAGCGGTGAGGCGCCATTTGCAGAGCAACCCGCACGCTTTTTGGCCCGCCCAAAAATACAATGCTTGTATTGCTCTGAAATGGAGTGATCCCAGGGGCAGGGAGGCATGGGGTGGGGTGACATGCTGGGGGCATGATTACATTGCCCTGCCCTGGGCGCACTCAGGGCTCCATGCTTCTCTGCCCGTCCCCCCTTGCATCTAACCCCATTGATACCATAGGAGCAGTGGCGTTTCTACAGGGAGAGCAAAGCTCTAAGTGTTGCAAGAAGCCTTACCCTGTCATGTAACTCCCTCCTCTCCCTTGCTGCTGTAGCCAGTAAGCAATGCCAAGATGTTGCTTTTCCCTGTGAGGATTGGCTACAACGGTGCAGGAGAGGAGTGATTTCCACGGCAAGGTAAGGCTTCTTGCAAAACTTAGAGCTTTGCCCTCCCTGTAGAAATGCCTCTGCATAGGAGCAATGGTTTGTTATCTGTGAATTTGCTGCTATCTGCTAATATTTCTAGGAACCTACGCCAAAAGGGATAAGGAGAACAGACTATATTCATTATTGTTAAGAACAGTCATAGGTGTCCCCCCCCCCAAAGTAGTTTACATAACAGCCAAATCCTATGCATGTTTACTCAGAAGTAAGTCCCATTGTAGTCAATGGGGCATACTCCCAGGCTGATGTATTGTTTTCCTGGCTCTCTGCTTCTTTCAAGGGAACTTTTTATCCAGCCAGACATTAACATCACTTTAAGAAGTGTCCTTGGTGGTGAAGGGAAAGTCGCTTTGGTCATGCTCAGAGACCCTCTTTCTTTGTAATTCTTCCACATTAGGTGCTTGCAGTCTGAGAGGATAGGTCTCAGAGTTGGAACTGAAGCCTGCCTTAGATCAAACCACGAGGTTATTCTGCTTGAGTCTTGAATGAAAATCCAAATGCCACTGTGGAACTGATTCTCAAAAGCATTAACATCAGAGAAGGAAATGCTGGTTGGGCAATGCCAGTTGTTTTTCTGCGTCATGGAATTTCATTATACTAATTTGCTGGTGTGTGTGTGTGTGTGTGTTTGTGTAGTACACGGGAAGCTTCTTCCCGCCAACCTTGACCTTCTTCCTTTCCCGCTCTGTACGTTCCCCTTTCTTTTTCAATGGGCTGCCCCTCCAGCCCTCTCTCCCGATGACATTCTCTGCGGCATCCCAGCAGCAGGTGCACCCCTCACGTCTTTGCGTGGGAAGAGGCGAGCTCCAGGCTCCGCCCTTGAGGCTCTTTTACATATATCCCGCCGCTAGCCAATCAGCTCAGCCTAGGCTTCCAGCGCGCGCCTCTCTCCGGGGGTTGCTGTGGAGACGGGCTAAACCAGGGGCTGGCCGCCACTTTGCAACAGCCCAGTAGGGGAGGAGGAAGGTTCGCTTTATTCATCGTACAACACACAAGGTGCTGCATCGGCTGGAAGCGGAGCCGGAGCATGCACAACAAAGGTACTAGGCAAAGCATCCCAGCCAGACGTGCCAGGTAAATAAACATGAGGCTCAGAAGGGGGGGGGCAGAGGAACAAAAGCGGTGTGCTTTGGGGGCGGGAGAAGGGCAAGGGGGGGCGCTGATTTTCAGAAAAGAAATAAAAATGGAGTGTTGCAGCCGCGGGGTGCCTCGTCTTGTTAGCTTTTCTTGCTTTCTTTTCTCCCTTTTGCTTGTTGCATTTATTGGGTGTGCAGCTTCCTTATCTCCATTGTGTGCACTGCATACAATCAATAAAGCGCATCCCAGCTCTTGCGGCTTTTCCACAAAGCGACGGGTCTCTCTCTCTCTCTCTCTCTTTCTCTCTCTCTCTCTCTCTGAGAGATCAAAAAGCCATGAAGTTGGGACTGACTTTCTTCTGAAGGGAAATCCAAGAAGACTGGCTTGACAGGAGAATTGATGCTGCTGCTGCTTGATTGATTGAGAGGGAAGAGAGGTTAACAGGCGAAAACTTCTCCCTTGGGCTTGAATTGTGAAGGGCTCTGCATACTTAAGGACGGTGTGCCATGATAATTGTTAATACTAAATTAATGCTGTGCACAAATTTTGCCTGATCCAAATTTCAAAAATACCCCAAAGCGTCATAGTATGGTCTCTGTGGGATTCCGGATGTCCACGATGGCGTATGAGACTGCAGGAAAAAGACTAACCCTTTAAAATAAGGATTAAAATAAGAAGCAGTTCATAAGCAGTGCTGCTCAAGCTGAAGAAAACCCCCAGTCCCTTCCACAATCCTCCAATTACACCTGTGGTTTCCATTTGCCTGTGCCATGGTTTCAAAAGGATCTGACGCGAGGACCAGAAAACGCTGCCACTTTTGCATGCATAGACCTGATATTTCATGTTCAGTCCCAGAGCCGACTTTAGTGTTACTTCTAAAAATGTTTCCTCTCCCCGCATGCAAGTCCACACCTTTTGTTTCTTACCCGGTTGACTCTGTATCTTTGTAACTCAGTCTTGCGCATGTTGGAGCAGCTGTAAAAAAAAAAAATCTCATTCCAACACAGCTAGTCTTGGGGAAACGTCATCATTGCTGGAGTTGGCTTTTGGTAAAAAGATACATCTTGGTGGAAGTTTCAGGTGTTTTAAAAAGAATATCTTTATTAGGAAAGATGGCCTGGGAGCAAACCTGACTGTAGTGACCAAGGCTGGCAGGGCTGTAGCACAGGCTTTCCCACAAAGGCAAATGGCTGCATAGAGTGAAATGGAGAGCTGCAAAAGGTTAGCGAGGACAGCGTGCCTTTCCTCCTCTGCCTGCCTTCCGGTCATTTTTTCTGCTTGAAAGAGCAAACCGAAAGAACCACATTTTGTCAAAATGGTCATGTTTTCACACCTTAGGTCCCTAGATGCTCAGGTTTTTCTTCTTTCCTTCCTTTCTTTTGCTACTAACCTGCCAACCTACCAGCTTAGGCTGCATCCATATCAGATTGTCACATTGCAGAGGCAAGGCATTGCTTCCAAAATGCATTAACTCCTTTCCTGGCGGCGTCTGAAGCTCAACAGACTGTTTCTGTAGTCTGGGGACCCACCATGCCTTTTTATACATCTATCGTCATCTCATGAATGGCCATTTCTAACCATGATAGATTGTTGAATGTGTGGATCAAAATCTAGCGCTGGAAAGGATATCTATGGGGAGATGAATTTTCATTCATTGCCAGCATTTGCATGCAAGTATTTGTCTTAAGTACGTGATTAGATACACTGGATTCATCAGTGTGAAAAAGCACTGTTCCTTTTGGCTCTGTTCTAATATGTAGACCTCATTTGATTTCTCTTGTCTTACTGCATAAAAATTTAAGGAAAAGGTCAACACTTTACAACCAATTATTTGCAGCTCAACATCTGTAGTAGACAAAAATATTGAATGTTTGCAGAGCGGCCGGGCAGAAAATGCATTCGTTTATGGATGATTGTTTCCCATGTGGGATAGCTGATTCTGTGCCTGTAGTAGCTGGAGTGTAATAATTTTTTTTAAAAAAAGATGAAAGCTGAATAGCATCTCAGCCTTTGAATCAGCAGGATGTGACTCAATTTTAGAAATCCTTTCACCATTCCGATTCATAATGTATTCCCTTCTCTTGGGTGCTTTCTTTATATGTATGGGTTTGACACCCCAGAAGGCGTTGGCAAGGTCATCCATTTGAATGCTCATGGGCAGTTATTTCATTGGATTATTGAAAAATGTCAAGTATAAATAGAATTCCAAAGTGCATCTATAAATAACCAACCAAAGTCAAATCTACAGCAATTATAATTACGCAGCAGAAATTTAATTCACAAGTGTTCCTGCAGGGCTGGGTGTCATTTTTTTTTACATTTCTGATAGCACAAACCTAGGCATGTCTATGCAAAAAAGTAAGGGCCCAGTCCTATTCAACTTTCTGATGCTGATGTAGCTGCAATGCAGCCCCTAGGTAAGTGAACAAATGTTCCCTTACCATGAAGTCCATGACTTCACCACCACCACAGAATGCAGCATACACCCCATTGGGATGGCTACATCAGGGCTGGAAAATTGGATAGGATTTGGTCCTAAACCCCATTGTGCTCAGTGGGGTTTACTCCAAGGAAATTATGGATAGAATTGGAGCTTGAGAGGCTCGTATTTTCATTTAGTGGTTTGAATTCAGGAGACCTAAGTCAAAATCTCATCTCAGAAATGGACTTACTGGGTGCAAGGGTCAAGTCATAAGCTCTCATTCTCACTTTCTTATTTGTTTGTTTCATAGGAATGAGACTTGCTTACCTTGCAGGTTCATGATATAGAAACCAGGAGGGACTTGGCAAACTAAGAAGCACTAATAACAAATAACAGTAATACTTTGCACCAAATTGGGTCATCTCTTAATACTGTCTTTAAGTAAAACACTTCTTGGTTCAAGGCAATAGGATCTTGCCCTCTGGAACTTTCACTACACTCTTGGCTGCAAATCTGGGACACACATGCAATATGGTATGAATGCATTGCCTGGACTGTTGCATTCCTTCCCCCTCCTTTTAGCAGATGTTGGAAATATGTGTGTGGAAGTAGTGCAAGAGAATGTAAGGTGCATCATCCCATCTTTTTGGAAGGGCAATGTCCCATACTTCCGTTCTTGCAGTAAGTGTTGAACTGGGGATTGTGGTATGGATGCATCCATATACGATATATTCCATGTTCCCTGAGAACCTGGAAGGAGATGTAATGCAGTTGGCATACCATTTCCATTTACTACTATGCCTTTGTAATACTTGGTCAGATGTGGGGGTGGTGTCAATGGTATTATGGTGGTGGCTTGCTGGCAAAGACATCTCACATACAGATGGAAATAGGGAGTGTGGTAATACGTGCTGATGCAAGAGAAAGAAACATGGCAAGATCTGTAGCTCAAGGAACAGTGGTGGGAGAAAAATCACTATTGAAATATCATTGTTAGCCCACTCTAACCAGCACTGGTACAGCGGGACTGTGCAGCCCACACAGTATTCAAGGCTGGCAAGCAGCAGGCTGGAGATCTCTTCGAGATGAGGGGACATGTACAGCTCCTGCTCAATGGGGCAACTTGGATCTGCACCTGCTAAACAGCCAGTGCAAGTTCAAGCTGCCCCATCTCCGGTTTTCATGAAGGGGGATAGGATAGGATCTGCCCCACCTCCACTCTCCAGCCCATTATGTCTCCTCTCCACTGTCCCCCACCCCTGTGCTGCCTAGTGGGAGCTTACCTGCTCTGTCACTCCTTGGAAATACAGTGCCAGTGAGATGGTGCAAGCAGAGCCGTAACTAGACAAAAAAGTGCCTGGGACAAGGGAGTAAATGCGGCGCCCCTGGGCAAAGGGGGGGGGCTCCATGCAACCCAGAAGAGGCAGCAAGGAACTCAAAACTCCACATTCAGCGCTTTTGCTGCACAACAGTAGGGGGAGCTATCTGGGGCTTTTTTGTTTACTCTTGAATATTTTTAAAGTGGGTCCGCAGGAAAATTGCACCCCCCCCCTTGGTGTAGCGCCCTGGGGCAGCTGCCTCACAGGCTCCACCCTTATTACATTTCTGGGTGCAAGCCTTCCCACCAGCACTCCTAAATGCTACGCTGTTGCCAAGCACTTTATGGCACTTTTGTGACATCTAGTGCTGGTGAAGCCAGCACTGCTGAAGAATAGGATTTCGCTATATTGTTACCTAAAGAAGGAAGATAAATGAGATATAAAGGACTTTTGAAAGAAGCCTATGATTCAGAGCACACCAAATTAAGACGTCTGCCACCCTAAACCATAGCTGATTAAGGGCGCATTCCTAAGCTGTGGAGCTTGGGAGCAGGCTGGAGCCTCCATGGGGCATGGGCACATTCGTGCTTTTACCCCGGTTTAGTGCCAGCAGCCCCAATGGGCTCTTCGGATTTGTGTCTGCTATTTTGCAGGCACATTGCTGAGGACACCGTGAAGCCTGAATTTGGGCTGCACAGTCTGGGGACAGGAGCTTGGAGGTGGCCTAATGGCCGCATCCCGACTCCACCCCCCTCCCCGGGACGGCACGCCTCCTGGCATACCCAGGAATGCCCTCCCTCACACCACCTGGAAATACTCTTGTACCAGCCGAACTTGGCTGGCGCAGGAGTGGCGCTGGCTTTGGCCGGTGTTGCTGGGCCAACACTAGTGCCAGTGTTGGCCCTGCAGACACAGTGCTGGCACGGATGTCCATAACAACACTCTTGCGCCAGCACTGCGAGCTCAGGGCCAATGCAAGGGTGCATCTTGAATATGCCCTAAGATTCTTTCATTCCTGTAGGTTGGAATAGGTAGGTTACAATTTTGGGGGCCTTAGATTTTTGGGGGTCCAATTTTGAGGGTCCTTCCTGATTCATACATTCTGCAGGTGGTAATCCAGTTTGCCACCAAGTGTGCCCTCAGAGAGGAGATTCCTCAACCTGGTTGCCGTAGTACAAAAGTACTGTGCATTATCCCTAACCGCTGAGGCTGCAATCCTGTCTAGACTTACCTGGGAGTAAGTCTCCTTGATCGTAATGGGACTTACTTCTAAGTAGACATGCCTAGCATTGGGCTCTGAATTAGTGATTTAGGGCAGAAGGGACAGTCAATAAGGCTTGAGTTGTTAAAAGGAGCTCACCAAGAAAGAGGTGGTTGTTAAGATAGCCTGGACCTAGTCTGTTTAGGACCACTTAGAAGTGTAGGATATGCTCTTTATATTTAAAGTAAATTAAATTTAGATTTGGAAGCAAATTTGTAACCTAAAAGCGCAACCTAAAAGCACTGGAATGATGTGATCATTTTCTTGCACCAGACAACAGTCTGACAACCATGTTCTGAACCAGTTGAGGCAGTGGTGTTGCCAGTGTGGGCACCGCCTAAGGTGGGTATCACCTCCTTGTGCCATGTGAAACCCTCCTGAACACTCTTCCAGAAGTGATGCACAGTACCTGGAAGTGATGTGGTAGTGACATGATGACAGCATCGTGCCACAGCTGAAGTGCTTCAATGGGCTGCTGTTTTGCAGCTGTTTGGAGCTTAGAGGCCCATCTACCACCAAATGCGGCATGGGCTTACATTCAGCAGGCGCCCAGATGGCATGCCCATCACCCCTCCACGGCCACATCACCCTGAGTGAACTGCCCCCCCCTGCCCTCTGTTTGCTATGCTGCTAATTTGAGGCTTCCAAATACTTCTCAAAAGCATCTCCATATTGCATGCATTGCAATTATCCAACTTGGATGTAGCAAGGATATGAATATCTGTTGCCAGGTTTGATTTCTCCATTTAGGGATACAGATACACGTACAAGGGTGGCTCGTACTTCTGCATTGCTTGAAGCTGCTACCCACTGTTGCCTCTGCTCGCACAGACCCACGTACACCTCTCCTATGGAAGGCAAGTAGGTGCACCTCCACCTCCCTTCCCTTTACTTATGAAGATTCCTGCACTCAGCCTTCTTAGTCTGCACCTCTTCTGTTTGAAATTGACAGGAAGAGGACGTGTTGGGAGCCCAGCATCCCTGGCTCATTCTCATTAGAAACAGAAGAGGGGTGGAGAATGGAAGCTGCATGCAGCAATCTACTTCGTAAGTTCAGGGAAGAGGCAGGCGGGCTCCAGGTCTCCTTTTCATGCCTACTTGGTTTTGAGTTCCATGTCACTTTCTTCTAGCAAGGGAGGGTGTTTTAGGGTTATATTTTTTCCAGACCATCACATGTTAGAAAAAAAGATGAGCTCAACAAGGCGAACCAGATGTGTGTTAAATATCTGACAGAAAGCTAGCCAAATGCTAATTTGCACAGAACTTTACAAAATTATTTACGTAAACGTTATTTAAGTAAATGTGGTCATGGTGAAAGTCCATGCAGAGCTACTCAGTTAAGAAAATAGTGCATAACATGGTGAAAGCCACATGCCATTTTATAGCATTGATGTGGCTTGGAGATTTTCCCACAGCCTGATCCTAACAAACTCCCCACGCAGGGATGCAGCAGTGATCCAGCTGTATCCCATGGAGAATTTTGGCCTCTAGAGCAGTGATTCTCAAACATTTTAGCACTGGGACCCACTTTTTTAGAATGACAATCTGTCCGGGACCCACCGGAAGTGATGACATGGCCTGAAGTGCTGTTATTCTGACGCCAGAACCTGCTGCTTTCCTGAGAATGCAGCAATAAGTTGGGTGATTTCTCAGTCACTTCCAATAGCAAAGCCTATTTACAGCCTTGACACAAGCAAGACAACCACACAGCCCTCCCCCTTTCCAGCATCCCATCTTCCCTTATTTTCAATATGGCTGCTCTAGGTGCTTCAGACCCACCTGAAATTGGCTCGAGGCCCACTGGTGGGTCCCGAACCACAGTTTGAGAACCTAGAGATGGGGTAAGAGAACATTTGTTCCCTTGTCATGGGTAAGCCCATTTGTTCATGGGTAAGCCCATGACGGCCCACTGGATCTACACAGACCAGCACCAGCAATACTGCATGGACCTGGGTCGGGGGCTGGGGCTGGGGCTGGGAAGGGGACTAGGGTTCAGTGGATGCCACTGCTGTGGAACCTGCTCCTTCCCGGTCCCAGTCTGCTGTCCTCCCTGCCTCTTCATCACCCCATTTTGTCCACCCCTGGGCCGTTCTGCCACCTCCCCTTATCCCTTCCACTCCCTGCATGGACTTACCAGGGCCAGTGGGTGTCTGGAGTCTGCTGGTGCACTGAGTTGGCTGCCTGCTGCTTCTGGTGGCAACCAGGCTGCACTCCCCAGCATGTTGCCTTTTGTGACAGCCAGAAAGCGTTTAGTGTCGCCGGAACACCTGTTCCAGCGACACTGGTAGGATTGAGCCAACAGATTGCTAGTTCTTATTACCTTCCGGTATTATGGGAAACCAGAGTAAAATGGAGTTAAAAGATTGCAGGGTGTATGAGTTGGGCAGCAGTTATAAGGCCAACAAAACTGAATGTTTTATCACAGGAATACATGAGTCTGAAACGTTTTAATAGTTCTGGAAAGGAGGGGATTTGGGCCAGTAGTAGGCATAAGTGAGAAAAACTGGACTTCCTGTAGTTTTTTTTTCTCTGCCAAACAGTTTAATGTATAGGGGCACTGTCCTCTTTCTATGGCACTGCTTTTCAACCAGTGGTACCAATGCCATTCATGGTCCTTCAGAGTGTGGCAGGTAGTACTGATACTCGACCTCACAGCTGACCCTTCTGGAAGTGGAGATGGCTGGAACAGTGGTGCATCAGTGGGCAAGATGTGGCTATGCAGCTGCCTGGCCTTTTAAAAGAGGCATGGCTTGGAGATGGACGGTGCAGAGCAGAGTCCCAGCTGTGGGGAACGTCATCCACTCCTGTGTGCAGCTGCCCTCTCCTGTTAGTGGTGGTCCTTGTAAAAGGTTGTATTTGAAAGCTTGGTTCTTAGAAAAGCTGAGAAGTCCTCTTCTATAGTGTGCTTGTGGACTTCATGTAGCATCTGACTGGGAAACAAACTGCTGAGTTTGACATTATCCAAGATAGCAATGCTTAAATTCCAGTTGAGGTTCCTAGGACCAGTATGTAATTTCTAAGGGTCAGGGCAGAATTTCTAGAGCAGAGGGTCTCCAGACTTTTCAGTATGAGGGCCACATCATATATTTTACAGATTTTTGCAGGCCAAAAAATTCTGTTTTATTTATGAACTAGCTTTTTGTGACCCGGCATTGCCCAGGGGGAGAAATTATCCCCAGCGTAAGGAATCAGTGTACCACGTGTGGTGCTCATCGTCCCAGGCGTTCCAGAGTAATGGTGGAACATACACACAAATATAGAAACCTCCCTCAAAAGCATGACATAGTGAGATCCATATATAGACATATAGAACTCGTCCCTGAAATAAAACAGCGTTGATGACCTGAAACCCAAAATGCACACTATCACTGTGAAATGAATGAGGAAACAGGGACACAATAAACTAAGAGAGCAATATGAAGGTCCCACTTACTGTCTGCAGGTCCTGTGGCAGGATAGCCCTGCTGTCTGAGAAACAGGCAGAGGTGGCCAGTTAGCTTCCTCTCAGGAAATAGGTCCCTCTCAGACCCGACTGGGTGCTGGAACTCTCTGGATCATTTGCAACTCTTTGCAACTCTGGCTGTGCAAAGTACTTTCGGTTTTGCTTTCCCTGTGTATCACATAACCTGCAGAATCGCCTGTGACCACAGGGTGGCAGCAGACCTCTAGCCCAATGCAATCCCCTTGGTTCCTGACGATCTGGGCCCCCTCCCTGAGAAATGGGGGGCTGTAGGGGGGTCTGACCCCCGCAGTGTTCTTTGCCAGGCTGCAAGGTACGTGTGTGCCAAGTTTCGTGGCGATTGGGCAAGGCGTGGCTGAGCTTATGCATAACATACATACACACAGCCGCATACATACATACACACACAGTTGCATACCCACGTCCGTTTTTATATATATAGATGAATGAAATTTAAATGAATGCATAAGTTTTACTTGGATCTTTTTGGTAATCAGCATGATATGATCAGAACAAAAGAGAAATGTGACATTTACAAAGAACTATGTCATGCTAGGGACGTGATGGCACAGTTGATTAAACCGCTGCTGCTGAGCTTTCTGACCGGAAGGTTGGGAGTTCAAGACTGCATGACAGAGTGAGCTCCCGTTGCTTGTCCCAGCTCCTGCCAACCTAGCAGTTCGAAAGCATGTAAAAATGCAAGAAGATAAACAGGTACCACTTCAGTGGGAAGGAAACGGCGTTCTGTGCGCCATGGTGTATAGTCATGCTGGCCACATGACCACGGAAGCTTGTCCTCGGACAAACAGCAGCTCTACAGGCTTAGAAACGGAGATGAGCACCGCCCCCTACAGTCGGTCACCGCCCCCATTTGGTCGTGGGGAAACCTTCACCTTTACCTTTTATGTCATGCTTAAACTGAGAAATGATATATAAGGAGTAAAAAGGTCAAATATTTTAAGTTGCTGCAGGCCATATAAAATCTTGTGGCCCCCAGGAGGTTGCCCCCGGGCCGGTTTAGAAAGCCTGGTTGGTATAAAAACAAAGAATGCCCTCCTGAAAAGAAGGAAGTTTATGGAGGTGGCAGAACTAGAGGAGTGAAAATTTTCAAATAGGAAACCAAGGCTTGGTTGCCAGCTGCTCTACTAGTGTTGCTCCTATGCCTTTAACATCAGCCTGACTGACATGAAGAAATTAAGCTTATGGGGGTTGTGCCATTGCTTTACTTGAGGAAAAGCTTCACTTGCTACATTTGTGTGAAATGTTCCATTAAAGACACAAAAACCTGCTCAGCAGGAAAGGTGGCAATCTTAACCAAAACATCTCTTGCCTTTGTGTTATGTTTTATCAGCAAATCATCAGCAAATCATGTCCTATATGAAATGTTTCTGGAGATTTTGCCTGGCAAAACATTTTTTTTAATATTAACAGATATTAACATATAATATCTGATTATTATAAACTAATTAACAGCTGTGCTTTAATATAGGTGCAACCAGACATTTGGCTACAGAAGCACTGTGAGAGCACAAACACTTTGAGTTGATGCTTATCCTGCATGCAGCAGAATGTAAAAGATTCAAGCTGAAATCCTGCAGTAAGTTCCACTGCAGTAAGTTCTGCTCAACTCACTTTTGAGCAGTCTTGCCTAGGACTACGCTTTCAAAGAGGCTCATGCCAGAGATTTGACAAGTAGGTCTTGAAGTCACTGGAATTTCCCCTCAATGACAACATAGGCTGTCAGGTGCCTGGTAACGAAGGTTATGATTTTTCAGTCCAGTTGGCTGAATCTTTCGACTGTATCTTGAGTGGTTCTCCGGAAAAGTACACAGCTCAGGGGCCTTCATCAGGGTGGAATAGTAGCAACTATCTGTCACATCCAATTAATCCTGTTTCCTATTATCGCTCACTTATATTGATGGAAATGCAGCATGATGGGCTCATATTATTGATTGGATTATTTCATTTGTAGTCCCATAAGTCAGATAATTGAAAGGGAGTTTCTAATTATGAAACCATGGACTGTTCTCTCCCTCTCTTCTTGCCTCCCTTTCCAACGCATTGGCATCCCTGCAAGTCCTTTTGAGAGCATGGGCCTTTGGCTGGCAGAAGGAACCAAAGCGGACCTGCGGGTATTTTAGCAGTTGTGTGGATTTCATGAAAGGCTCTACTGTGCTAGTATGTACACATATGCCCCTGGTTTTGTGGGGTGATGGGAAATTCCGCAATAGCAGTGGGAGGAGGTCATTGCTCAGATGAAATTTCCTGAGCAGAAGTGGAAGAGGGTTGTTTATTGCACTGGGACGAGATATTAACAGTAACCTTCTGACCTACGCTGCATTTATTTATTTATTTATTTATTTATTTATTTATTTATTTATTTATTTATAAATCGTATCTCCTGTCTTTCCCATGCCGAAGCAAATGCCCAAGGTGGCTTACAAGTTCCATGCTAAAATGTACGATATGTAAAAACATCAAATCAGATCATAAGCAGCCCAGCAACTATGAGCAACTATAGCTGAAGGGCCTTGGAAATCTCCTGCA
Organism: Lerista edwardsae; assembly: GCA_029204185.1. NCBI lineage: Eukaryota > Metazoa > Chordata > Lepidosauria > Squamata > Scincidae > Lerista > Lerista edwardsae. Next base: position 14,594,914 of record JAJKFI010000014.1, read on the forward strand.
CTCGACTGGAAGTGCCTTCCGATCATGTCTGGGAGGTCTTCTGATGTGCAGGGCACCTTCCCCATGCTTCAGCAGTCCTCCCAAAGACTTTTGAAAGGCAGTTTGCAGATATCGTCCCCACTGCAGATTTCACTATCCATGGAATTTAGTGTCTGCAGGGGTCCTCGAATGAATCCTATGTGTACACACTTTCATCTGCATTTGCATAGTACATATATCATTTATCCAAACTGCACAGCCTGAATTAATTTCCTGGCTGGGCCTGATTTTCTGGCTGGGCCTGTCTAAATGGAAGCATTGCCCAAATAATGTATTGGACTCCTAGCCTTCAGCAGACATACTGTACCTTGGTCAGAGCTCTTCTCTGCAACCATAGAGGCCAGCAATTTTATTTCAGCCAATGTTTAGATCCTTGGGAGACCAAAAATTCATGTCCCTGTGTGTCTTGTACCACTGTGTATAATGCATATTGCTCTTTCCGAAAGACATGGGCTGTGACAGTGCAATACTCAGCTTAGAGCATCATTTGCCAGGGGCAGTACTTGCAAACCTCGTCATTGTAGGAAAAATGCATTAACTGGTTTTAAGTTGAAGATTCTTGGCACTAGGATGTTAGGAGCAGGACAAAATAAAATTAAAATTTATACCATTAAAGATTCTTTGAAGGATTTTGTGACATCCACTATGAAGGATTTTGTGACATCAGAACACTCAGTTTGCTCCTGATCTGGAACTGCCAAATCCAGGGATCCTACCCCTTTGTCAAATACAGCTGACCTGTCAGACTTGTGCCGTTTAAAATAAGTGCAAGACACAATGACAGATTTCCTAATGAGTGTAGTACCTCACTTGACTTGTAAAGGATTTTCAGTGAGTAATTTTGGCAGAGTGTCATCTTTTGAATGAGTAATTTGTTTACTAAAGCAGAGCGTGGGGACCAGTGATGTCATCTAACGGGTGAACAACCGGAACGCTCCGTGGGCAGCCCCGCCCACCCGTCTCCATTTGCCGCTGCTCCATGATGGATGCGGCACTGCGAGGCGCTCCCGGCGCCCCCTCCCGGCCTCACAGCGCCGCGTCCATCACAGAGCGGCGGTGAATGGCGACGGGTGGGCGGGGCTGCACACGGAGCGTTCCGGTTGTTCGCCCGTTAGATGACATCACTGGTGGGGAGTCTGACTTGTACCAACACTTTGGGCTTCCTGAACTCATATTTTGCCATTTTAGCATTAATATAGAAGTGCCAGGAAAAAAAACGTCCTGTAAATGCAAGACTGATACTTTTTGCTAACTTTGCTGCTCTGTCCACAAGGTTCACCTGCTGTGCTGGCTAGTGATTATTCCCACATACTTGACTGCAGTGCAACGGGTGGGTTACTAATTAAGACCAAAAGCAGGTATACAATGGGTGAATGGGTCAGGGTTCAGAAACCAGTCCAAGTAGCACACGTAGATGTGCCCTTAGACCAAGCGTTACTTTTGATCTAGAGCTTGCAGTTGTATTTATTGTAAGTATGCAAGTGATTCAGATTAATGCTGAAATATTTGAGATCTCGCTAGGTTTCCCCCACCCCGATATGCTAGGAATGCGGCCCAAGGGTCTTAGCCATAGGAGAGAAGAGATTTCAGGACAGGAATTTAGGGTGCAATCCTAACCTGGAGTTAGGCCGGCACAGTTAGGTCAGCAAAGTTTGGCTGGCACAACGGCCATCGTAAAGCGCGTTTGGACCACTCTTGGAGTCAGGGAGGGTGGTGCATGTCTGTGTGCTGGCCTCTCTGACTTAGAGAGTGGTCCAAACATACATTATGATGTCCCTTGTGCCAGCTAAACTTTGCTGGCCTAACATTGCCGGCCTAACTCCAGGTTAGGACTGTGCTCTTAGTTGCTGTTGACATATCAGTCAACAGCATATCAGTCAATGGCACAAGGGACACCATAAAGTATGTTTGGACCACTCTCAGAGTCAGAGGCAAGCACACAGACATGTGCCATCTTCCCTAACTCCGAGAGTGGACCAAACGTGTTTTATGGGGTCCCTTGTGCCAGCCTAACTTTGCTGGCCTAACTGTGCCGGCCTAACTCCGGGTTAGGATTCCACCCTCAGTCACTGGTGTTCAGAACGCACTCACGTAGTAGAAAAGCTTCTAGCATTGCTCAGTGCTGATCATGATTAGCCAACAAATTGGTATGGCAAATTCATCATCTGTTACGGCAAAACGTGTTCGCCAGTGAAATCCCTTGTCTTGAATCCTGCTAAGGAAAGGCAGACGAGTCTCATAAAGCTGTAGAGATCATTACTGAACAATGCCCATTGTCGACACCAAGGCAGGAAAACTATACTGCTGTCAGTCAACTCCATGAAGTTCTTGGCTGGAGGCGCTGCAGTATCTAAGGTCAGTGGTACAGGACAGGGTGATGTGACCCCTGCCATGTCTTTTTAGTGGTGGGCTGGAGATGGCTATTTGGCACCTGTTTCATTGTCATGTCCATCAAATGAACCAAAACTACTGTATGTGGAAGAGTACTAAGTGCTCCTGAAATGGTCTCTTATTAGAATTTCGTTCGCAATCGGCAAGGTTATACTATTATTAATATACATTAGCTTTAGCAGAGCTCTTCCCTTGTCATAGTTACACTGCATTAATGTTTGTCTTTGCTCTGGGACATGAGACGTTTGAAGAAATCCACTGTTATTACCCTCATGCACATTTAATATTAATCAAGAGCCAAGAGCAAAATCTTCACATTCCAGATGACTCTGCAAGTCAGCCCTTGGGATCTGGTAGTTCTTCAAAGAATTCCCCAGAGTGCAATGGCCTTTCACGCTCACTTTGCATGAATCTGCACTATTTTGGTTTGGAGCTGTGCTACTCTTGCTCTGTGTCACAGCTGGATAGTGCTTTTTTTCAGAAGTTTCTTCAAGCAGCACTAATACAGAAAGCTGACATTTTCTGTGCGGGATGGGGGGGGGGAAAGAAGCTTAAGAGCTGGAGTCAATTTAAGCACTGCAGCCCACGTGTGAAGGCAGCCAAAATGTACTTCCCTGTGGTGGTGCTCCATACAGCGGGCATAATATTTATAAGTCTGTCTCACCCCCTGTGTTGGTTGAATCATGCGCAATATTTTTATGACAGTAAATGCTGGGAAAGTGAGCAACGGGACTGCACAGGTTTTCAGCCAGTGCACAGGCTTTAAAGACAGCTGTGTGCAAGACACTGCGGGTCAGCGGGTTAATCCTAATGTGCGTGTGAAGTCTTTTCCCCATGGAGTTGTTGGTTCAGATCCCTTGGTCCCCTTATATTTGGTGAGATGTCATAAACTCACATTGGAGCTCACATTGGAACTCACATAAAAAACTGGAATGGCAGCACAAAGACTAGAATCTTCTTCTGGACAGCTATCAGGGATTTTTAGTATGGAGGAACATTTGATTATGCAGTTCCCCATCTTCTGTCTAAAATAGCAGGTGCTAAGGAATACTGCACAATGAATTATTTGTCTAGAGAACCTCTAAAACTCCTTTGCGCTGGGTGCTTCATCCCGCGTCCGACAGTTGCCATTAGGTTCAATGCTTCCAACCACTTGGGCTCTAACTCCTGAATCTCAGATTTGAGTCCCATAAGATCTTAGCTAGAAGTTGTGTGAACTTGATAAAAAGGGTTTTTTTTTTTAGAAAGATAGATCCCATAGTGTACAATTTTGGCACTAGGCATCCAGTCAAATTTATCTAAGTACTTATGTCACCAAGGGCAAAAGCTTCTTGGACCATTCACAGTGGTGATCCTATCAATCAGGAAGGTAAGGACCATGCTGCTGGAGAAGGTGGACAATTCTCATTCATGTTGCAATGATTGACAAAAATGCTACTGGCTCCCATTGCGCGTGCCACCCTCCCTCCGCCTCTGCTCAGACGTACTTAAAAAGAAATACAAGATGTAAACTACCCAAAGGAAAAGGGAACTATATAATCTACACAGCTTCAGTCTTTTTGGCTAGCATTCAAACTGAGCTACAGGACAGGTTAGGAAGCTGCACAAATTTCTCTTAGCAGTTGCCTTTGACTCCTCAGGGAAGCAAATGTCACTCCGTTTTAAAACTATTATTCTAAAACTGTACATCAAGAGACAAAAAACCCATATCCAAAATGGACTACACAAAAATCAATCCCTGCTGGACAGTTTTCATAGAAAGTATTACTGTATTATTTGCTAGACTATAAAATGATAGCATCCTTTATCTTCACGTTTAAACAAGCTATGGTTATAAAATGAAAGGGAACCATTATGGAGGATTTTCAAAACTATACAGTACCAAGCAGCCCCTCTTCAAAGCTAGAGTTTCATTTGATGTTGATCATCTAATGTTGGAGGCCAATTTTACGTTGCCTGCATATGCTCAGCTGTTTTTGACAGCAGTTTTAATGCTTGGCATTCCACTGCCATTTTTTTTTACCACTTGAAAGAAGATGTCACTTTTTATACAACTACCTCTCATGTCAAGTTACTCACAATGGTAATGTCATATACAGTTGATTGTAGCTGTGCTGGGAGAAGAGAGTCTCAGCCCATTGTTTGGCATGTAAGAGAAAATGTTGCCCCCTTGGGGGTTGTGGTGGGGGAGCAGCATTCTTCTGTCTCAGTCAGCTCTTGTGCCACGAGTGAGGGGGTGACTTTGATCTCTATGCAGAGAGTGGGGCGGAAAGGAGTCCCACCCCCACTGATAGCTGTCAACCCAGAGAATCTGTACATACTTCTAAAAAGCTGGAGCAGGAAAGGAGGATGCCATTACTGTGACTCCTGCCTGTTCCTGCCCCTGCCTCAGGCGCGTATCTTACCTGTAGCACCCCATGGCACAAGCCTTGGGGCGCGGGGCAGTGGTGGGGCGCCATTGCGCGCGGTCCGGGAGAGACCGTGCGGTTTCTGGCCCGCCCACGCCTCCCTTACGCTCTGAAATAGAGCATTTTCGGGGTAAGGGAGGCGTGTCTGTGTGACGCGCGGGAGTGGGGCAACTTGGGGGGGGCGCGTGTTCAGCGCCTGCCATGGGGCATGTTCCCGGCTCGGACCGCCACTGCCCTGCCTCTCCACTGCTTGCAATGCAAAACAAACAGCCTGCTTGTCACCAGAATTGGAGAAACGGGTGGCTCACCTTCCCCTAGGCCAGTGATGGCGAACCTTTCTGGCTCCAGAAAACTTCAGAAAATGCTTAACTTGACTCTGCTGGTGTGTCAATCCCTCCCCCAAACAAAAGAGAAACAATTCTTTATATTGATTTATTTAAACAAAAAATACAGTGCTATCATTTGTGGTGCTGTATATTATACAAATAAACATCAAATAATTACAAAAATGAACAAAAGAGTTAAATACACTCAGTTTTTGTCAGGTGTTGGTGAACACTGGTGTGTCACCTCAAACATTGTGGTGTGCCACCTTTGACATGCATGTCATAGGTTTGCCATCACTGCCCTAGGCACACAGATAATGGATCACTGGTACTAAGGCCTTGATAAATATAAACAACAACAAAAGCAGGCAGCGGAACACAACAGTCACTCATATTGATTATTAAAAATCAAAAGTCAGACAGAGAGACAAGGCAGTAGGAAAACCTTAGGTGGGAACTAACCAGAATGGAAATGTCCATTCTGGTTAGTGCCCACCAGTAGGCCAACAGGGAAAACACAGATCTGAATTCAAATGAAAGGGAGTTCCAAAGACGACGTGCTAACTCAGAGAATGTCCTGCCCCAAGTTGCCGCCAACAGAGTTGCTGCCTCTCCAATGGCCTTAGGGGACGGGCAGCTGATATGGAAGAAGGTGGTCCTGTAGGTACTTTGATCTCAAACTATGAAAGGCTTTAAAGATCCCAACCAGTACAGGCATGCCCCAGTATCCACGGAAGATAGATTTCTGGGTCCCCCGTGGATATCTGAGCGTGTGGATGAGAGGGAACCTATGTTTATTTATTTATTTATTTATTTATTTATTTATTTATTTATTATTAGATTTTTACCCCGCCTTATTGTGCCCGAAGGCACCCAAGGCGGCATTACAATATATATATAAAAACAATATAACAATTCACAATTAAAAACAATTAAAACAGAATTAAACAATACAATCAAAAATTAAGAACACAATTAAAAACAAATTTAAAAACAATATAAAAACAACAAGCCCCGTGGATTATAATAACCAGCCAGCCTGTCAACAGTTAAAAGCTTTTTGGAATAAAAAGGTCTTCAGCCCCCGCCGAAATATAAACAAAGAGGGAGCAGTTCTCAATTCTAAGGGGAGGGTGTTCCAGAGTTGGGGGGCCACCACCGAAAAGGCCCTCTTCCTGGCCGCCGCCCCTCTCACTTCTCCTGGTGGCGGCACAGTCAGGAGGGCCCCCCAGATGATCTAAGAGTACGGGTTGGATTATATGGAAGGAGGCGGTCCCTCAAATACCCCGGACCCGAGCCGTAAAGGGCTTTAAAGGTCAAAACTAGCACTTTGAATTGGGCCCGGAACAGAACCGGCAGCCAGTGTAGTCGCCGAAGCAGCGGCTCGACAGAGTCAAACCGACGTGCTCCAGCAACCACCCGAGCCGCCGCGTTCTGTACTAGTTGTAATTTCCAGACCGTCTTCAAAGGCTTAGGATCCTCCCCTGCCCCCACCCCCCAAGCAAGAAGTTTTTTAGCAACCCATAATAAGAATAAAGGAAGATACTCCCCCCCATCTGTGGATAATTGAAACTGCGGGTACGGAATCTGTGGATACAGGGGCCCACCTGTACTTTGACAGACTAGGAAAGAGCAGCTGCTGGATAACTGGCTCAACAGAGTCAGTCATTTCAGAAAGGAGATTGTAGAGCTGGAAAGGGTGCAGAAGAGAGCAACCAAAATGCTCAGGCGTCTGGAGCATCTTCCATGCAAGATAAGGCTACAACATTTTGGCCATTTTAATTTAGAGAAAAGGCAGCTAAGCAGGAACATACTTGAGACTTGTAAAATGGAACAGAGAAAGAAAAGTTATTTTCCCTCTCTCACAACACTCAAGTGAGGTATCATCCAATAAACCCATGACTCTAAATTTAGAGTGGATCCAACGAAATACTTCTTCACACACTCCATGATTTACCTATGGAACTCATTACCACAAGGCGTAGTGATGGCAAGTACCTACTGTGGCTTTGAAAGGAATGGAGAAATTAATGTAGGACAGGTTTTCACTAGCTACAAGTCATAATGGCTGCATGGTAACTCCAGGATCAAAGGTAGTGTGTCTCTGAAAACCAGTTTCAAGGAACAGTGGTAGAAGAGGGGCATGCCTTCTGCTTGTGGACTTCCCAGAGACAATTGATGGACCACTCTGGGAAACAGATTGCTGGACAACATGGGCATTTGGCCTGATGGACTCTTCTTACCATCTTAAACTTACCAGGAGTTCCTCAGTGAAAAAGATCTTTCCCTCCAGTGTGGAGCCATAGAAATGTGGGTTGTGTTCCAGGACACACTTTGACATACCAAGCTGGGCAATTGCAAGTTAGGCCAGGGCCTCACTTGAACCAAGTATGCATCCAAGAATACAAAGCATAGGTGTGCAGTGTTAGGCAGTCAGGGTTTCCTTGATGAACCAGGCGATGTGGAAAAAATTACCAAAGGCAGAAGGTTTGAAAACCACTAATATGGACAGGTGACATTTGTAAGTGATGAATTATCCAGCATGCACCACAATATATCCAAGTGTCAGCTTGTTTTGTGAAGATGCAGTCCAGTGATTGCTTTGTTACAGGCGCAGCTTGTGTTCAGTGTAGTTTAGCAGCAGAGGAAAATGCCAGTGTGAAAATATTCAGAGTACAAAATAAAGAGGACAAGCCGCAAGCACTGAAGAAACCTTTTGTATATACTGTTTTGGCAAAGCATGTTTGGCAGGAAAGGAAGGATTTTGAAGTGTTCTTGTATAAATGCCTGACTGTGCAAAAGCAAGCTATTCACAGTCACATCTTTCTTTCTTTTTTTGGGGGGGGGGCAGAGGGGAGGACGAGAAGAATAAGGTGGAGAGTGAAGTCCTGGAAACTTATTGCGTCCTTGGGAGGTTTCTGGAATTAAATTGCTACAGTTTAGCTTGGGGTCACGGTGGATTAGTTTAGTGAAAATGTCAACTCAGTGGTCCAATTCAGATGTACTGTAGCAACAACATCAGTGTCATGACAAGAACAAACAGGTGAGAGCCTCAAGCTTATGAAGGCCTCTTCCAGATGAGGACTGGTTTGATAACATGGTCTGAGTTCAAACTGTGGTTTGCATGAATCAGTTTTCCATATTTGGACAAAGCTGCAAACTGGAATCAGAAGCCTCTCATCTCCTCCTCCTTGCATGCAAAGGAAAGGGGAAGGACCAGAGACAGTGTGGAGCCCAAGGCTTGTACTTGCTCATTCTTGTAACTACAAACCATAATTTGTCATTGCATCTCTTGGAAGTGATGGGAAGCTACTTTACAGTTTGTGCCCGGGACTTCCATAAAAAGGGCTTATTGGAGGACTAGTTAATAGCAGCTTTTGACCATGATGCCTGTTTGGAACCTCCATGAGCTATTATGCCACTGGCTGCCTCTTGCTGGGGGACAACGTGAGCAGATGAGCTGGTGCCTTTAAGTGCTGCTTGTGGGCATCTCAGAAGCATCTAGATGGTCCCTGTGGAAAACAGGCTACTGGAGCAGATGAACTTTTGGTCTGATTCAACAGAGCTTTTCTTTTGTCCTTAAGTGGTGTTTTTCTTTTATCCGTTTGCATTTATAGACCAGGCCATCCCAAAGGCTTTCCACAATTGATGAAAAAACAACATAAATGTAACATCCAGTTAAAGTTCAAATAAAATGGCTTTTGTTATATTTTATCTAAGTCCCAGTCCTCTTTATTGGGAGTGTGGGAGCAGCAGTGGCAGGAAGGAATGGATTTTTTAACCTTCCCATTACTGCAAAGGTGCATGAGCTTCAACCGAGCAAGAGTGGAAGGTGAACTAAGAGAGAAAACGGTGCCATAAATTAGTGAAGCATTCCTTAGGATCATTTTATTCTTCACCCAGCAGAGCCCTTTAGCATTGGTGAGAGAATAACAGGAAAAGAAATAAAAATGGAGTTCTTAAATCACTTAACAGTCTTATTATCCAGTAATGCCCTTTCCCATGGCCAGAATGCTTCTATCATGTTTATGCAGAAATATGTTCTATCCACCAGAGGTCTTTTCTGATGCTAATTTAGTGCTTTCTCACTATATTTTATAATTTTAAGAAATTAATAAAAATATGAGGAAATTAGGAAGTAAGGACCCAATCCTATGATCTAGAGTGTCGGTGGTGTGCTCATATAGCTGGCACCAGGTGCCACAAAATTACCACTTGATCACAGTGCTAGTGTTGCAGCACAGGCGCTGCGCATCAGTGCTGTGAAGATAACGTTGTGGCACTGGCGTGGAAATGGTGGAAAGGAGGCGGAACTGGGTGGAAGGAGGGTAGCACAAGAGGAGGTCAGAGACAGCAGCAGATTCTGCTGCCAAATCCAATCATCCCTCCTGAGCCATCCCTCCTACATGGGCCTCCTTGGGTCTGCGACCGCTCAATAGTGGACCAGCTCCAAGGAGAACAATTGGGGCCACTGGGGCTCTACATGGGGATAAGGAAACAAATGTTTTGAGCTATGGAGGCTTCCTTGGGTCAGTGCCCACTCAGTAGTGGACACAGCTCTGAGAGACCCATTATGGCCATAATGCACCCATTATGGAGCGCAATCCTAACCTGGAGTTAGGCCGGCACAGTTAGGCCAGCAAAGTTTGGCCGGCACAAGGGACACCATAAAGTATGTTTGGACCCCTCTTGGAGTCAGCACACAGACATGCACTATCCTCCCTGACTCCAAGAGTGATCTAAATGTGCTTTACTGTGGCCCTTGTGCCAGCCAAACTTTGCTGGCCTAACTGTGCCGGCCTAACTCCATTTTAGGAATGCACCCTGGAGGTTTCCATGGGGTAAGGGAGGAAGCTTCAGCGGCTGCCCTGGCCCCATAAGATGCACCAGTGGCTATTTTGGCACTGCTGTAACCCTGGATGTAGCCGGGGCTTAGGACTGAGTTGTAAAGCGTGCCCCCCCCCCGCCGCTTCAGTATCAGAGAAACTGGCATCATCTATTCAAGAAGCAAATTGGAAGGTCTTCAGCAGAGATATAATTAGGGGGGGTCACAGCACTAAGTTTTTTCAAGCAGCCACTCTCCCTCTTCTTTGTAACCATTTGTAGCCAACGTAGCCTCCATTTTGCAAAGTCTCGATAATGCTTCGGTTGTTTACATTTGATATACTTGAGTGACAATAACATGTTATTACAAAAAAAAAATAATACCAAAGATATGGTCTGAAAGAACTTGGGAGGGAAACACAAAAAATTCAGGAAGCCATCCATTTGTATTTGCATTATGACCCATAAAAAGTATTGAACAAAGATTGGCAATTTTAGAATCAATGCTTGTCCAGAACCACCCTTGGACCCAAAGTATAATTTGTTGTGCAATCTGAATTTCTTGCACGAACTTCGGGAACTAAGCCAGCATCTTTTAGCTTCCAATTATAGTGTATGTGCATTTGGGCTTAGCCAGAGCATTCTATATAAAATTGTTGCCTCATGGTAATGTGGGAGAATTTTCTGCAAAATTCACTGAGGCACATCCCAAGTCCAAATCCCACAATGCTCATATTTTTTCAAGGGTTTATAAAGCACTCTTGAGAACTTCCCCTAAAATGTAAAATGCCATTAGAGGTCATCAGTACTGTTCCAGGGCATTCTTCTTTTAGCTAATTGAGAACTTGCCATTAACTGGCAAATGCAGTGCTTGAATATTAGTAGTAGAAGATACAGGGACAAAAAGATAATGCTCATCGAGTTGAAATTTATTGTTTCAAATATTTTGGATTTTGAATGGCATGCATTTTCTCCAGGTGTTTGTGAGTCAGATACAATCGTTATATATAATAACAGATAATAGTTAATTAGAATGATCTACCTCTGGAAAATCTATATCTCACCTTATGAATTATGCAGAAGCATGTTTTTTTAAAAAAAAAATCACAGTAATGAAGAACCTGTGTATCAATGTTTATCACATACAATATTTATTAACTGGCATTTAGCTACATTGACGTCAGTAGGAACATTGCAGATGGGAGTACAGAATATGGGATAAGGGTTAATCCCTGGGCCTACAGAGTAGATTAGAGTGACCTTTTGAAAGCAAAGTAGTTTGTCTTGGAAAGCAGGAGACATTTATTTTACTTCTGATCATTATAAATGCCATGAGAATATTATGTTGCCTTTTAAACCAATAGAAGGCAACATAATATTGCCTTTTAGGTTGCCGTGTTAATCCATTAGAAAAAAAAGTCTAAAGGTTGGATGTTAAATAAATCTGGGATGTAGGGGAGAGATTAACCATGTTGGGCATGATGCAAGAGCTCCAGTGTTTATAGTTCATAATATATTGTGAAAGGGTACAAAAGTGGGCTTCAGCTCAGTGGCATAGCTACAGGGATGGAGGTGGGCCACCCCAGGTGCCATCCTCGGGGGTGGGTGTCATCACTGCACCCCAAAATTTTTAAATTGCAGTCTTTATTCTAGGGTAAGTTATGGCTGAAAAACTAAAACCAAAACTAAAACTTTTTACGTGAAAATTGCAGTTTATTAAAATTGCGGTTTTATGGAATAATACCATCATGCTATATACCGTTGGATACGGAATTTTACTGAGAATTCAATGAAAAAACCCAGAGTGTAATACCTTTATTCTATCAAACATTATGGCCAAAATAACTAAAAACAAACAAAAAACACTTTTAATGTAAAAATCACAGTTTGTTAAAATCCAAGTTTTTAGGAGTAATACTATAATGTTATATTCAAACTTTTTAGACCAGGACCCACTTTTTAGAATGGCGCACGTGTTGGGATTCACTGGAAGTGATATTATTAACCTGGAAGTGATGTCGTGGCAGGAAGTGACATCATCAAGCAGGAAGTGCTGTCATTGTAACGTAATAAAATGAGACTCCTGAAATGCACATTGGTATTCTTGAACTGCAGCAATTGTACAACCATGGAACATCTCCGACAGAAAGTAAAATTAGGACAAAATATGGTATAAAAGCACTGAACTAAAAAACAAAACAAAAAAAAAACAGTTTGAAAATTCAAACTGTTAACACTCAGAAAAATAATATAGCAAGAGTCAGGTCTGCAGTTTCCAAGATGGCTGCTCCCAGCTTTTCACGACCCACCAAGTAGTTCCCGACCCACAGTTTGAATAACACTGTAATATATACTGTTGGATGAGGAATTTCACGAGGAATTCAATGAAAAAGAGTGTAATATCTTTACTCTAACAAAAGTCATGGCCAAAAAGCACACATCCCAAAAACACAACTGTCTTATGCAGAGGTGTCAAAACATACAGCCCACAGACCTGCATAATGAGGCCCACAGAACTTTTTTATCTGGCCCCCATGCTGCTTGCCTTGTCTCCTGATCATGGGCAGCAAGAAAGCAGCTAAGCCAGCAGCAACTGTTTCTATGATAGCAATTGGTCGTCCAGGCCGGAAATTAATCTCCCCCCCCTCCCGCCCCATAAAGGCACAGAGGAAGGCTAGTGCAGGAATGCAGAGCAAGTAAAACCTAGTAAGAAGCAACCATGTGTGTGTGTTACTCCTGATCCCCTCCCCCAGGCCTCCTGCCCAGCTCTTCCTGCCAACTTCAATCCAGACCTCCTTTACTTCCTTTTCCAGCCTCATTAAGAAACAGCAAAACGGTGATGGCTGCAGGGCAGTCTCTCAAGAGTTCCAAGTTGAGCATTCTTGGTTTTAAGGAAGTTCTGCTTTAAAAGCAGTTAAGTGCTGCTGGGAATGGAGCTTTCATGGAAAGGGGACTGCTTTCAGTGAGACATAACTCAGGTATATAGGACTTATATAGGACTGCAGAACGGAAGTACTTCGAGGTGGTGAGAATTGCTTGTGTATCTCTTTGTGGAAAAAGAGGAATGCGCCAATTGACTTAAAAAAAAACACCATTTGGTCCTGTTAGGAATATGCGGTTTTGTTGGTTACCTGATTTGCTGGGAGACCAGTACTGCTCAAATAGTTAAATAAATGAATGACACCAACCCTAGTAATGTCACTAGTGGGAAGTATCAATGGTGTTGGTCACTGGCTCAGATGACTTTTATAGTGGATTCTAAATATTCATGGTGGATTATAGTCTATCCGTGATTATTAATCCTGATGGCAACATTAAACAGGAGCAGTATGTCAGGGGAACAATAGCAGGGGAGGATACAGACATTCATCCATTGCTTGTGGGGAAATACTCACTGCATTTTTTTTCTGGCCATTATTCTTATTATTTATTTCATGACTATTACCTTCCCTTAGACTCACCTCCCTTACAGGGTAGTTGTGAGGACAAAAGAAGTGGAGGAACCATGCAGCATCTTGAGCTCCTTAGAGGAACATAAGAACATAAGAAGAGCCCTTCTGGATCAGGCCAAAGGCCCATCTAGTCCAGCTTCCTGTCTACGTTTCATCCAGGAAGGAACGTATTGTGAATAATCAATTATTGTGAATAATCAATTATTCTGGGTGGGTGGGTGGGTGTCAAAAATGTATAAGCCCCAGTTGCAAAGTGACCTAGCTACACCACTGCTTCAGCTTCTCCAGAAGTGGGACCCCAACCTACAACATGGGACCCATCTTCAGGAAGCCCAGCAGGCAAGAGGGTTGGGAGACTGTGGCTGCAGATTTGCTTCTTTCCCACCTGGTAGCAGCCAGTCAATGGGCACAGCTTTTGTGGTGTTCTGCCCCCTTTTTTACTTACAGTCCAGTTGGAAGGGGGAAAAGGGCAGATGGTGGCATGACAGAAGCATTCACTCAATGTTTAAAGTCAGGGATTAAGAAAGAGAGTGGCAATGCAAGGGAAAGCAGAGGAGTGCTGTAGCAGGGGAGAGCAGTCAGGTAGGTGGGGAGTCAAGTAGGGCCACTGAAGATGGGGTGTTTGACCAAACCAATCCTTCCATAGTCTCCAGCATAATCTGTGACCTCTAGCCCTGGCTATTCAGGCCTGAGCCTCAAAACAAAATGGCAGAAGTGGCATTGCTGGAGGTCAGGATACAAGCCACCTTTGGGCCCCCTGACCCACCTACTGTATTGAAGACCTCCTGTATTGAGTACCGGAGATGTTATGCAGACTTGGATAGGTTAGCTTCTAGTAAATTTTAGGTTACACTGAGATCCTTTGGGATAAGGAAAAAGGGAAATTTTCCTTACAACAAAGGGAAATGCAATCTTTACAATTCTGGATATTAATATTAGGTGGTGCCCTCGGTGAAATGTTGAGAACTTGCTCATTATATTATATTTTTGTTCCTTCTAATAGAGGCATTAGTTTGGAATCTTAAACAAGTGGTCCCCCAACCTTTCACTTGGAAGTTCCACAAACAGCAGTATTTTGCTTTCATTCAAATCATCCCACCCCAGTTGGCTCATTACTATATTCTTTTTTTCTAACTTCCATGTAGGAAAAAGCATGATATGCCTTGTGAAGTGCAGCATGAGTGGCTTCCACACTCCACAGTCCATTAGTGTAGCAGCTGCCCATTTTGTGTAGCTCTAGTGCAAAACATCCTATTCATGACACACTGTACTGTACACATGATGGTAAACCCTTCAGTGCAGAGATTAATCTCTGTCGAAAAAAGTGATTGTGCGATGTAGTCCTTTGTAATTTAGAGCAGCCTCTTTTGCAAACCCTTCTTGGTGAGGGAGGGGCTGTGGGTCACTGGCAGAGCAAGTGCTTTGCGTGCAGACGTTCTTGGGTTCAGCCCCATAACACTCCCCCTTTGGAGAGCTGCGGCCAATCAGATACGACTGTAGTGGGCCAGATAGAACAAATGGACTGATTTTGTGCCCGACAGCTACATTTCATGTGCGGCAGTCTTCACATGAGGATCCTCCAACTCACTGGCGGATCACAGACCTTCTCTTTTGAAATGTGTTATTTTGTAGCATATAACTTCTGCAGGTTGAGAAGTGCCGGGTGTTTACAGGCTCTTTGATCTGAAAACCACTTCTCCTAATTCCAGATTCTCGGTGTGAACCATGGCTCAGATTAAGCTCTTCCACTTAAGACTCTGCATAGTTGGGTCACAATCTTTTAGGCATTTCCTCTATAGGACTGGATCCATTTTCAGTGCATGATTAGATGGAGAGCATAATATTTTCTGTGTGCTTTGTTACACAAACCGAAACGGCCACTAGACAGAAAAATCAGACTACAGCTTTATCTCACAATCAAGTGTAACTGGAATTTACTGTGTACCCAGGAAGCATTAGGAGGCATGAGAACTGACCTGCAGAAATAGTCAGTGGTTGCATGAATCTACCTCCAGAAATACAGTGGTGGTAAAATATTGCCTTCTGCTGCTTATTGCTTATTGCTTAGGAGTTTGATTTAGGAGTTTGTTTATGGAAGAAACGACTCCTATTAAAATGTCTGAAAGAAAAGATTGAAGCTTCTCAGAATAGGATGCATCCCATCATCACCTGTTCCCCTTTGGTTGGTTTTTTAAAGTTGGGTATCCATGTTTGTCACCGGCATTGTCATCTGCTAGTACTTATAGGCTCTCCTTAAGCACACCCTGCTTAAACAGCTATTCCTGGGTGATGTTGTTTCATAGTTGTTAAACTAATTTTAGGCATGGTACTACCCTGTGTGAAGATTTTTCTACAGCCCATGAGCTGCGTGATATTTCCTGGAGGAGGAAGTTCTAGTTCCAAATGAGATGTTTCAGCTCATGCTTTGGCACATCAAATGGGTTGTCGGAAGCAAAGGTCTAGATCAACCATTTTCAATCAATATGCCGCAACACATTGGTGTGCCATGAGTGGTCCACAGGTGTGCCATGGGAATTTAGGGGAAGGCCAATGGGGGATGTGAGCCCCCTCCCCATTGGCAGCATGATGTGCCTTATGAATTGTCCAAAAAACTGATGATGTGCCTTGACAATTTTAGTACCTTCTCAGTGTGCCATGAGATGAAAAGTTTGAAAATAGCTCCTCCCTCTCTGTGTGTGAGAGAGTGAGAGCAATCCTAACCTGGAGTTAGTATAGGCCAGCACAAGGGCCAGGATTGTGCTCAGAGGGGGAGAGAGAGAGAGAGAGAGAGAGAGAGAGAGAGAGAGAGAGAGAGGTAAAATATATGGTTCCATGGTTGTTTGTAAGCACAGTAAGTGAAAATTATGTTACAGTTCTTGAGATAAGGTAGAAATGGTTAGAAGCATGCATAGCATCATGGCATGCTACATAGCAGCTACATAGCAGTAGTTTCTACAGTGAAGAAGGGAATGCATGTGCTTTGGTCGGAGAGGTTAAACAAGTCTGCAGCCTTCCTGAATTTCCAGTGTGGGAGCTCAGCACATAAATGTCTTGCGCTTTCTGAAACTCTTTCCATGGAATAGAACAGCAAGCAGGCAGTGGCTCAGGTCCATGGGACTAGTGAGCGAACAGGAGCTAACAACTTGGTTAAATAGAGGTTTCCGCCTCCATTCTCCCCTACTCCCTCCCCCCCCCCGGGGTTGCTGCTCTCTGAAACCGTAGAACCACAAATAGTATAACAAGGTGCACTGAACGCCTCTTGGTTTCCACGAAGTTAATGCTTGAGTTGAAATTGGCCTGTGGATTTTAATTATCATCCAATACAATAATAGCAAGAGTCAAGGGGACTATGATGACAGCGTATCTTTTTAATTTGCATCAACACTCGGAGCTCGGATTAGCTATCCCTGCTTCATGTTTACTATTGATTTGATTTGATTTGCCTCTCAAGGGGAATCGCACAGTGTGATAAATGGATGGCAGCTTTCACTGCAGTCTGGTTTGGTCACTTTGTGGGGCTGGGCAACAATGGTTCAGATTCTCCCACTTTTATTGGTGTAGTTAATATCAGAATACCTCTCCTAATTCTGCAGCATTATTTGCAAGATCAAAAGCACTGTTTAGATGTGTTGATACACTGTAGATTTTTTTCATAGCTGGATAAAAAATTACCTCTATCAAAGGATTTTAATGCTAATAACATCATTGTAATACAGTGCTATACACAAACCTGGCTGGGAGCTTTCCACAAATCTGCAAGGTTGAGATTACAGTGCGTTGGATTATTTTGTTTACTCCTGAAAACCACAGCCCAGACGTTTTAAGTACAGTATTACATAATTACAAACATTGCATATGCATTTGAGCAAGATGCATAAGGCTTTGCACAAATATTTATGTTCAAAATCTTTCTTTATATATGTCATTAATCACTTCTAAAAGTGGCTGCACACATTACATTCATGCTATTAAAACAGTTGTGTGTGTATTTATTTTATACCATACCTGCCTTTCAGTTGAAGCAGTCATGAAGGCTTACGCTTTGTAATAGCTTGCAGTTTGAAAGCTGTGATACGGAGGGGAAAAAGAATGAGGAGGAAAGAGCAAAATAAGCAAATTCAAGGTACTGTCTGTTTCGTGCTCCTGCATCATGGCTTAGTGGAATGGTGACTGCAGGAGACGGTTCTGGGAAGGAAGGAGCCAAATTCAAGTTGGTCGTTATGCGTTGTGTAATGTTGGTTCTTTGTTAAATGCATTTTGTACTCTGATGGTTTTTATCTACAGTCCTATACGTGTGTGACATGTGGATGCATGTATGGAGGAATGGTAACTGGCTGAGAGCTGGTGTAGCATAGTAGCTAACAGATCAATGTACTCAGAAGTAAGACCCATTGTGTTTAGTGAAGCATATAATACGCCCAGAAAAATTTGTGTATGATATAATAGCAGTTTAAGGAACTGAGCAGCAAATCAAGACTTCCCTGGTTTGAATTTCTCCACTTCCATTAATTCACAAAGTGTGATGCTAGCCACTCTCTGTTTTTCAGCTGCAATGCATTCGCCTTACTGAGTTGTTGTAAGAATTACAATAATTTCACCCAATTGAAGAAACTGCTATAAATGTTGTTGTTATTTAGTCTGTTCAATACAGTATCAGCCCAGAATCTATGCAGAGACTGAAAACTGGGAAGGTATTTCACAGTTGTTTTTCTGCACATTGCCCCTGCCCCCAAGAGATTTCCAGTTTACTCTTCGAAACATATTTGAAGAGGAAAATGCAGAGCAGGGAGGCAGGATCAGAGTGGAAAAACAATTGGTGGAAAAAGGGTTTTAAACACTCCTCTCCACCTTGCCCCCTTCAAAATGGTCCTCTCTCAAAATGCTTTTCATTTTTTAAAAAAGTGTTATGTGACAACGTACACATTTGCATTCAATGTTTGCGTTGTTCATGAGCATTACAGTTATCTTCATATTCTGCAAGTAACTGATCGCTCCTTTTGCAATCCTGTTATGCCCTTTGGTTGGCGCATGTCACTTGCGCTGGCCCAGTGCTTCGCAAATGTGCAGTAAGGCACCTGGAGGCAGACGAGCCAGCACGGACAGTTGTGTCTGCCCACAAGAGGCCAAACAGCCTCTGCTCTGTCCAGGTAAGCTGTCCACTTGCACTGGCCTAGTATAGCTGGCACAGCAGGGTTGGGGAGAGCAGGGGAGATGGAGCAGGGTGGCGAGAGGGCAGTCCCATGGGTGGGGTGGTCCAGGGAGCAGGGTGGAGTGCTGATCCAGCACTTTTGCCGGATCCTAACTTCCAGCCCCGGCCCAATCAGCCTTGCACCGCTCCAAATAGCCCTGTTGGGGCTCCTGGGCCTGCCCCAAATAGGAAAAGATCCAGCGGTGTCATCCTCAAATGAAGTTCCGGAATGCTAGGCGGGACTTACCGCTTGATTGACAGGCTGTCTGTGACGTGTCGCTGCCTGCCCGCCCGCCACGCGGGTTCCCTCCGGTTGGCGCACCCCTCC
Source organism: Lerista edwardsae (assembly GCA_029204185.1). NCBI lineage: Eukaryota > Metazoa > Chordata > Lepidosauria > Squamata > Scincidae > Lerista > Lerista edwardsae. Next base: position 14,613,870 of record JAJKFI010000014.1, read on the forward strand.
GCTGCTTGCCCAGGCACCCGGCGCGCCCCCCCAGGCAAGCGGGCACCCCCTCCGAAGCCAGGGGTGCCTGCGTGGCGGGTGGGCAGGCAGCGACATGTCACGGGCGGGCAGCCAATTAGGCAGTAAGTCCCGCCTAGCGTTCCGGAACGTCGTTTGAGGATGACACCACTGAAAAGATCCCCTTACCCCCTTACCCCTTACTGAGCTCCATACAGTGCAGTATAGGATTGGGCTGCCTATCTTCTGATGGCAGAGCTACTTTTACAAATTCAGGTCCTGTTGAGCAGTGCTAGTTGATGTCACTACAATAGCGATCTCATTGACAACCCAATTTGGTCTAAAACCCTGCTGCTATTACATTTTACCAAATCATTCCAGCTGCACTCTTAAATACTCTCCCAAACACTGCATCTGCTTAGGAGTATGTAATGGAAAATGCAGAAGATCACCCCGAGGAGGCAGTGGATGGTGCCGACAGTGACCCTTGGTTCAAGTAATGCAGGATTAACACCAGGGAGGTAGCAGAGGCTGGGCTGCACAGCTGCAGCCACTTAGGAGCTTGTAGCAGGGATATAAGGAGCACCTGGAGGAAGGAGAAGCTGTGGGCTGTAGTTGTGGAGAGAGTGGTGGAAGGAGTGGAGGTTTTGCTGACATATTGGACTGAACTACTGGCTTGACTAACTGACTGGCGTGGGGAACTGATATATGGACTGACTTACTGGTTTCACTGATTGACCAATGACTAAGGACTATTGGACTGGCCATTATTGAAGGACACCTGCTCTGAAGCTCCAGGAGGAGACCTGTGGCCTACAGGCAGGCCACTGGGTGGAGTGAGCTCTCTGTTGGTGCTGGGGTCCGGTAGTTTGTAGATATTGTCAGGACTGTCTGTATCGGGGTGACTAAGTAGCCTAAGCGGGCATAGCATTTGGGAGGAAAGTTTGGAGCAGGGGCTTTGGCAAGACAGAGTATCACCTCAGTGAATAAGACTAACTGTTCATAAATTGGGGGGGGGCATTTTTCTACCCCCAGTATTCAGAACTTTGGATTGCCTCCCTCCTTTCCATGTTGTCACTTCTTGCCAAAAGCCATCTTTCTATGATCCAGTGTTTCTCCATGTTTCTTCATTAGAACATATGATTGTGCCAAGCTATATCAAGTGTGGAGGGGACACCAGCTGCTTTTTGTACATGGATGATGTAACTGTCACAGTGAGGACCACCGGTGTCTCTGAGTTCCTTCATTATGATCAGTGTCACAAACCCTGCAGCCTCAGTAATTATCCTACTCCCAGTCATCTGTGCCTTCAGGGCATGTGTTTTATTGGACTGGAAGAATCAATAGTGGTTGCTCTTCTTTTTTATTTGGCAAAGAACCAGCCAGGGCAATCATTCCAAATGTAACTTTTTTGTTGTTTCTCTTTCTACTTATAATATGTTTGTGTGCTGCATATGTGCCATCAGGCTGATAAGGGAGATGAAGGAGGTGAACTGGAATTGGCTTTTGGTATCTAACTCATTGACTGCATCACACAACTGACTTTATGGCTCAGGTTTTCTATCTAATTAAGGCAACCTCTGAAATTACAACATTTTAAGTTATCAGCACTGGGAAGTAGGTTTAACCTTAACTAAACCTTTTCTACCCTGCCAACAAAGGTTCGCATAGTCAAAGCTATGGTTTTCCCAGTAGCAATGTATGGCTGTGAGAGCTGGACCATAAGAAAGGCAGAGCGCCGAAGAATAGATGCTTTTGAATTATGGTGTTGGAGAAGACTCTTGAGAGTCCCCTGGATTGCAAGGAGATCCAATCGGTCAATCCTCCAGGAAGTCAAGCCTGATTGCTCCCTGGAAGGACAAATCCTGAAGCTGAAGCTCAAATACTTTGGCTACCTCATGAGAAGAGAGGACTCTTTAGGAAAGACCCTCATGCTGGGAAAGATTAAAGGCAAAAGGAGAAGGGGGCGGCAGAGGATGAGATGGTTAGATAGTGTCACCGAAGCAATGAACATGAAATGGGGCGAACTCCGGAAGCTAGTGGAGGAGAGGGAGGCCTGGCGTGCTGTGGTCCATGGTGTCGTGAAGAGTCGGACACAACTTAGCGGCTGAACAACAAAACCTTTTCTAAATCTGTCATGGTTTACATAAATCATGGAGGCCTGCTCGAAGTTGCATCTGAAGCTCGGTTTTTACTCCCTTGTTGCTAATTATCTCCACTCACTGCTGTCCTTGCAGTGACTCGCAACTGAAGACATGATTTCTGTTGTCCTCTTCGCTTGGTTATTAGCCATTACCTGGTTCTCAGAAGTATGAGTTCATATCCCATGAGGCCTGCTTCCATTATTGCATATTGCACTCAGGGATTTGTTTTCTCAATGGCTGGAAAAAGCAAAAAGATAGCCAGCATCTGTAAGAGGCAGGCGCTACTAGAAATAGGTAATGATGAAATTGGAGGCTTGCAAAGTTCTCAGTGGCCCTAGGATCGCTCAAGAAGACTGAAACATTGATTGAGCCATGGTCATGACATCCATCATTTGACAGATGAAAAATTGTCCATTGGTAAGTGTTCTCAGTGTGTGTTTGACACCACAAGGAGAAATATCTCTGTAGGTCTTTAGAAGTTGCTTGCTTTTAAAAAAAATATTTGTGCAGTGAGAAACCAATCTAGCCTTGGAAAATATACCGGGCCTTCCTCTATTTGTTGCACAGTCAGTGCATGGTGATTTTTCATTTATAGCTCACAGTCCATTCATGTTTTATCAAGCTTGACTTTCTGTTGCAGAGCAATCTCATTTTCCTAGTACTCAAAACTGCAATAGGTTTCGCCAATTAGGTATGCAGATCATGTGGTCATTGTCATTAATTGGAAAAACTGGTATGAAAGGGAATGCAGATGGAGATTAAATGATTTGGTACTACAGGATGAGGGAACAGTTTTAAAATGAAAAGGTGAATAATGTGAGTGTCTGGAAATAAACCAGTCAGAAAAAGTGTCTATGGCTACACTCTGGGATTCAAATAAAGCTTATACGAGAGGCTTGGTTATTTCTATAATAGCATTTTGGAAGACAGTGAGAAAGGAGGAGATACATAAACCAATATGTTAAAGGGTCTCAATATAAATTGGCACATAGCACATTCAATTGAAGGAGCGTCAATTAATTAAAATTAGAGAAGGAATAAAGATAAAGGAGATGTACTCGGCATACAGAAACACTGTGTTTTGCAAGCAGACTTTTTTTAAAATATGTAAATAAGGCAGATAAAGTGTTAGCAGTTCAGTTAAGAGAAAAAAAATTAAAGAAATAGCCATACTCAGTAATGTCATTCAGTAACGAGCTGCCGGAACGCGAGGCGGGACTTACTGCCTGATTGGCTGCCCGTTCATGACGCATCGCTGCCTGCCCGACCGCCGCGCGGGCACCCCTGGCTTTGGAGGGGGTGCCCGCTTGCCTGGGGGGCACGCTGGGTGCCTAGGCGAGCCGTGGAGGGGCGTGCCACCCGGAGAGAGCCCCCGCGGCGGACGGGCAGGCAGCGACGCGTTACGGACTACCTGTCAATCAAGCGGTAAGTCCCGCCTCGCGTTCCGGCAGCTCGTTACTGAATGACAGTGCTGGCCATACTGTTGTTAAGAAGGTGATGGTGATAACGACACAGCACAGAAAGAGATTGCACAGGAGTTTGAAAGATGTCCTTTTAACAGCCCAATCCTAACTAAATCCCTGTGCACCCATTCAGTGGCGCCTGCTGTGCTGATTCCCAGGGGATTTTGGGATGCTAGAGGTCTCCTCAAAGCAAGGGGGCGTTTGTCCCACTGCCCCGGGTTAATCCCCAGCACCCACCACCGGTCAACTGGGTCCACATTGATCCATGCAGGCGGGTCAGGGTACAGCACACACTGGCACCACCAATCCCGCACCCTTCCTGGGCCTGATCAGCTCACCCCCCCCCCATACCATCTCCTCCCCATTCTGCTGGTGCAGGGATTCAGTAGGTTTGGGCCACAAGTTTGCAGTTGGGGTGGTGGTTTAAAACAAACGGTTATTTTCCCCCCCTCTAAATTGGGCATATCAGTTTCTTCTGACTGCAGTTTGTGGATAAACTAGGATGTGAAAAGATAGGGAGTGTTGCATCCGAAGTTGTAATTAAACAATCCTAGATGCCTTTTTGCCTGTAGAAGGGCTCTGGCTTTTATGAAAGAGTGAATGCATGAACCAGTGGCATTCCTATGAGGGTGCAAAGCAAAAATGTTTTTATTTTTGTTAATGTTCTTTTGCTTCACCTTTATGGGCGGTAGTGACTTTAGCAGCTCTTGGTGTGCTGAGAGCAGAAAATGTGCGCATGTGTGCCTGCATGTTGCTTGCTATAGTTGATCCATCATCACAGCCAGACTGGCATCTGAAAGTTTGGGAGCCTCCAATTTAGTTGTTTCTTTTTTTGAGCGTGTTGATTATTTACTGAGCTATTTTATTTAGAAAATTATCTTTTGAGTATGTTTCAGTTCCTTTGGTTGCTTATTAGTTTATTTAATTGTAATTTTTGGTGAAATTATTAATTGCTAGTTTATGTTTACTTTTATTAACTGTTCTCTTAGATTGAAGGGCCAGGAATTTCATTGTCTCATGCTTTTCATATCCAATTTAAATAGGGATTATGGGTGTAATCTGTTGACTCTGATTAGTAATTTTGTTACTTGTGATGGTTTTAATAAGGAAACAGAAGAAAGCTGAAGGACCTGTTCCAATAGCGTATCATCATCTTCCCACTTACAACCAAGAATTTCAGTCTTTCTCCTGTAAGAATTGTGATATCCAGTAAACTCTGTACTATAATACGGGTAGATTGGGACATCCCTTTTCCAGACATCCAAAATCCAGACTATTCCAAAATCCAGATTTTGATCCAAGGCTATTTTATTTTTGGTCCAAGACTTTTTGTTTTAACTTTCTATATGTAGTGTGATCACTGGAAGGCTGTTCTGTAAATTCTGTTCTCTGCTCTGTGGTGTCTGCCTATACAGTTGAAAAATATCAGAGGCCAGCAGACACCCAAATGGGTAACAGTGAAAAGAGCAAGAGGAAGCATTTCTCATTATATTTATACAGTTACTCTGAAATCCAGACAAATCCAAAATCTAGACACCTTCCTGTCCCAAGCAATCCGGTGACAGGAGAGGGTGCTGATGAGCATCCTTGGTCAGAGATCCCTATCCTGTCTGCTCTAGAAATTCTGA
>JAJKFI010000014.1:14619111-14649728 GCA_029204185.1 Lerista edwardsae
GCATGTCTATTCAGAATTAAGCACCATTGAGTTCAGTGGGACTTACTCCCAGATAAGTATGTATGTACTGTACAGAATTGCAGCCTCAGTCTATGCATGTTTACTCAGGACTTGCTTCCCAGCAGATTTGCATAGGATTGTAGCTTTAATGGAACATGAACTATATACCATCTCTCAGGCATCCCTTGGGAAAGACAGCGGCCTAGACAATCACATATGCCCCTAGGAAAATTTCTCATCTTACCTCCTACTGAGCCTGATGCAAAGGACCAGGATACTATGGTCCTTTGAAAAAAATATTTCAAAGACAGCACCTGAGTTCTCCTGCTGATTACATCACTTCTCCTTCTTGTAGCAGGAATCCTGGAGCTTTGCTCCCCCTTGATTACATCCTCACTTAAGCTTAGTGCCAGGAAAAAACAAGTTGTTTTATGTCGAGAATATCAGTGTTTTGTGTAAAACATTTAGAGACAGAGCCACATTGAATGTGAGCCTTCAGTTCCAATCTGCTGACTGCCTCATGAATGTTTCATTCGGCACTAGCATGTCACTCGTTTCTGTTCCAATGAATTTGCCGTCAGCGAGAGTCAAAACAGAGCAGCTCACCTGCGAACCTGGCACGGAGGGTCTTTTTGATGGAGACATCAAAGATCAGCCGTGCTGAAGGGACTTCGTCATTAGGGAGTTTTAATTATCTGTCTCCTAAGAGCAGCGCATCAAAGAAGACCACCTTACTGTCAGGAAACACTGTCTTGTCTGCAGCACTCTGGGTAGATATTTCATAAAGGAAGATAGAGGGGGTGTTGACTACTCGGATGGTTGAAGATGCCTTAAACCCTTTAAAGTATTTGATTTTGTCTTTGTCATGTGTACAGAGATATGAATTGTAGTTGCATGTGCAAACAGAGTGAGTTCCCGCTTAGAAGACATTTTAATACATCCAGAAAAAAACCTAAATTATAATTATAGCCAAGAAGTTGGGAAGAAACCAGAGTTAAAACCAGAACTGCAATGGAAAATCAGTTCTAAACCAACCAAAACCTATAAGATTGACAGCCCAATCCTAAACTCTGCTGGTGCAGCAGGGCCATATGGCTCCAGCTGCATCCAATACAGCTTTAGGGCAGACCAGAGGTCTCCTCAGGGTAAGGGGATATTAAGAACCCAAGAAGAGCCCCACTAGATCAAGCTAAAGGCCCATCTAGTCCAGCTTCCTGTAACCAGTAACCTTTATTGGCATATATAGCCAGTGATGTCATGCAGGGGGAACGCAGGGGAACTCAGTTCCACTAGTTAAAATTAGGGCTGACTCTGCCCACTTCACTCTCCCCCTCCCCCCTCCCCCCTCCCAATTCCTCTGCAAAGAGCTTTTCTTCTTGGTTGGCCGGCACTCAGAGGGTTAAAGGCAGTGATGTCATTCAGGGGGAACGGACCAGAACGGATCCTAACGGGCTCCGTGGCTGGTTCCGGGTTCCCGACAAGTGCCAATCAAAAGTGAGTTCCTGTTCCTAAATCATTTGAATGACACCACTGTATATAGCACAAAATAAATCCATCCATCAGCAGGGTACTATAAAGCAAACAATCTCCTGTATCTCACAGTGACCCACCAGAAGCACAAAGGAGAACAAGATACCTGCATCCTGCTGCCACTCCCTTGCGTCTGGCATTCTGAGGTTGTCTACTTCTAAAATTAGAAGGCTGCACTTACCCATCACAGCTTGGAACCTGTGATGGACTTGTCTTCTAGAAATCTGCCCAATCCCCTTTTAATAATAAATAATAAATAATACATTTATTTATATACCGCCTTTCTTAATATCACTAGATTTCTCTAATGATTGAACTCAAGGCGGTTTACATAGGCAGACTTTCTCACAAACCCGAAGGTTTTTACAATTTACAGAATGTTCTACCTTCCAAGAACAACACTCCTACAGATCTTTCTTTCTGGATTTAGCCTTCTTTCTTTAGCCACCCGTCTGCTGGCTGATGAGGCTTCCCTGCTGCCACCAGAGATGCAGCTGATTTCAGCACACTCCTCCTCCCACGAGGCAGCCTTTTAAAGGCATCCAGGCCAGACACCATCACCACATCCTGTGGCAAGGAGTTCCACGATTACCCTCTGGTTAAAGAAGTATTTTTTATGTATATTTTCTCCCTTACCCTAAGTAATACCCCAGCCTGCCCTGGGGCTACTTGGATCTTTGTCAGCTATAGCTGGCGGAGGTCCGAGCAGCCCAGTATAACACCAGCTGACCCAAGAGGGGAATTTGAATACAACAGAGTCCTGTCCCTCTGCTATCCCTCCCCCAGTGTCAGCGGGATGGGGCAGGCTACTCTACCTGCGCTGCTTACTCACAGGTGTTGTGACATGCCTAATGTCACGTTTGCTACAGCTTCTTCTGGTGCAAGGAGCACTGTGCTCTGACTGCATCCCCAAACACTAGCCAATCTGCTGGCTCAGGATCAGCGGAACCTGGAAGGAAAGTCACATCACCGAACATAGCTCCAATTCTGTGATGTCACTGTGCTGTTCGATTAGCATGTGTATGATAAATCTTGCCTCATTGGACAAGGTTTGAACTGCAGAATCTGACTCTGCAGATGGTTGTTATTGTTCTGTGATGAATTCCTGTGTAGTTTGTGCAGCAAATGGTTGTCTGGAAATTCCCTGAAGTGTAATATGAAGCTCGGTCAAATTCAGCCAGCTGCATGGGAGATCCAGTAAAGTCCCAGCTTTTGCCTTACACTGGGCCACAATTGTGTAAGGTTGGGTGCAGTCCTAACCAACTTTATTAGCACTACCATAGCAGTGCCAATGGGACATGTGCTGCATTCTTCAGTTGTGTGTGTGGGGGGGGGGGGGTGTGCAGTCATGGAGTCCTCCTCAATGTTTGTTCCTTTAACTCTTACCCTGTAACTCTAACTCTTTAACTTGTGCCCTTACCCTGGTGCTGGAAAATTGGTTAGGATTACTCCCGTCGTCTCTTACTTCTGCTTACCTGGTCTAAACTGAAGAGAAGACAGCCTACCCCAGCTAACCCCAACTAGAAGCCACTTGCTTTCCAGGACCCCAGCAGGTACTATTAATTGGCAGATCTTGCCAAAAAATAATTAGGCATCTTATTTGGTAGCATGAAATTTAGCTTTTAAGAGTCAAACTAGCAATATACGCATTTCATGTAGGTGTTGGCTGATACCTTGCTTTTTAATTGAAAACAATCTCTGAAGCGGGGAATATCGGCAGAGGAACTGTGGGGGGGGGGGGACAGAGTAGCCTCTACTCTTCCGGCCATTTTTCTTTCAACATCACCACCACTGACTACTTTTTGCCCCACAGCAGAAAATTGCCTGTGCAACAAAATTGCCTGAAAGCTGTATTTGTAAGTAGAACAATGGCTGGAAAGGAAAGGGTAAGCCGTCCCTTCTGCCTTTCCTCTGCAATCTTGGAGGTTGGTGTCAGTTGAAGAAAAGAGAAGACATGGGTGAAGATACACACCCTGCATGTGGCTTGTGATTTGGCCCCTGCCATTCTGATTAAAGGTCAACCCACTTGAGGCCTTTTAAGAGAAATGGAAATGCATAGTGCCTCGTTTGGGCATCAGTGGCAAATAAAAGCCTATTGGTCATTTGGTTGCTTGGCTTTTTAATAGTGCTTCCTCATTTGCAGACTTGCTTCAAACAGTAAATTGATGCCATAAAACATCTTGCTACATCTGATACCAACTGAAAATCCACACACTTTTCTACCTATGTGAGGAAATGGATGCGTTTGAATATCACTCAGCTCTGTGGAGGGAAAAGCAGGAAGATGGATTGTGCTGGCTTTCAGCCATCCATCTGTTCATCTGGCAGCCCTAATGTTCAGTTTCTCATTGTCCCAGTTGTCTTAAAATAATGCTGACCTACAGGATATGGGATGACAAAGGTCACACAACTCATTTTCTCCCCGTGCTTCCTTTAAGTGATCATTAAGCCTTCGGAGACATCATAACTATACGTAGCGGTGGTGACAGTTGGACAACATTACAAACAGGGAAATCTTTCTCTGAAATAAGGCTGTGATGGGAGCCAGCCTCTTCACACACACACCAGGGTTCATCCAACATATAGATAATTTTTCTTTTTCTGTAAAACAATGTGGTTCAATCAATCAATCAATCACTAGTATTTATATACCGCTTTTCAACACAAAGTTCACAAAGCGGCTTACAGGCAAATAATAACATTAAAGTTAAATGGCACATACTGTAAGTCATTGAGGTCAATTATACCCCACAATGTAAAGCACATATCACCTTCAAGGACAACATGTGGGGTCAGGCAGCCCAATCCTAAGCTGTCCCAGAGAATGGTGCTGTCAAAATGGCTGCCACTGTATTCTGTGGGGCCATGGCAGCTGTCAGAGTTTCCTCAGGGCAAGAGAGAGTTTGCGGCCTTACCCTGGGTAGAATGTATCTGGCGGCAATGGGTCTCCTCAGATCTGCGCCCGCTATTTAGTGTTTGCTTTTCCAGCCACTGAGGGGTCATAGGATTTGGCAGCAGATTCTGCCACTGTTTCATGCTGCCTCCTGGTCCTCCTATGGCCCGTCCCCAACCAGTTCTGCCCCCTCCCTGCCTTCCCCCACAATTTCCCTCATCCCAACAAATCTTACCACTACCTGGAGGCATAGAGGCCCAGTGCCAATGCTGTGGCCTCATTGCTGGCACAGGAGTGCCTAGTGGCACTTCTGCAATGGAGGTTGCTGGGCTGCATGATGGCTGCCAGCATTGCCCTAGCATAGGATTAGGTCCTAAATGATCCCACTGTCATTTTAAACAAAATGTTTTGTGCCACTAACCCAAGAAACTCAGATTCAGATGGCTATTCAACCAATACTGTAGTGGTTTCCTCCATGGGTTACTGTTTCAGCTGTACTGTTTCTTGTCGTGTCTCTTTTGTTAGTCAGAAGCTGCTGAAAATCAGCTGGCTTTCTTCCCTGATTGCTAGTCAGAAACAAAAGGAAATATCCAACTGTAGCCAGCAAATCCAACTATCCTTTGCAATGGGGCATGCAAGGGCATGTCTACAGAAAAATGTATGGAAGTTAAAGTATTAAGACACGTTATTTCTGACCACCTACTTCAAGTGCACTTGTGTTGCTCTGGACTGATTGGTTTCAAAATTGCCTGAAGGCAATCTTCCAAAACATATTTGCAGAGATCTTTCTGTAGAGAAAGAGTCCGTCTAAAAGTTCTTGATTGAGAAATGCCACTAAGTCCAGCCGTTGTAGAGGTGTGAGGTTGAAGGTTTCTTTCAAAATGTGCAGACAGTATAGGGGTTGATAGGACTCAGAAGCCAGACAGAAAGTATCAGTACAGTGGCATAGTTAAGGGGGTAAACTGCACCAGGCAACAAGCTTTAGTGGGGCAACAAGCTGAGCTTGACACTAGTGGCCAAAATTGTGAAAACCTTAGTAAATACCAATTGTACCATCATGTTATCGCATTGGAAAGGTAATTTAATGCAGAATGCAATGAAACAAATCATGTTGGAATATTGGTGTTCTATCAAGTTATGCCCAATTAACCAGCACATTTTTTTATGTATTAAATTTGATTTTGCCGTGGGGGTGTGTGTGTGCTACAAAATCTTCTTTGACCCCTGGTAGCAGATGCCCCAGCTGCACCACCGCCTCAGCATGAACTACGTACTATTCCAGGGTTATGATGAAGACGAAGCAAAAACAAGGCTTCTAGGGAGCCTCCAGGGAGGGTTCCAGGTTAGCAATCTAGCACTACTTCACCACCACCATCCCGGCCAATGAAAATCCTAATTAGGTCTTCCCTGTGGCGTCTGAGATCACACCAGGCATTTCCGAACTCTTCTCGGTGGTAGTTCGGAATGATTGCTTAGCATTCAGAGAATCCACGTGACAGTGGATAATGTCAGCAGCCAGTCACCACAATCTCATTGCTGAATTAAAAGGATGTCTGAATATTTACCACAAGCAATGGTTTCTCTGGAATACTAAAGGGCCATTTAATGTCGGTTAGCATCGTGGTAAACTCTCCAAGTGGATTTAAGTCATCCTTGTTAAAGTTCCCCATAGGAGTAAGCAACTCATTCTGCTTAGTTTTCAGGTACGTAAGATCACGAGACTTCTGAGATCTGGCTCATAAACAATTCTCACCCCATCAAGGACTCAAGGAGTTTTTAATTAAATTGTGAGGCTAAATGAAATAATAGGGGAGCCTTTTATTACATAGAGGCTCTTGCAATGCTTGGATTACGTTTTTTAGCTCACTGCTTTTGCCTATTCCAACTAGTACCATTAATCACCATTCAAACAGAAATTATGATTTTATTGCAGTGAATGCCAGTTATTGTCTTGGAACAGACAGAGTTCCTATATCTAGCTACTCCAACACTGAAAAAAGAGCATGTCTTGTTTCTCAAAACCTTTCTCTAGTTTATTTTTCATGAAAGATGTTGGCCACCCCTGTTCTGAATCTACTGATTTGATGGGGGCATTTATGGATCCACCACCTTTTTTCAACAAGCTTGGTCTCAGTGTGTGATGTGATGACATCATGGAGTGCTGTGTGTGTGGCTGCTACAATGCAATCTCTAATAACCAGTGATTTGCACACTTCCTACTCTCTGGGAACCCTTTCTACTTAGAGTTGTCTGCAGAGGAGCTTTTGCCACAGGTGCCTTCCATCTGCCACAGACTTCACAAGGTGCATCTAAGGCTCCCTCTGAGTTCATGTGAGGTGCCAGGCAGGACTACTGGGCTTTAACTGCTGCCTCGTACAAACTGACAGTGTGATGCTTAACACATGTCTAATACCTCTCTGTAGCTGTGCATCTCCTTTTATCGAGCTCTGAGGAATACCGTGATAAAGATCTTCTTTAACATTGTGGCTAGTTATTTCAGTTGGTGAGGTTTTTGAGACTTGTATGGTAAGGAAAATGATAAGGATTCTCAATTACGTGGTATGCCCCTGGAATTGTAAAGGAGCATCCATGGATGTTTGGTTAGAATTTTGGATGGAAGGAGTCATGAGCGAGTCATTTCCATCATTCCCCAGCCATGTTTCTCTCCTCGTCCCCCTTTCCCACCCAGTAACTAAATAAGAAAAACCCTTCTTGAGCCACTGACTGGGCGCAAAGGATACTGGTAACCTGGGGCCCGATCCCAACCCCCTCGGTGCCAGTGGTAAGCTCATACTTCCGCTTTTAGCACTGGCAGTTTGGCCATACAGCGTAGTAGGCTCTTAGCCCCAGTTCCAGAAGGACACATGGCTGTAAGTGGTACCTTCACCAGCGGTGTGCTGTTTTGGAGCAGGAGGAGGGGGGAAACTGGGTGCAGGAGGGGTGGCTCTGCACAGGGTGGGACTGACACCGTATCCTATCCTCTGTATCGGGTCACATGGCCTGACACGAAGGTTCTCAAGTCTGCATCGGCAAAATAGCAGGCGCAGATTTGAGAAGGCCCATTGCGGGGTCAGCACTCTTACCTGGGAAAAGGGGATACACATCCCCTTCCCCCAAGGAGCTCTGATGGCTGCCAAGGCTCCTGTTGGATGAAGCGGTGGCTGTTCGGGCACCGCTGCTCCTAGGGGAGCCAAGCAGCTTAGGACTGCGCTGCTAGAAAATGGTCTTACTTGCCCTGGTGGCAGGTCAGCCAGAGTTGTTTGCCGGAAGAACTGAAGGCCTCAAATTCTGTCTCTGTTGTTGGAGGGGAGCAAGGGAACGACTGTGGCTGGTTGCTAGAGCGTCTGCTTTGCATGCATAAGGTCCTTGCTTCAGTTCCTAGCATCTCCAGGTAGGGAAAAGAGAAATTCTTGTCTGTAGACCCTGGAAAGCTTGCTTCCAGTCTGTGTTGGCAATACTGATCTAAATGGACCATTGGCCTGATTCAGTATAAGGCAGGTTCCTATGGTTCTGATCAGTACTTTATCATTTTCCTGTTGGATTGGAAAAGGGCAGGGTTTTGCCTCTCTTCTCTTATCCACAGGGCTCGCAACTGAATTCAGAGATACCCTGTTTGCATGTGTGAATCTGAAAAGCCTCTTTTGTAACGTGTCTCCGGGGCAGGCTATGATAACTGCCTGAAGTTAGATCAACAGAGGAAGAGACTGTCCATTAAGGCTGGCTAGCATTTCACATCATTGGATCCTCCATCCTCTAGATGCAAGATTTCATTTCGCCATCTCTTGAATCCAACTATCCCTGATTTTGTATTCAGAGAGAGTGCCACTGCTGCAAGGGTGACAGAAAAATGGAAGATGTGTCCAATATAAATTGCTTCCCTTTCTATTGCTGTTCTTTTTTATTAATTTCCACGCTAGCTGATTTTATAGCTCTCTCAGCCTTTTATTTCCCTTCTCTGAGGGTGTTTCTACTATGGAATTTATTTTTGATTCTAAAAAAGGAGTATTCCAGCATTGTGCTGCCACAGCTGAAAGCTTACAAATAATGCAGCCCTCTTATCATACAGAATCTTGCAATCACAGTGCTGGCCCCCTGCCTGCCAGCATGTACTGCAATTGTGTCAGAATATGGGGAGGAAGCGTCTACCAAAAGAGGCCAGGACAAGTGTATGTCTATCCTTTCCTACCCCTTTGGCTGGAACCCCTTTCACATTTGGCTGTTTTGCCCATTCATGTTCATCACTTTCCTCAAGCGATGAACATGAATGTGCAAAACAGCCAAATGTGGAAGGGTTTCAAGTTGTCGCTTGATGTTGCAGTCATCAACTTGCACGATCAAATGGGCCTTCCCAAGTAGAATACCACAGGCGACTTTCATATTCTCTCAAACACGATGCTGTTCAATGGAGTCAGTTTACACATTTAGCTGACAGACACCAATCACTTAAAGTTGATAATCAAGTGTAGAGAAAGCACGTGTTAATGTACATGCATGTGTGAATCAGGCCACTGACTGCTGTCAAAGTTGGCTAAGGCTGGGCAGCATGCCTCTACACCTGTTGTGCAGAACTATTGCACAGGCAACATAAACTGGACTCTTGAATCCCTTAAGCAGGAATCCCTTATTCAAGGAATCCCTTTAATCCCTTTAGCAGGCAGGGCTACAGTCACTGGACACCTGGACACCTTCCATCTGAACCTTGAGTATCATTTTATGACCTATCCTGGGGGGGATAGTGCTGATTTTGTGATCTCTTTGTTGAAAAATAAAGTCTTTGTCAACAAGATGATTTGAAAAATATGGATTTTTCTTAATTTAAGGGGAAAGAAGGAAGTCATTTATGATACCATTACAAATGTTTAATCATTCAAAAGTATAGCTCCAGATGCATAAAGCACATCAATTAAACATCCAGAAACTGTGGAAAAGGCAGTGGGGGAAATCTACAATATGCCTTATATGGCCAGTGAAGTTACATGGAGAGGTGACTGTTTCATTTCCGTCTTTAGTGATAGCATTTCATTTTAATGACAAGCTGAAACTCAAATCACTGATTTGAAAAAAAATTGCCAGTCTACCTATCTGTCTCTCAGAATTCTTGAATAACTCAGAAGGGAGAGAACCCAAAGATACCATACCCTAGAATTAATTATTTTTGTACAAATATAATATGTACAAATGTTATTGATTTGCCACAAATGCAAATGCTAAATGTTACTCTTACATCGTCTATCTCTTATAACAGACAAAAGGAGATGGTGCAAAACCTTTGAAGAGGAATAGTGTGTGCAGTACTTACATACATCATGTGTTGTGTTCTCAGTAACAATTCATAAAATTTCATGTCTTGACACTTGCTGAATATCATTTTTAATGACAATTGTAGCTAATGTAATAAAAGGAGTCGAGGCAGCCATTTTCACCCCATCTGTGGTCTTTCCCAAAGGGTTTTGTGTCCTGATTTTATTATGGCTTCCCATGAACTGCCCACTATCTCAAGTCCGTCAGTCAATAATGCCATAGCAACAAGAAGTCATAACATGAGACCCTGCCTATGGGGAAACCTAATCCTGCCAAGTATCAGGATCCTTTTGCAAAATACTGAGCAACTTCTGCTCCATGCTGTTTCTGGAATAGCAAAACAGCCCAAAGCCAGTTGACTGTCTTGAAGCAATCCCATTGTCACAGAACCAGGCTGCTCCCTTGAAGTTTCCTCTCTATCATTGAGATGGGCAGCCCAATCCTAACTAGTGCTAACATAGCCAGGCCACCTGACCTGCACAGTATCTAGCACTTGTTGGGAGCTGGCTAGAGGTCTCCTGGGGGTAAGGGGATATTATTCCCTTACTCTGTCATGTCCCAGCCAGCCCTATGGAGCTACTTGGATCTCTGCCAGCTATTTAGCTGGCAGAAGTCCAATTAGCTCTGTGCAGGGCTGCCTAGATTGGGAAGGGGGTTATGATATGGCGGAGGAGGCCTCTACTGCTCTTGACCTCCACCCAGGCTGGATCTACCCACCCTGTTCCACCCTCCCCACGCCCTGGAACGCCCCCTCTCCATCTCCCCACTGCCCTCCCCATGCCCCTGTGCCACTCGACGCCTTACCTGCTTGTGCTGGCAACCAGAGGCTCTGAATGTAGTGCTAGCAGAGCGACACAGATCACCCTGTGGGCACTGTGTGCTGTGTCATGACATGCCTCGCATCACGTTTGCAATACATTCAGCTGGCACAGCAGCCGCTGTGCTGGTGAAAGGTGCAGTTTGGATTGTACTCTCTGGCTTGGGTGTCATCGTCATTTATGAAACAACGGTCAGGAGATTAAACTGAGATCCAGCAGCTCCACTGCTCCCTTTGTTTACTGTTCAGGTAGAGCAGAAATCTGTTTTGTTCCATAGTATCATTCTAAGCAGTACATCAATATGGGTAGGGCAATTATTGCAGAATGATCTTATTCAAAATGTTTGTATGTTAAAAAAAAAAAGAATATTGTAAGTCTTATGTTGAAAGGCAAAAAGTATGTACTAACGCTCCCCACCCTCGCAGCTAATTCATTTTACTCCTTGCCCCTGATCTTAATTAGGATACTCTGTTCTCATTAAATGGTTACATGGCTGATGGCCCAAATCTATCAGGCCTTTATGACAGCAGGTCTCATGTTCTGCCATTGTAAAGGATACAGTGGTGCCATAAATGGCTCATTGATACTGTGCATGTCAGAGCTGCCGGTGCAAAAGGCAACTCTATGTGCCTGCCATTGACAGACCTGAACCATGCCAGAGCCGATAAGGTAGTGGCAGGGGCAGGTTGTGGGTAGTTTGGGGCAGGGAAGGGGAGGGCAGAGATCAGTTTAGGGGCTAGAGGGGGTGGATCTCAGCAGCAATTGTGTGTTACAGCAATGGTTCTCAAACCTTTTATCACTGGGACTCACGTTTTAGAATGACAATTTGTCTGGGACCCACTGGAAGTGATGTCATAGCCGGAAGTGCCGTCATTGTGAATGCAGCAATGCTGGGTTATTTCTCAGTCATTTTCCAAAAGCAAAGTGAATCGGAAAGAAAAAAGCCTATTTACAACCTTGACACTAGCAAAAGAGCCACATATCCCTTCCCCTTTCTAGCATCCCATCTTCCCATATTTTCAATGCTTCACAACCGAGCTATTTTACTGAGCTGCTTCACGACCCACCTGAAATTGGCTCGCAACCCACTAGTAGGTCCCGACTGACCCACAATTGGAGAACCATTATGTTACAGGATCCTAACCCTGTTTTTCCATCCCTATTGGCCCCCTTCCTCTCCTCGGACTTAAAACAACAAAATAGCTGGTGTGGGTCTGAAGAGACACATGGGTGACAAGGCAGCCTACTGGGAGATAAGTAAAAAAAAAATTTATTGGCCATCTGATTGTGCCACCTCAGTGTTGCAGGCAGCGCACACTCAGTCAGCACAGCTGCATGCCAGAAGATGGTGAGGGACAGGATTGGGCTGTGAGGGCGATTCCAGGATCTGGCATGGCTGTCAGCAGACCCTCTTGCCTGGATCCCTCCGTCTGATACTTGGTGTAATAGCTTGGCTGCAACTTCTTCAGTCACAATGAGGACATTCGCGTTCAGGAAAGGGCACTCATGTTTCAGTCACAAAGACGGTGCCTTTTTACCATCTAAAGAAGCCTCTGAAATAAGGATAATCATCACTTCCTTATACTGTACAGTAAAAATTACCAAAGACAATGCATCTACAAGTAATGTCTACTTTGGTCCTAAGATAACATCTGTATAAAAGTCAAAAATAAGGAGGCTGAGTGGTCCTGATTAGTGAGGTCATAGCATAGCATACGCCTGACAGATCTACTCTGGAGATCGGAGTGTCTAAAGGGAACAGACAGGGAAAGCCCAGCTGGTGCTGCCTATGTTGGCCTGCATGATAAGGCTTCTCTTGGGTCACAGATGCACAGTGCTTAAGCATACTTAATTTGTGGGGCAGTTGAAAATGTGTCATTGAAGCACAGGGCTCTGATCTAGAGCACATACATCAGATAAACTGCTTTAGGGAAGGACCCAGTGTCACTTGATAGAAGGATTAGGGAGTTCAGTACTTTAGATAAAAACAAAAAGCAAAACCAGCCATATGCTGGTTTTGAGAAATGGCCTGTTACCATTTCAACAAATTCATTATATGCCTTATCAGAAGCTTCTTTTGTGCAGACAAGCTCCCTTGCATAAGATACATTTTGAGGAGACCCTATAGATTATCATTTTATCATACATTTTGCAATTTGTCTGCACCTGATGGCTGGTAAAATCCTGCTCAACTGTTGTCAGAGTGATATAGATGACAAACTATTCTGGGGTGAGAAAGCTCACCCCAGTGTAGTGTGGTTGCCTGCATGGATCCAAAGATACTCTCCACTGAGAAATCAGCCACTTTTACAGATGCCACATTTCCCTTTCAAGGTTTGATTGACTATGAGGCCCTTGTTACAGGCAATTTATACAGATCTCTAGATTTGAGTGTGCTTACATGGCAGATGATATTGTCTGATTTTTTAAAAAATAGGATGTTGGGCAGCAGGTTCTTCCAAAAAGTACTGTATATGGTTTTTATGCTAGGAATGGCTTGGCAGGTCATTATTTAGGCACATGTGCGGAGTGTCAAAGCCCGTGGCTGAATGCAGACCCTGGCTGTTATTTCCCTTTATATCTTGAAATTATGAACAAGGTTTGCACATTTTCTCATCTGTCATTTGCAGCTAATGAGTTTCTGTGTGAGAACGAAGTGCTTGTTTCTGGCCATCGTCTGCTTAATGATGTCACTTTCTGCTTAATGATGTCACTTCCGGCTCTCAAGGGGTGCTATGAGTGCTGTTCAGGCCACTATATGAAATGCGTTTGACATCCCTGCACATGTGTCTTCCTGAGCACTACAGGATTTTGAAGGACATGTCCTTTTGAAAACATGAGAGGCCAAGTGAAACTATGGGTTAAGTCACACAACCAACTTGCCAAGGTAGGAATGCAGGTTGATTGTTTCTATGTGGAATGTGCTGGAAGTGGTCATGTGACTCTTTTAACCTCATACGGCTCACATGCTATTTTACCGAGCTGCCCAAAATGGATTCAGTGAATGAGAATTGGATTGAAAACTGGGTCCTAGTGAATTGATCTTTTAATTTGTTTGGAACTTGTTTATTGGCATATCTGGTTGTTAAGTTATTGTCCTTAATAAACCTTTTCCTTACTCTCATAGGTAAACTAATATGTCCTGTATTGATCAAGGGCTAAAGTGGCAGTTTAGTTATGAAGTTTTGTAATGAGGTGTTCTGATCTCCAATTACTGGAAGTTATATGGAAAAAGAAGGTGATGGATGGATCCCTATGTAGTTATTGTCTGACCACAACAATCAGTGAAGCATTTCATTACAAAGGTCATTGTTCTGCCCAGGAGATCACTTCTGACTTAGGATTTCATGGCAACCATGGGCCTGTCTCAGTTGATTGTGGCTTCAATACATGTGGTAGGATGCTCATTGGGCCTAATGTTTACTGCTGGGCAGGTGGACGGTGATGTGGAGGAGATTGTAGACCACTTTTTGGTGGGGTTTAGATTTTTCACAGCCATTTACCTTCACAGAAGCTGGGGGTCAAATTGTTTGGTCTGCCCCAGGTATATGGATCCAGTTGTTTTCCTGATTACTCTGGGGATTTCCTCATGGCTAGTGCCAGTGACTGAAGCCCTGGTTGAATAGGGAGACTTATAAGGCTCTGGATCAGATCTTTGATGAGCAGTCTCTGCCTCATCGCAGAACTAAGGGGCCTCCTGGTTGTACTGGAGAGCTTCGTGAAATGAAGCAAATAAGCAGATGCCTTGAGTGACACTGTGATTAGTCTGACCAAACATGGATAAGAGCTCACATTAGAACCAGGCCAAGTGGACAGGGAACGTAATCGATTCATTTCTGGTGGAGAGGGTGCTGTTAGCAGCATTAAAGCTGGTATTGTGCCTCCTCCTGATGAAACTATCCCTGGACTCCACCATATTGGATAACTACCAGCCAGTCTTAAACCATAACTGACCTGGAAACAGGCATAAGTAGCAAGGTGGCCAAGTTTGCGGAAGACACAAAACTTATTCAGGTGGTAAAAACCAGAAGGGATTATGAAGAGCTCCAGAAGGATCTTTCCAAGTTGGGAGAATGGGCAGCAAAATGGGAAATGTGTTTCAGTGTAGACAAGTGTAAAGTGATGCACATTGGGGCAAAAAAAATCAAAACTTCACATATAGGCTAACGGGTTCTGAGCTGTCTGTGACAGCTCAGGAGAGAGATCTTGGGTGGTGGACAACTCGATGAAGGTGTCGACCCAGTGTGCGGAAGCAGTTAAGAAAGCCAATTCCATGCTTGGGGTAATTAAAAAAGAATTTGAGAATAAAATAGCCAATATTATCATGCCATTGTACAAATCAGTGGTAAGACCACATCTAGAGTTCTGGTCACCACATCTCAAAAAGGACACAGTGGAGCTAGAAAAGGTGCAGAAGAGAGCAACAAAAATGATTATGGAACACTCTTACAGGAGCTGTTTTGCAACAGTTCTAGTCCATTCTGGCTGACAGATTCCAGAAGGTGTTATTAGGGGATACTGGTTCAGTGCCCTAGTTTTTGAAATGTGGGGTGCCACAGGGTTCTATTCTGTCCCCTGTGCTGTTTAACATCTGCATGAACCACTGGAAACGTCATCTGGAGTGCTGTGCCATCAATATGCCGATGAAACCCAGCTCTATCGCACTCTGTCAGCCAATCCCAAAATGGGTGAAGAAATCCTGGAGTGCTGCCTGGAGGGATTTGGGGACTGGATGAGGGTAAACAAATTGAAATTAAATCCAGATAAAACAGAGGTACTCTTGGTTGGGGAACCTGAAGGTATCAAACCATCAACTGACTCTGAATGGGGTTGCACTCCGACTGCAAGGGCAAGCTCACACCTTGGAGAGCTCTGATCTCTTGGATTGCCAGGTGACTACAGTGGCTAAGGGGGCCCATGCCGAGCTAAGGCTAGTGTGCCCGTTGCGGCCATACTTGAGTTGGTTGGACCTAACCACAGTAGTCTATACCATGGAAACTTCAAGACTTGACAATTGTGCTTTACATGGGGCTGCTCCTGAAGACTGTATAGAAACTGCAGCTTGTGCAGAATGCAGCAGCCCATGTGGTTGCTGGGGCTTGGCTGACTGATTCTGTCAAGCCACTGCTCCGGTGGCTGCATGGTTAGCTTCCAGGTGCAACCTTCTTCTATATCCACCAGCTTGCCCTCTAAGGTCATTGGGGGTGTGTGTGCTGAATGTGCCATCCCTGACCAAGGCTAGATTGGACTCCACAAGGGGTAGGGCCTTCTTTTTAGTGGCGCCTCAACTTTGAAACTCTCCCTTTTGAATTAAGATCCGTACCCTTCATGTTGGCCTTAACATCCTTCACAAGATGGTTGTGAGGAAAAAAAGAGAAAAACGTAAAATGCTGCCATGAGCCCCTTGCAGAAAAGGTGGGATAGAAATGTTATTAAGAGTGCAATCCTAACCTGTAGTTAGGCCGGCACCATTAGACCAGCAAATATTGGCTGGCACAAGTAAAGTAAGTTTGGACCACTCTTGGAATCAGAGAGGCCTGCACACAACATGTGCCATCGTCCCTGACTCCAAGAGCGGTCCAAACATATTTTACGGTAGCCCTTGTGCCAGCCAGACTGTGCTAGCCTACCTCCAGGTTAGGATTGTGCCCTAATCTATATATATAAAAATGGACGTGGGTATGTATGTGGGTATGTATGTATGTATGTATGTATGTTATTTATAGGTGTCTCCGTGCCTTGACCCACAGCCACGAAACTTGGCACACACGTACCTTGCAGCCTGGAAGGAATCACTGTGGGGGTCAGACCCCCCTAGCGCCCCCGGGGGGTGGGGGTACGCGGGGGTCTTCGCGTGAACATCGTCGGAAACGTCCGAAATCGGCATCGAATCTGTAGTTTTCAGGGTCGCTGAGATGAGTGGCGACCCTCCCGATGCCGTTGGAGTCCGGGTTCAGCCCCCCCCCCCAACGTGGGGGGCAAAAAGGGGTGCGAAACACAGCGTCCACCATGCCCTGCTGGAACGCCTGGACCGATTGGCACCAAACTCGGCATGCGGAAGCCTAGCAGCCTGGCCGCAAATACTGCAGGGGTCGGGGCCCCCTACCGCCCCTGGGGGTGGGGGTACGCGGGGGGGGCCGACACGAGAACGGTCAAAAACGGCCAAACCTGGAGTCAAATCCACAGTTTTCGGGGTCGTCGAGATGAGTGGTGACACTCCCGGCGCAGTTGACATCTGGGTTTGCCCCCCCCCATATGGGGGGCAAGAAGGGGTGCAAAACACAGCGTCCGCCATGCCCTGCCGGAACGCCTGGCCCGATTGGCACCAAACTCGGCATGCGGAAGCCTAGCACCCTGGCCACAAACACTGCGGGGTTGGGGGCCCCCTAGCGCCCCCTGGGGGTGGGGGTACATGGGGGTCCGCACTTGAAAACGGTCGAAAATGGCCAATATCGGTGTCAAATCCATAGTTTCCGGGGTAGCTGGGACGAGTGGCGACGCTCCCGACGCTGTGCGAGTTCAGGTTCACCCCCCCTCGGCGTGGGGGGCAGGAAGGGGTGCGAGACACAACATCCGCCATGCCCTCCTGGAACGCCTGGACCGAACGACACGAAACCCGGTACGCGTAGACCTTGTGGCCTGACGACACACACTTCGGGGGTTAGACCCCCGTAGCGCCCCCAGGGGTGGGGGTGCGCGGGGGGGCCCAAGTGAAAATGGTCGAAAACGGCCAAAGTCGGCGTCGCATCCATAGTTTCCGGGGTTGCTGGAGCGAGCGGCGATGCTCCTGACACCGTCGGAGTCCGGGTTCACCCCCCCCTCGGCATGGGGTGCATGAAGGGGTGCAAGACACACTATCTGCCATGCCCTGCTGGAACACCTGGACCGATGTGCCCCAAACTCGCCATGCGCGTGCCTTCCAGCCTGGCAACAGACACTCTGGGGGTCAGGCCTCCCTAGCGCCCCGGGGGGGGGGCCAGGGCCCCCACGTGGACATGGCCGAAAATGGACAAAATCGTACTCAGTTCTGTAGTTTCCGGGCTCACCGAGGCGAACAGCGACGCTGTGGGAGTTTGGGTCCGCACCCCCCACTGTGGGGGACGGGAAGTGGTGCGATACGAGATGTCCACCATGCCCCACTGTGAAGCCTGGAGCAATTGGCACCAGACTTGGCATGCGTATGCCTTGCGCCTGGCGACAAACACTGTGGGGGTCAGACCCCCCCCAGTGCTCCCGGGGGTGGGGGTGCGCGGGGATCCCCAGGTGAAAATGGTCGAAAACGCCCAAAATTGGGAGATGGGTCAGGGATGGGACAGGGATGGGAGATATAAACACCCGGGCAACGCCGGGTAACAAAAAGCTAGTAATGGTAGTAAAAATAAAGAATAAAATGACTGTTAAAGCAAGACTTTCACCCCACCCCCCCACTCTCTACATGAGTGACATAGGCATAAGAAAAGTAACATGTGTTCACTACTGTGACAGCTAGTTTGCCCCAACTTGAAATTCAGAACAGGAAACAATCTCTTCGGTCACTGTCTCATGGGCCAGCTCTAAGAAAATAGCCCCCCCCCCCAAGGAATATCCCCAGGATGCCTCTGCCTCTCTTCTTAACCTTTAAACATGAAAGATGCGGGTGTCTGTGGTACTCCCTGCAATCCCATCACTTCATATTGTAAAACTGCCCTGAAAGTGGAAACACTGAAGGGCAGGTCATCAATAATTTAAATAAATGAATAAATAAATAATTGCTAAAGGTCACTTAAATAGTGGAACTACATACGACAAAACCACATGGGAACCAGAGGGAGGAAGTCGATTCAGACATCCTAATTTTCCTCACTGTAATGTTTTCCAGTTGTCCAGGGTTGCGATTCACATGAAACTGTGTGGCATGTGGAACAAACCGTGAACATGTATGTACACATTGGAACTCAGGTTAATATGCATCCTTCCAGGGACTATTTTGTTTATTTATTCATTCATTCATTCATTCATTTGTTTGCTTTTGTATATGACCACTTCGTAAACTTGTTGCTGAAAAGCAGAATATGAATATTCAGCAGCTGCAGCATCACCACATTTTGATCAATATTGGCGTCATGGTGGGCATCCATCCAGAGCATTCTCCTTTTGGAGGCATGCCTGTTCGCTGCATCTCAAAATCACATGCATTGAAATATCCTGTCTCTGCCAGTGATACGGGCTAAATATCTAGGTGGAAACCAGAAAATTGGGGGCTCCCGCTGGGTGCTGAAACTGATGCTGTCCCACTGTCAATTTACTGCTGCGATTTGTGATGCCTCAATTGTGGGAATTAGAAAGGGAGGGATGAAACAATCAAGGCTCCCTTTATCTGCCCATTACTAGTCAATGATAAAACAAAACTGGTCCCCACGGCTGCTGCTCCTTATGCTCCACTCCCTGGTGACCTGTTTGGCACTATGGCATAAGTCACAAGGTGCTTTGTTCTCTGCTAATTGGGAGCTATTATTCCAGGAAGTAGATGAGGGAGGGAGGAGCAGGTGTAATGTGCCATGCAACTGCTCTTGTTCCTTTGTCCCTTGGGCATGCACCGTTTTACCCAAACCTTCTCTACTGGTAGTACGGCAAAGGAGGAGCGCAAGCAGGAGTGACACTGGAGTGAAAAAAAAAATCAGAAAAGCAGCTTTCTGCTTTGCTTTGGGGGACTATCTCATCATCCCATGAGCTAAATCTCTCCAGGATCAAGCGCTGCACCAGCTAATTCCTGTCCCTCCTACAGGGGCAAATTGAACAACCTACCCTGCATGTTAGCTGGTACTTTGATCTATCCCCTTAATTACTGAGCCCCAATTTCCCAATGCAACTCAGGCTTAAGTTGAAATTGGAACATTTCAATTGCTTCTCTTAGTCCTTTCCTTTTGTGTTGAAATTTGTCCCTGTTCCTCTCTTGTTTGTTTTTGTCGTCCTGATGTTTTGCTAAGGCAGACCGGGTCAGGCAGGCAGGCTCAGGAGAAAACAATTTATTCCAGTAAGGCTTAATCCTCTAAATATATCAGATTCTTTGGTGAAATCTGGGGAGGTAGGGGGAGGCAGAGAGGCGGGAAGGGATTCTGAATAGAAATGAAGATTACCAGCAGCTTTTGGATCCAGTTAAATACAGTCCAGTGTCATTGCAATGAAAGCCCATTAAACCTGCTTCACTGGCGCAGGGAAAAAAAATCAAACTTGCCATGCACCGGGGCTGATTCAGAGCCACTGATGTGGGACAGGCCTCTTTTGTGACTCTTTACTGGTTCTGATTTCATACAGGGTTGGCAGGAGTGGTTGGCTGGAAATCAAGGTTGCTCTCCACATGGAAAGCTTCATGTTAGAGAGAACTTGCTGAAATAACCTTTTTAAAGTGAGATTATGGCGCTTCCCCTTCCCCCCCCCCCAAAAAAATAAAATCTTGTAAAATCAGAGGCAATATTGCCACATGAGAGATCTGTCACACATAAGTAAATAGAGGCATGAATCAAAATGCTAGGTGTGTGTGGCTTGGAGGGATCAGATATGCTGAATAAGCCCAGCCTGATCATTGGTCAGTTCTTTTTATGGTTATATGAAGTGCTTCAGATATACATGTCCATTGCTGGACTTCTCATCCCTTGGGAGCACACAACTGAATGTGACGTGAACAAACGCCACTGAGATGCAGTGTATTTGACTTTGTGTTTGGTAGTATGAAAATTTTATCTGTCATGTTTTGATCTATTAGTCATGGAAGTCATTTCATGATTGCTGTGATTAAGGGCGCAATCCTAGCCAACTTTTCAGTGCTGGCAACTTTTTCCAGCATTAGGCAAAATACCAAATTACCTATACGTACTAACTAATCCTAATGAAAGAAGGGCATTTACGCTAGCTCGATGCAACACAATGCCCTCTGCGGTGCTGTGGGGAAGATTTAAGGGCATACCATATCAAGATAGAACCTGCCCCTGCTCTAGTGGTGCTATCGAATCTCTGACTCACCTTCTTCTGTATTGCCCTCTTCACGAAGCTGAGAGATCTAGCCAATTAGGCCCAATTCTATCCCGGGACCTGACGCTTTCGGACACAGAAAGATTAAAAATGCTCTTCACGTCTCCTGAACCGAAACATATTAAACAGCTCGCTGCTTTTCTGCATAGCATTGTGAAATTTAATAATTGCAGAGGATCCACAGCATAGAATCACGACCTCAATGGATTTCCACGGATTATGTATATTAGGGTTTGGGAAAGAGGGTTTTTTCTTTCTTTCTCTCTTTGTATTTTATATATGCCAATAAAGGTATATTGAATTGAATTGAATTTCAGTGCTGGGTAAAGGCAATGCAGCTTTGAGGTAAGGATACAAACATTCTCTTATCTTGAGGAGGCCTCCGTGACTGTCCCCCAACTGCGGGATGCAGTGCATGCCCTGTTGGCACCGCTATGTCAGTGCTGGAAAGTTGGTTGGGATTGTGCCCTAATTGAGGAACTTGTGAAGTGGCCCTTAATTACAAAGCATGTGGAGAAGACTTGCATACCAAAGATCAAGAAACCTAGCAGTATTCTTAAGCCTGTCAGTGGTCTGTGAGTTGATTCCTGTTCTGAAAATACATTCCTAGAAATCTATTACAATAACAGCAAATATCCGGTATCATTTACATATTTCTTGTGAATTGTCCTCTATGCTCAAAGCACAAGTTCAGATATGGAAGCCATATTGGTTCCAGAGGAAATAAGGGGGTCAAAACTTGAGTAGTGCTTTTTGTGGCCTAAGGATGAAATGGGAGGTTCCAAGCTGATGTCAAAGCATTGAGGCAAATTCCAAAGTTCGTTGTTCTTCCATCAGTCTGAATAAACATAGGCCTTCCATCAGTCTGAATGAAATAGCTCATTCATTGTACTTCATCTTCAGACTGAACTGAGGAAAAGCCAGTTCTTCCTTTGCTGTGGATTGTGTTGTAGCTGAGATGAACAACTACTGTCTGGTGCCTTAGCCTGTTCTCATTAAATATGAAAGATGAACATACATATGCATAAATGCATGTGTGCATTTAAAAATAAAAAACATAAAGGACCTACCTGGTGCACATGGGGAGGGGAGAGATTGAGGGTGCAATGGAACCTAAACAAGTTTCCAGCACTGGGGTAAGGGCAATGCAGCTCTGAGGTAAAGGAACAAACATTCCCAAGTGCAGGATGCAGCACCTGCCCCACTGGCACCGCTATGTCAGTGCTGGAAAATTGGTTAGGATAGTGCCCTGACTCTATTCACTTGTGGTTGTTCATTTGACTTCTAGTTCTATAAATTTGTATGCCTAGAAGCACATAAGAAGAGTCCTGCTGGTTCAGGCAAAAGGCCCATCTAGACCAATGTCCTGAATCTCACAGTGGCCCACCAGATACCTCAGTGAGCACACAAGACTACAAGATACCTGCATCTTGTTGCCACTCCCCTGTGTCTGGCATTCTGAGCCTACTTCTAAAGTATGGTGGTTGCAGTACCCATCACGGTCTGTAGCCTGCTATGGACTTTTCCTCCAGAAATCTGTGCAGTCCTCTTTTAAAGGCACCTAGGCCAGATGCCATCCCCATCTCCTGTGGCAAGGAGTTGTAGTCTGACTGCAGGTGAAGAGCCTAGTATGTCTGCACCAAAAATACTGTCTGTTTTCATTGACATTTGCTTCACCCACACTGTCTTCTCTTATTATTATTTTTATATCTGTGCCTCTCTAAGTTGAGCCATCTCTGTTTCCATATAAATTGTTCTCTTCTCACACTGTGTTTGTTCTCTCATTCCCAGCAGATCCAGTTGTAGCCTTTGATCATACGAGAAATGCCTGGTCCTGGTCTCTTTGCCATTACTCGCAGTCTTCCATGGAGAGAACAGCAGAGGAGAAATAATTAAAGCATGGGGGGGGAGAAATCAAGAATTTCAAAACAAGCTCCTGCCCCCCAGGCTGGATCAGGACCAGGTGAGAAGGCAGATATGTAAGAAAATATCTTGGAAAAAGCATGAGCGCCTTATGCTTTCAGATTGTAGATGGTCCACATTCTTTTTCATAACAAAGGTGCCTCTCCAGAAGAATCCTATTGCATGTAGACGTTCTGAGAACCTTCTCAGCAATGTGGCCTTTCCCTCCAAAGCCCCCACCCCAGTATAAGTGTATGCATGCATGCATATTTTTGTGCTGTCCTACAAGTTAAAAACCTCCAAGGGCACCTTATAATAATTACAAACACCGGTACTTGACAATACTTTAAAACTAAACTCAGCAGCATAAAAACAGTTTAAAAGGCAGATAAATCAGAACGGGTCAAAAAGGCAAATAAGGTCTTCAGCTGACACCAAAAGGAGTCTGGCATCAGTGAGCTTCCCTAAAGGAAGTGCTCCATAAGCATGGTGCCCCCCCTAGAGAAAACCATCTTACAAGTCCCCACTTGCCACACCTCTCAGGCAGTGGTGTTATTCTACCAGAACGCTGGGCGGAACATCCAGGTGATCGACAGCCCGCCCGTCGTGTTCCGCAGCATTATGCCGTTTGCGTAACCAATTACGCCGCTTGTGTACGTTACGCAAACGGCGGAACGCTGCGGAACGCGACGGGCGGGCTGTCAATCACCCGGATGTCCCGCCCAGCGTTCTGGTACAATAACACCACTGCTCTCATGGAGTAAGACCCCAGAGCTGGGTATTCAGAGTTGAGCTCATAGTTGGACAGGTTAAGATGGGAAAAGGTCGGCCCTGAATTATTTTAGGTGTAAGCCAGTAATCGGCATCTTGAATTGGGCTTGGGCATCAGTGAAGTTGTTTCAGCACAGGGGAGATGTGCTTCATATGCCCAGTCAATACAGTATATACTGTATTGTATACAGTAAAGTATAGCAGGTTATTAGCTACCGTTTCCAAGCCCTTAGGGCAGTCCTATATATAAAGCCTTGCAATGATCTGGTTGGTATTGAAGTTGAGCACTGACTGTCCTGACCAAGTTATCTCTGCCCAGGAAGGGTTGCAGTCGGCATGCCAGCTGATGCTGATAAAAGGAGCTTCATGCCACCAAGGCCACTTGAGCCTGCATGCAATGGCTGAATGTCACAGCAATTCCAAGCCTTTATAAGAAGCATAGAATGCCCCAGGAACCCAGTGGGAATGACTTAAGCTTAAGTCTGTAGTGTGGATATGCAGTGAGTACTGCATAAAATCTTCTGCAGCAGTCAGTGCAGTTTTAATTCTCCCCGTTCATATTGGCTATAATAGTAGTAGGATGGGATCTCTTGTCAACTTGGTTAACACAGTACTGAGAGAGAGAGCACTTTAGCCTGGTTTTTAAAAGCTTTCCATTATGCTGGATTCTGTATTTTCCTTCTGTAAGTTGTTCCACTGTTAAACCAGACTTAGGGAAGAACTAGGCATGACAACTGCACACCTGTGTCTCAAATGTAGAGCATGCCAAAGAGCTGTAAAGTAGTGGAACAAGTCACTGTTGGTTCCTTCTGTGAACGCTGACCATTCACCTAATGTTTGCACTGCCTGTCTTTACATTGTCAGGTGCCTGCTTTGCACATGAGCCCACCGTGATGATGCTGGATGTATCTGCTCTTTAACACGAGTACCCAGATAGCAGAGCTCTGCTGCCTGTGGCCAGGACTCTTCTGAGCACCACCTGAGCAGTCTGGCAGCTCCCTCATCCTTCTGCCTTCTCCAAACATCAGTCTGTTAGACTGTGCATGTTGGTTTGCTATGACATACATCAACATCGATGAGAGGCAGGAACACTGTCGGGTAATTCTGAGCTGCCAAAACAATCAGCTGTACGCACAACATGGCTTAAAGGACTTCTCAATTAGCAGCATGCATCCGCTAAAGAACTTAGACACGCATATTTTTACTGGACAGTTTAAACCTGCCGGCAAAGGAGACAGCAGCACAGAGACACATTTGTATCGCAGTGTGGAGGATCTACACTGTGCCACAGCGACCAATTCAAATTGTCACCCGCACTGTGGAAATGTAGACAAAGAACTTGTTTTCCATTACAAAGGCACAACGCATTGGTCCAAGTATTCCATGAAAGGGACCCCATCCCCCAGCTCACCTGAATGTTGCCACCACTTTCCTCTTCCGCCTGCGCAAATGCTGCCTGCAGCGCAAGACGTTGCCCTTTCCCCTTGTGCCAAAGTGCCTCCATGGCTTTTCTCTTCGTCTATAGATGGGGATGCCAAAAAAACCCTGAAGGAAAAGCTTAGGATTCACAGTACTAAAGCTACAGAGATTTGCAAGTCTCTTAGACCTCAGGCTTCCTTAAATGACTTGGTTGCAAGGGAGTGTTCTGAATGCCGGGCATGCCTGCAATACAAGAATGGCTGTTCGGTTAACTGTTGCACCATATTTGTCCAGCATGCCACTGTTGCTCATGGGCAGTGGATGACCCTGGGGAGGCACCGCCCATGTTTTTCTCGTAGGCTAACCAACCCAGAAGACATCAAACAGGAAGCCCAGAGAAGGCTGCAGATCAGGAGACAGAACAGCTCACCCAACCTGACTCTCCATTGCACTAGTGAAGGCCAGGAGATGGTCAAGTCCCAAA
This sequence comes from Lerista edwardsae, assembly GCA_029204185.1. Taxonomy (NCBI): domain Eukaryota; kingdom Metazoa; phylum Chordata; class Lepidosauria; order Squamata; family Scincidae; genus Lerista; species Lerista edwardsae. The sequence goes on from JAJKFI010000014.1 coordinate 14,644,238, forward strand.
CCACTGGATCACTAAGGGGATATGAGGGGGAAGGGGACACCCAAAGGATAATGGAACGAAGCAAAAAGGGCGGCTGCAAAGACAGACTGTACATACCTACCTTTGAGGAGTTCAAGAAGATGAGAATTAAGGAAATGTATTTTCTTGATGGCAGCAATGAAACAACAAAAGATGTGAAGGAAGGAGTACAAACGGTAGAAGAGAAGAGAAACCAGAACCTTTGTCCCAGTGGCCAGAAGGATCTTGCCAAAGAAATGGTTTCTACAATAGAGGATTATGATGATGTGTTTCATGAAAATATCCAGAGCTATTCAGGCTTTGTTGGCTATCAAGACAGCTCATCCACATGGGACAGGAGCTTCTGCTTGATGAATACACCTGGGGCCAATGACAAGAATGATGAGGTGCCGACTTCAGACAGAATCCCTGTTCCCATTTGTTCTAGCCCAATTCCAAGATCGCCTCTGCAATCTGCTGCTGATCCTAGGGAGGTCGGAACAGTCTTTGCTGAAGGGGAGAAGCAGGGATCGGATGCAAGACAACTCAGCGAAGTCCTTCACCATGCTGGACAGTCCCTTGCATCCGAAACCCAGTCTTGCTGTCCACTACTATTGGAAGCAACAGATATATCCAGCTATGGAGCTAAGCTACAGAAAATGAAGAATGAATTTATAGGTTCTGCACTGGATCTCATCAAGAAGAGGTAACAAACTCTGTACTGCTAGAGTTCCTGGGAGCAATTTCCTTTGGAGGGTACTTGCACATGCAGTTAGCATTCATAATTTCTATAATGCAAATATCTGTAATGCAGATTTCCTTATTTGAGCTAATGTGCCTTGGAGGTGAAATAGCTTCCTTTTACTCGTGTGAAAACTGATGCTTTGGGAGACTTTCTCCTCTAGACCTGTGGGGAGTTCTTTCCTCTGAGGCACCAGACTGCTATAGCCAAAGATACAATGATAGGGCCAAGTGGATTTTTACTAGATGCAACCATTTTTCCTTTTTGGAAAATTCACTAATACTTTTTGCTTTGGGCTGAGTATTTTAACTGATTGGTATGAGGAAGCAATTTCCCATATACATCTAATTGCTTAGCATTTGTGGAATGGGGGGGGGGACAGGGCCTTCCTCTGCCCTGTATGTTTTTGTGCATTTGCTTGACCCAATTGTGGTCACTGTTTTCATTCAAATATTTTCCTGCAAGTGCTCATGGTCCAATGCCCCTTGGTAGTTCTTCCACTTTGGCTGTAGCCCATTAAGGGCCCAACCCTATCCAATTTTCTAGCACTGATGCAGTCCTGCCAACAAGGCATGCATTGCACCCTGTGGAAGGAGGCCTCTTCAAGGTAAGGGAATGTTTGTTTCCTTGCCTCAGGGCTGCATTGCAGCTGCATCAGCACTGGAATGTTGGATAGGATTGGGCCCTAACTCGCATCCCGTTTATAGTAGGTAAAAGACTGATTGTAGAGGATTTGCTGAAAATTTGTCATTTTCTCCAGCGTTTTAGAACTCGGTAGAGGATCTTACTTTGGAGATTAGAGAGTAGAGACATTCCGGGCTCCAATTACGTATGGGGTGAGGTATCATCTTGACGTTGCCCTTGGCATCACTGCGTCCCCAGTACCACTGCCCTGCACCCACTTCATTTTAGAGCCAAATGAGTGCAGGGGAGGGTGGGAGGGCCAAAAAGTTCTCTGTTTTTTTTCCTCCCACTGCATCCTGCCGCAACTGGTACCCAGAGCGCCCCCCCGAGCACCCTAAATACGTCTCTGTTAGAGGGTTTGCTGTGGGTGGATATCAGTGGCAATGTTCCTGCCATTAACCGATATCCCCCACCCAGCCTCAGCATGCCCCTTTGAGTCCACTCACACATGCGCCAACCAAACAGCTAGTGCAGATCGGAGTATACCCATTGGGACCATGCTGTAGGGGAGCAGGTAATAACTTACTTCTCTCTCCAGTATGCCTTTGTCTCCATCATGCCTGCAGTTGCAGGCTGTGCTACTGCTGCTGCGTCCCGCAGGCTGGCCAAGGATATGATTGGATTGTTATGTCTTTGACTTGTCTCATTTGTCATTGTGGAAACTTCTCATTACTTAATTCTTTTAGCCTGCTTCAGACATTACTCATATGTAGGAAAATTGCATGGTCAGGAGGCTGGGCAGGGGGAGCACACTGACAACCCTGCTCTGTGCACACTCCTGAATTTCTGGTCCCTTGCAAAACATTTAATGCACAAAGAGTTTCTCCCTGTAAGTATCACCATGGGAGGGTGCAGACAAATGCTAAAGGGGGGGCAGGCTTTGTCAGAATGAGAATGGGGCTTCCAGGCATGCTGTCCCTGCCCCTTCCCAGTTAAGCATAGACATGACTAAACAAGAGTTTTGGACTATACTACAGCAAACAGAAAAGCACGACTGAAAGATACTTGATGTATTAACCTAGTTCACTGTTTCAACACGAATCGTGTTAACTACAATCTGAATTCTACACACATGAGAGCTAGAGAGCAATGGAAACTTGGATCAATACTAAATTGTTTCAGAGTGAATGGGCAGAAAATCAAAGCTTCCAGTATAGAAGGAAATAAGTAAGTGCAAGCAAAAATTTAGAATAATGAGAAAAGTGGTAAAGGAAAGTTCAAGCAGTAAAGATTTCAATATACATATTAAAATACATTAGATTCTAAACAAAAAAAAAGGATACTTTAAAAACAAGTAAGCACCCAATGCCAAAGATTATAGGAACAGATAGGAAACATCCTACTATAACAGAAAAGATTAACCGGTAGAGAAGATGTAGGAATGTTAGGTAAAATACAGAAAAATATGCCCAGTGATGGAGAGGTGAGTGGAAAGGATGCAATATGCAAATTGAAGGATTTAGACCAAACTGTGGTTCCCAAACTGTGGGTCCATGGCCCACAAGTGGGTCACAACTCAATTTTTGGTGGGTCGTGAAACTGACAAGGCAGATTAGGCAATGTGAATCAAGGATGAAGCAACCTGCTACTTTGGGGGAGCACTGCTTCCTGATTACCATTTTAGCGTTAGCCTCTGCTTGAGCGGTTGGTAAAGTGAACCTTTCTTTTAGGTGCTGAAAAGTTTTGGAATCATTAATGTAGACCATTGAAGATCTGTGGAAGTTAAGGAAGTAACTAGGGTAGAGAACTGGGCATCGTTTTATTACAGAGGCGGGCCTCTCAAAACTGGAATATATTCCTCTTAAAACGGAATCCATTCAAAATGCCCAAGCATGCTGAGCCCATCGAAAAACTGTAAGAGCCTCCATCACCTCATTAAAATTGAGTACAATTCTAACTTGGCCACTAGCTGCAAATAGCTATTTTTACCTCATCTGTCTAGGAGCCCAATCCTATCCAACTTTACAGTGCTTATGCCGCTGTGCCAATGAGGTGTGTGCTGCATCCTGCGGTGGAGGGGGAAGTTACAGAGGCCTCCTCAAGGGCTGCATTTGCACTTGAAGGTTGGATAGGATTGGACCCTAAATGTTCTTAACCAGAAGTCATTAGTCATGTGTTAATTCCTTGACCTACTTCTATTCCTGTCACTTCTACTTGAACAGATTAGATGGAAACTGAACAGAGCAGATGCAGACATAGTTGGCTGAGAGGTAGAGTTAATGCCATGAGAAATAATGAGATATGAGTAGACTGGCGTAAATAAATTCCACAATAAATATGGAAATGAGTATCATTTGCTTGCTTATAGGGTTAGGTGCAAGTGAAAGTTCCTAATAGTTTTGTTTAACTGGACAGTTTTGCCCCACCCCAGATAAATCATTCCACAGTCTGCAAGAACAATTTATCATATTGTGGAATAGAACCCTCTCAAGAGGCTTCCAGTGAAATAGCCATAGATGGAAGGCATCGTCCTGTCATCAACTCACCCTTTCCTTCTTACAAGGCAAGTTTATCCATGCATCAACTCCCTAGAAAGCCATCCACATCAGACTACAAAGTGTCACAAGCAGAAAACTGGAGTGAATAAGTCACACTGCCCTGGGCTGTCTGCAGAGCATCTAATGCCAAATGATATGGCGGTGTAAGCCAAGTCACCTGAGGAATACAAATATGTATCTCCAAGGGCACTAACCGATCTGAGTTGACGCCATCATTCTTGTATTCTTTTTATATACAACTTGGAGAGACAGTTACACATTTTTCTGAGATGGGCCTCCTTACCCAATTCTATAAGGCTTTATTAATACACACGTGTCCCAGTATCCATTGATTCGGTATCAATGGTTTCAGTTATCTATGGATACTGGGGTGCCTATTAAAAAGATAGGGGAACATTAAACAGATCTCCTTTTTTTAACTTTGTTGCAGCAAAACCACTGATGTTTCCCTATCTTTAAAAAGGCGTCCCCAGTATCCACGGTATCAGTTATCCAGGGTGGGGTCTGGAATGGAACCCCAGCGGATACCAGGGCATGCCTGTCCTAGTTCGGCCAAGGTACATAGAAAACTATTGGGTTTTGTTTTTCAGTTTTTTTAAATTTTATTTTAGTGAGAAAAAAATACATTGAAGACACAATACAAAATACAGATACAAACAGAACAAAGCAATTGCGCAGAAAAGATATACTATGTCCCATTTCTCAAAAGGAAGGGGGATAAAGGAGATACAACTATTTGTATAAATAGTTAAAGGATCTAAACTATTGCATAAACTATTGCATAAACTAAACTATTGTATACATTTGTATAAATAGATAAAGGATCTAAACTATTGCATACGCCGTACACAATACATATAAGGAAGTAAGCTCCATTGACTTATTTTTTAGAATAACGGCAGTGGTGCAATTCAAATGAATTAACAACCGGTTCTATGACATCATAGCCGGAGCAAAAAAAAACCGAAGCCAGCCAAGGTAAGCGAGTGGGCGGGGCCCAGCCATTTAACAACTGGTTCTATAGAGCCTGGGCGAACCCCCTGAATTTCACTACTGAATAACGGGACTTCTGAGAAGACATGCATAGGATTGAGCCCTAGGTCTAGGAAAGGCTTTCAAATGTCCATGAATATATCTGTTTGTAGTTGTCATCTGTAAGCTAGTCACTCAAAAGTTGATAAAATCAAAAGGTCTTTAATACATTGACTGATAGTAGGGGAGGCACACAAGCACATATCCTTCCCGTTTTTTAATATAAGTCTCTTAGCTACCATGACTGCACAGAGAGTCCATTTCCGCTGTCCTACTGTTAACCTGCACGATACAGGTAAATAGTTCAAAAAGCACATAGGAATCAAAATAGGAGTTCAAAAGTACATAGGAATCAACAAATATCAGTGATGGCTGCAGTATAGCATTGCTATAGAAGCAGCCCTGTCCTAGCCTTCCCCCCCCACACACACACACACATACACACACTAGTGCAGCTGTGCCAAAAATGGGTACAGGGTATCCAGCAAGGGAGGGGCTAGATTGTGGGACTTCAGAGACAAGAGGATTTACATCTCCT
>JAJKFI010000014.1:14668603-14688413 GCA_029204185.1 Lerista edwardsae
GCGCCCCGCGCGGCTTTCCCTCGCCTCGGAGGGAGCGCCTGCTCGCCAGGGGGGATGGGTGGGGGGCGCGCCGGGTGCCTGGGCGAGCAGGCGCCCCTTCCGAGGCGAGGGAAAGCCGCGCGGGGCGCGTGAAGAAAGCGGAAGTGAGTCGAAGGGCTGTCAATCACTCTAAGTCCCGCCCAGCGTTCCGTCTACAAGAGAGTAGATGACAACACTGGTTACAACCCATCATTGCCTATAACCCACGATGGACTTTTCTTCCAGAAATCCGTCCAATCCCCTCTTAAAGGCATCTAGACCAGATGCCATCCCCACCTCCTGTGGCAAAGAGTTCCACAGATTAACTACCCGCTGGGTAAAAAAGTACTTCCTTTTATCTGTTAGGCAAATATATTTATTTGTTAGGCAAATGCTTCTTAGGGTCCTGAGATTTACAGAGCAGAATGAGAAATCAAATTACCATTTTTCTGAAGTCTAGCATAATATTTCTTAACCAGCTTTTGTTTTGTTAGGTCTACTAGTGTCCCCTTGCAGAAAAATAATTGTAATGAGTTTTTAAGAGAATGTCTTTGGTATTACTGAGAAGCAGAAAATGCTCCTAGATGTGTTTTAATTGACTTCTAAGTTAACCAATCTGTATTGCACTGTTGAAGAAAAGAAAGCCTCCTCACATCTGTTGACACTTAACCTAGCTTGCATAGCCTTTAACGGTGTTTTTTTGCTACTTCCAAAATGTGTTATGCATACCATTCTGCAAATTTTAACACACATCTGTTGTTCAGGCTGTCCTTGTCTTAGGAGATGGCTTAAAAATCTGGTGTGCTGGTTAGATGTTAATGGTGTGTTGCTCACTGCTGCAAGAAAATCCTTAAAGGATGATAATATTAATGCTGCAGCATGATACTGATACTGTAAGCCTCAGTAGGACTGAGACCTTGAGCAAGAGGACATTTATCCAAGAAAGTTGAACTGATTTCTCCCAAATTCCAACCTAGTCTTTGAAGATTGTAATCTTTTACACAGTTACATGGAAGTAAGCTTCCTTAAACTCTGGGGCTTACATCTGGGTAGAAATAAGATCCAGCTTTAAGTCAGATTCCACGTGCTCACCCTAGTACAGTGATGGCGAACCTATGACATGCGTGTCAAAAGTGACACGCCATAACATTTGGGGCAACGCACCAGCGTTCACCAATGCTTAATAAAAAGTTTATTTTATAAAGAGTTTAATAAAGAGTTTATTTTACTCATTTTTTGTTTTTGTAATTATTTGATGCTTCTTTATATAATACATAGCACCACACATGATTGGACTATATCTTTTTGTTTAATTAAATGAATATAAAGACCTGTTTTTCTTTTGTTTGGGAGAGGGATTGACACACCAGCAGAGTCAAGTTAAGCATTTTCCGAAGTTTTGACACACCAAGCCCAAAAGGTTCGCCATCACTGCCCTAGTATATCCAGAATGACACTTTTGTAACCATGTAGCTTCAGCTTGCCATTATGTTGCCCTATTTAGGCTTTCTTAATTATGCATGATTGTTAGCCAAGGAACAGTTGAAATGCCAGTCTTTATGCTATTGTGTGTGTGTTTTTAATAGAGCTGAACAAATACTATCCAATGACTGACTTCTTTTTGCTCACTGAAATAATCATATCCCTCAATCATCTGAAGAAACCTTTTGTTGTATTGTGCTAAGCAATGTGAACTCTCATTTGTTTGCTTGCTTCCCTGAGCTAAACTAAGCTAAACTTCCCTGCTCTGCAGACAGACATGAATACTACTGGTTCTCTTGTTTTTTATGCATAGTCTCTACTGTTTGCTATAATAGCAGACTTAAGAACAGAACACTGCCACTGAGTCTTTTTATTTCTCCTTTTCAATTAGCCTTGTCCAAAATATGCAGCATCCATGATCTTATTGTAATTAACACTACTTCTTTGTAAGAGTATATTCTCAATTCTAGGGAATATTCATTTGCCTCCTTGGCTTCATGAAAATCCAGGGCTGAAATCTTAAGGGTTCAATATATATTAACGCTTGGATCTCAAACACTTCAGGAGTTTGAGAATCAGGGTAAGTGCTTGCGGGGGAAGGAACAATGCATTCCCCAGGATCATGCCGCTGCCAGGGCTAATCAGGTTTTCAGGGCTAATCAGGCACTTCAGCTAGTGCCTGCCGCCAGGGGTGGTGATGCAGGGGTCTCTGCGGAGTTCTCTGCAGGGCTCCCCAAGCCTCTGTTTGTGTAAAAAATGCTATCAGAAAACACGTCCAGTTTTGCAATTGAAACCATCTTCCTAGGCTAAGGGTGCAATCCTAACCTGGAGTTAGACTGGCACAGTTAAGCTAGCAAAGTTTGGCTGGCACAAGGGACACTGTAAAGTATGTATGGACCATACTTGGAGTCAGAGAGGCCACCAGACAGACGTGTGCCATCCTCCCTGACTCTGAGAGTAGTCCAAATGTGCTTTAGGGTGACCCTTGTGCCGGCCAAACCTTGCTGGCCTGACTGTGCCGGCCTAACTCCAGGTTAGGGTTGAGCCCTCAGTCATCATCCCTAGAAGGCACCTGATGAGAACAAAACACTGTAACACAAAAATTGTTTATGTTGAATTTTAAATGTTTCTTACACAACTCGGAACGTAATCCAGACTGAAAGCTCCACCGGTGCAGTGGTCTCTGCTCCAGCAGAAGGTGTCGCAAACATGCTGTTAGACTTGAGTGATACCGTGTGATTAAGCAGCACCAATGGACCACCCTGCCAGTGCCACATATGGAGGTGCCCATACCCACAGGGGTGTCGGAAGGATGGCAGGGAAGGGGCACTATAATACATACTGTATCATACAACTTGCATAGATTAAATTGTGGCTAAACCATTGATGCTATGCCAGAAGTAACTGTCAGCCCAATCCTAAAAGGTGCGCAGTGTCGATGCAACAGTGTTGTGTCGCTGCTGTGCACCTAGCACTAACGCAGGGATGCCAAGTGGCACCCCTGCATTGGCGCTAAAGCAACAGGAGCGCACCTCCCTTGCGTTGGCCGGCGCAAGGGAGGCGCATGTTTGGACGTGGGCTAGGGGGAGGGCAGTTCTGGGAGGGATATGGCAGGCCGGCGTGGGAGGGAGGCGGGCCTTGGATTCGGCCATAAGGCAGAAACCAAGGCCGCATCCCGAGGCCGCGCAGCCCTGATTCAGGCCGCACGATCTCCTCAGATCTGTGCCTGCTGTTTAGCAGGCACAGATCCGAAGAACGCATGGGGGAGGCTAGAGCTGTGGGGAGGCTCCAGCATCACCTATACTGTGCTGGCCTCGCTAATGCAGCGCAGTATAGGATTGCGCTCTGTATTTTTGAAATCTTTGCACCAATATTAACAAACAATCAAATAGACACAAATTTTGTTACACAATATTATGTTGACGTATTTCTCAAACGTTAATATGTCTCACTATTCCTGGAAAACTCACTAGTCCCATTCACTAGTCCCAGCTGGAAAACTGCGTGGTGTAGTTCCAACAGCTTTCAAGACTTCAGTTAACTTTGTGGATTTGTTTTTTGTAGGATTGTTGCTGTTGTAAAATTTTGGTTTTTTTAGACCTTGATAGCACTCTGTGTAGAGATGTTAAGACTATTTCTCTCATATTAGCTATAGTAGCTAATATTATCATATATTAATTGACAGTTAAAATTGTGTGATCTGTTTAATGGCCAGGATAACAGAGCTACTATGGTATTTTGAAATGTGTTAGCTGAAATATATATTAATGTTCAATTTGACCCTTTGTCTATATGGAATCTATATTGGAATCTATATTTATATTGTCCTCTTTTTCTGCCATCATAAACAATAGCTTATTTCTCTTTAGTAGCTTGTTTCTCTATTTTCCCTTTTCTCCCCCTTTTTCTTGTAGCTTAATGAAGTCTTGGGCAGCGCTATCCTAAGACACCCGTTGCGCCGACGTGGGGGCACCGAGCAGCACCCCTGCATCAGCGTTAAGGCAATGAGACTGGTGCTGTAGGGAACCGCTGAAGCTGGCTGGCGCAGGAGGGGCTCCATGTCAGGGCGAGGGAGGGAGTAGGGTGATTCTGAGTGGGCTGTGGGTGGGCTGGCCCGGGAGCGGGGCGGGCTTGGGATTCGGCCTTAAGGCTGAATCCTAAGCCTGTTTGGAAGGCCGCGCAGCCCAGATTTGGGCTGCACGGTCTCCTTGAATTTGCGCCTGCTGTGTAGCAGGTGCAGATCCGAGGAGCACATAGGGGAGGCTGGCACTTCCCCTACAGTAAGGGCACAAATGTGCCCTTGCGCTGGGGAGACTCCAGCCTTGCCTATACTACCTGGATATGGTGCAGGTCTATCAGTCTTGCCACTCCAGTGCAATATAGGATTGTGCTATCTTTCAAACTGTGTTCTAGGGAACACTCAGATTCATCGAAGCTTATCAGTAGCTCCTCAGTGAGAAAACCAATAATCACAAACAATAATGGCATTTTTAAGGCAGTTATTAGTACCATTCTTCCTCTGTAATCTGCTGTGAAACCACAGAGAATGCCTAGATCATGTTGGTCCAGCATGTGGCCTGTGGGCTGCTTGCAGCCCCCAAGGCCATTTTTGGAAGCTCCCGAAAGCCCAGACTCAGCCCCTGTGCATCGCCTCTTCTCACTTCAGAAGCTTTTTAGTCTCTCTGCCGTGCCATTCCAGCTTCTCTTTTGGAGAAGTAGAAGCCACAACAATGCAACAGGGAGAGTGAAAGCCCCACTGCCTCTGTTGCTTGTGTCCTGAGCCTGCCAAATGACTTTGGAGGCTTAGAATTTGGAAATAATTGGTGGTAGTGTCATTGCATCACGGCCAATTACTTTCGGGTTGGCATAGCCGGGGGGTCAGGCAAGGTTCATGCAACCTCCCACCTGCCTGAAATTGGACTGTCCTGTGCTAGCTGTATTCTGGGACAAGCTTTCAAATTTTTGTGAAGCCCTGGAGGCCTAGCCAGTGTGGCACATGAGCTGAAGGTGTGTCAAAGAACATTCCCCAGTATCCTTTGCAGTGCATTGGTGGAGTGCAGAGGTTCCTTGATGGAGAAAGTATGGAGAGGGTTCCCTAGGTATGGAAAGTATTTGATCTCTAAAACTGGTTGAGGCTATCTGAGTATCCATTTGTGGGTTCTAGTTATTGTTCTGAAATCCTTGAGATTTAAAGGAGAGACTTCTTCCCTTTCTAAGTGTGCATTGTGCACATTTCAGTCTCTGCAAAAGGTTATTTTAATCTTTTAGCAAAGTGGTTTTTCTTGGAGTATGTGGTTTAAAATGAGAGTGCAGACATATTTCTGTCTCCCCATCTGTTTCTAAGGAGCAGATGAATCAAACCACACAGTATGAGTTTTCTTAGTGCTTAATATATCCAGAGCAATAGGTCCTCATTAACACCGTTGTGTGAAAATAGCACAGATGTTCACAGGTTTGATGGAGCAGGTGTAGAGCATACATTTTTTTAAACTGTACAGCCATAAGGTGAAATTTATAAGTTGGTCTAATGAGCCCTACTACAGTGCAGAAGGTTGAAATAGATGACCTAGAAACTCATCTACTCCAGAACCTTAAAATGTGTATACTGCATATACTTTTAAGGCTACACTGCTATGCACACTGTATATTAATTGACTAAATTGTCCTTGAAATAAATATACCTCTGAAATGCGGCTCTTATTTGCATTTTGAAAATCTAGCTACTGGCTATAAGTTTCATGCTGCTTATTATTTAGTAATAAACTTTGATAGGAATCCATCTGTCAACTGAGGTCATTCTCAAGGGCTCTTCTCAGTAGAAGATATTGTAACAGTTGTATCAAGGACTATGTTTATGGATTGACCTACTACAGGAAGTAAGTGTAAGCTTCTGCCCCCGAGCTTTAATTAAGATACTTCTGTAAAGCATCTGTGTGTAGAGATCTTTGAACAGTTGGCTGCTAGAGTAGTGGTCTTTATTTGTGAGAATTTGGGACCCACCTCAACCACCAGCTACTTGAAACCAACTTCAAGACCCTATGCACTCACTGAAAAAGCCCAGCTGTAAAGTCTCCTTTCTCCCTTTCCATCTTCTTATCTCACCAGAAGGGGGTCAACCCCCTTCTGCATCAATCTGCCCCTTCTTTCCTTCCAGGCCAAACTGGAAAGGCATGGTGTGGTATGTTAACAGCATAATAAAACTGTCACATCACAGGAGAGCAGGTGTGTGTGGGTGCAGAGCTTCAGTGAGCCCTCTGACCATTAGGGGACGTGGGAAAAGTAGTTTATTTCAATGTCTCTGATAGGATTTATTTTATCTAGGACCCATGGCTTCTGTTCACATTGGGTAGGTCTGAGCATGAAAACAAAATAACTGCATTTCTGGAACCTACCTGAAGTCTGGTCATGGCCCTGGGCTCTGACCCACCTGTATGGGGAGGTCTAGTGGAGGAGTGGCTTTTTATACTGCTGCTGGTTCTCATTTCTGTGTTTGTGAGTAAAACCTAATTCGTGTGTGTGTGTGTGTGGTTTTTTCCCCTTGTGAATCAGAAATCTAGTTTCCCATCATTTGTTGGCAAACAGAGAAATGACTAGTGTGCACAGCCTGCTTTGCATGCTAAATCTTTCAGCCGTTTCAGAGATGAGTTGACATCAAACCTACTGCTGTTTCATTGTTGTGATGAGACATTGCCTTGTTTCCGTCCCAGTGGAATGGGACTGAGAGTACGGTGAGAATTTGTAGCATTTACTGTACATTTTAAAGAGTTTTAGAAAATATATAGATAGCACAATTCCGTACTATAGTCCCAATTATTTACTGAGTTACTTCATTATCAGTATCTATACTCTCTCAAATACCTCTCAAATAAGTTTCTCTTGTGGCTATTTCAACAAAATTATTGGGCATTAATTGAGATTGAAATGGCACTTTAACTTTTAGGGCACAATTCTAGGCAGGCCTGCGCTGCATCCTAATGCAAGTTAGCAGGCAGCTGCAGCTCACCACAGAGCAAGGGGAGTATTTCCCCTTTTCCTGGGGTATGACCCAGCCAGGCTGATGGGGCTCCTCAGATCTACACCTGCTGTTTAGCAGGTGCAAGTCTGTGTGCCCTGCCACAGCCTATATTGGGGCCACATGGACTTGGGATGGGGGTTTGGATCCAACAACATCCTGGCTCCTCTCTCCTCCCCGGGCTGCCCTACCTGAAGGAACACCCTTCCTCTGTCCCGTTCTGCCCTCCCTCCCACCTTTCCCCTGCCCAGAAATGGCCCCCCATTGGTCGAACTCAGCTGGCACGGGACAGACTTACCTGGCGATCTTGGTGGCATTGTTGGGCTTGTTTGTGACAGTGCTTGTCACATATGACATGTATATCAGCCCAACAAGGCTGTTAGTTGCTGCTCTATAGCAGCAAAAATCTCAGGCAGAGTATTTGTCAATAGAGGGGTTGGTAGCTCAGTGGTTCCCAAACGTTCCAGCACTGTGACCCACCTCATCTTCCATGGCGAGTTGCAACGTGCTACAAGGCCTTCTTGGGAAGGCCCGAAGCCTCTTCTGGTCACACCAGTCTGGAAATGGGCACGCTGGGCCTTTGAATGGCCCATCATCAGGAAGTTACTTCCAGTGAAACCGTAAGTTGCATATGAAAACCAGAAGTTGCTTCTGGATGCTTCTGTAGGCCATTTGGAGGCCAATAGAGTAAGTCAACAGCCCGGCACGAGTCAGAGGGGTCTAGGCCCTCCTACTGCTTCCAGAAAGGTTCCCATTTGGAGCCAACTGGAAGCAAGGGGGAAGGAGGGTCCAATTTGTGACCCACTATGTATGGGGTAACAACCCACACATTGGGAAACCCTTCTCTAGCTAATTTCTCTAGTGTTTGCTGTGGAATAAGGTAATTTTGTCTAATGCTGATGGGTAAATCAATAAGAAAAACGTATTTCTTTATGCTCCTGTATTTTTTATAAAGTTGGGATTAATGTAGAGAGGGCTTCCCTTCATTTATTCATCTATGTTTATTGCAAAGCACGTGGAGTTTTTATTTTCATCTCCCTCTGCCACCTCTTGTTCTAGCATGTGCAGATACAATTGAATTATATGTAATAATACTAATTAAAGTATAGATATTGGTAGTTCCTGTGGATCTAGTGATTTGCTCACAACTCTAATATTCTGAAAGTTTCTACAAAACACTATTCTGGTGAACACCATATCTACCAGGAGAGATTCCATCTTCTTTGATGTCATGGTAACAGCTATCTATGCTAATGGTGAAAACCAGAACTCTTTCAGATTTGGTGTTTATATGCCGATTCTGTGTTGTGCAGTGTAGATAATTTTTAAAACCAGACTGAGCTAAAGTGAACTGAATTTGGCTTATTCATTGTCTTCTGTTTATATGCTTGCAGATTCCCTTGAGCTTCAGCAAATAAAAAATTCACCAACAGATGTTCCCCTAGCAACAAGACCATGAACGGTCTGTTTTTACTTTTTACGTACAATCAACCTCATTGAGGTTTACCTCAGGGCTTGTTCCCATGTAGCACAATTTACAAAATTTTATTGTTCATGCAGCTATAAACTCTCAGATCTTTGTGTGCCAATTGCTCTGTCACACCCCTCAGATTAACCAGGATGCATCTCTACATGATCTTCCTAGCACTGCTGTTCCACACAATCATCTTAGCCTCAAAATGGCTCCCTGAGCAAATCATGATTGCTTCTTCCTTCCATTAAGTAGCACTGACTGGGAATGAATGAGGCCCCTACTTCTGTGTATTTAGAAGGGACAGGCACATAAGGAAAGAACGGAAGGAACTGGGTATATTTACCTGGGGAAACAGAAGCGTGAAAATGAAGGAATGAAGTTATGATCGTGGTTTTCAAAATTGTAGAAAGCTGCTATAAGTGGGCTATCATTTACATGTTTCTACTCTGTCACTTGAAATATAGTTTCAAGTAATATAGTTGAAATATAGTTTCCCGTGACTGGGAAATTCAGTCATGGCCTTAAAAAAGAAAATCCACCTATCATCAAATTCTAACAAAGTAGGTCTTCATCTTTCCCAGAGAGGCAAATATTGTATTTGTTGGCTACCTCAAACAGAGGACCACTGATGGGAATATAGACCCCTTCCAGCAATGCTCTAGATCAGAAGAACTAAGTATTCTTGAGTTAATATTTGAGTACTAAGTATTCAAGCTACACTATAAATACAGGCAGGCCCTCGTATCCACCCCATCCCCTGCAGATAAGGTAACCGCTGATACGGGGGAACACTATATAAAGTGCACCCATTAGCTTTGTTTACTGTAGTAGCGCTTGCAGCATGGGTCTTCTTGCTTAACATTCTTCCTTAACTGAAGAACTGAACATGTAGGCAACCAGCCTGCACACTAAAGAGAGACTAATAGGAAGCAGGAACGGTCCTGCTTCCTGTTAGTCACCCTCTGGGAAAGGAGAGGAACTAGAATTTGGGGTTAAAAATCACTAGCACATTTATAATAAATAATACTTACATACCTACAGGTTTTTTGTAAGGACAACATCAAGATTATACATATGAAATGCTTTGTTCTCTCAGAAAGTGCTATAGAACTTATTTATTTTATAAACATTTTGGCATGTCTTTTTGGTGAACATGTAAATCTGTGGATAGGTGAGATAATCAGTGTTTCCATCCCTGTGCAGATCCATGCAGATCTCAAATTCCTGGCATAGTATTTTCTAATTATACCTGATGTAGAGCTGAAGGATGTAGCTTTTTAAAACGAATAATGACAAATGTGTTTGTCATGGACAAATGATGACAGCTGTTAAGATGCTTCCATTAGACTTCCCAGGGGGATGAACCTGGACTACTTCCTTTCGCTAGCCAAGCAAGCCGTAGTGAACCTTCCTTCCTGCCTTCCTTCCTAGAGTGTGTCCTTGGAATACCAGCAAGTTTTCAGCCTTGAAAGGTCTGATATGTACCGGAGCTGACTGTGATGCTCTAGACTGTCTAAGTTGCAGGCACATGAGCTGCGCTGTGAAGCCTGGGCTATTTAACTCTGTGTGCGAAAGCAGCAGGGTTAATGAATACAAGGGGCAAGGATTGATTATGTCCTGGACTTGAAAGCCGCAGCGGTCTGTGAGGCAGCGTTCCATCTTGGCTCGCTATGGAAAATATGAAGGAATGTTGAGGAAGCTTATTTGCAAAAGGATATGTGCCTGTAAGCAAGTTTCTTATGATGGTTTTTTCCCCCCTTTCATTTGGAAAAAATGGAAGAGGACTTTAAGCATTTCTTTCTTCCTTAACTGGGAGTAGTGAGCAGACAAAGGCCTCTTTAAACAAGACATGTGGCTGCATATTGCTTGTCATCAATCCTAAATGACCTTTGGATCATAATACTGAAGAACCAGCAGTGATGGATAAATGCTGAGGGCAGAGAACTGCAATACTGCATTGGTTTATATCCCCTGAAACTGGTAAAAGTAAAGCAGATTTGAGTTTATCTTTATACTTGAATTATGTAGCTAGAGTGCAAAGTCAGATCCATGTTGTTAATAATTGCACCTATCAGGGGTTGTATTGGGTGACTATCTGTTTTCTATACTGTATGTATCTGGTTGCTTGCATCTCATTTCCTGAAGTCCATAATCAGATTTTGATCCTGTTCTTTGTTTCTCTTTCTGTCTGGCACATGTGCTTATATAATGTATGAGATAATGAGATATAATGTATTTGAAATGAATGAGTCAAATTACTGGAAATGAGGAAGAAATCTAATATTCGCTTATTCTAGGTAGTTGTGAGATTTAAATGTTTAACTGTCAGCATAGAGGTAAATATAATTTGTTTTTGGCAGAATACAAACTTTTTGTCCCTCAGACTTAAATCCGTACCTCTACATTGGAATGTTAGTTTTTTAAAATTTATCTTTCTAAAACTTTATAAAAGAAAAACTAATAAGGCCTCTTCATTTAACCACGCCCTTGATGTGTGCTTATGAGGGGAGAGAGCAGTAATGCAGGTTTTAGGCTTTCTAGTAAGTCTTTGCTTTGGCAATATTTGTGCTTTTTTTTATCTTGTTATAAAAATAAATACAATAGGTTTTCCTGTAATAATGTATAAAACATGTCTGTTTTTATAAGATGCTTTAAGAAAATATAACTGGTGTGAAACTCCCACTCTACCCTCTACAATTACAGAAATAAAACTAGTGTGAGGATGCTTCTCTCTTTCAGTGACAGAGTTTCTTCCAGTATGTGAAACCATGATCCACTAATTTCATTGTGAATCACTTGCTTAGGATTTTGCAGAGCATGGCAGTCGCATTGTTAGTAGCCTGGAAGCAAGGAAAGCCAGAGGGAGTGGCTTCATTCAGAGCCCGTTCTCTGTCTGCCTCTCTTATATGTTCATCAATTTAGGCTTCCAGACTCAGAATAGGGAGCACATGTGTGAGTGTTTTATTGAACAGCAATGGAATTAAAACAGATGCATTTGGCATGGGTGCATTGGCCATTGTGAGTACATGTTGGAAGATGTTGTTGGCTCATTAGAAGCTTCACATGTCTGTTTATTGCCAAAGAACTGTAAAACGAGTTCTGTGAGCCTGAGGGATCGATAGCCTTGTTTTCCATAAGCAGTAGCCTCCATGCCACAGAACAACCTGTTTTTGAAATTGAAGGCACTTTCCAAATCAGTTTGAATATGATCTGGGGCTTAACTATCCAAAGAGAGTGCTGAACAATCACCCCTATTTATGATTCCAATACTTAAGCTACTTTTCTATCAGAAAAGCAGAACAGCATCCAAAATTAAAATTAAGCCATAATGAAGCATGCATGGAGATAAAACTATATTAATGTTGTACTGATATTAATGTGTTTAATAGCAGGAATAATCTATCATTCTCAAATGTAGGGCAGAATAGATACATTACTAATTTTTTAAATCCATCTTGATAGAAGTTGGTAAATCTATCTTTATAAATCCACCACATTTCAAAACTGAAAATGTTCTGTTCTGGCTTATCGCCACACTTACTTTAAGGAAAGCATCTAGAACCGGAAATCTTTGGAGAGTTTAGCTACCTAGACAAACAGTGAAATTGTCATGTGCCACAGTTTAAACTAGCAGACCTGTTCTGCTCGTTCCTTACACAGCCGTTCTATCAAATCCATTGCCAGGGAATTTGGTGATGTTCAATAGCAGTTTATTTAAAAGAAATGGAGGATTTTTCCTGCTCACGGTGCAAAGAGAGAATGACCAAGAAGACAAGGTTTCCTAGTGTGCACCTTATATGCATTCACTGTTGGAGAAAGAAACTGGTCATGATTGATTACTTTTCAGATTATGTGAAGTGTCTTTTCTTCCTTCTCCAAAAGCTGTTTGTTCATGCAGTTGCATGAATTGGCTTTGGATTTATGTATATAATTTATATATTTGAGTGTAATGTAACTGCCCATTCACTACTTATAACCATACTATCCTATTTTTTGTGAATTGCTACATAACTTTTGATAACCTCTTACAGAGTGATTTGAGGCCAGGCAGATCTTTCTTATAAAAATGTGGTCTATACAGTTGCAAATATCCTGAAAGGGGAAAGAAAGAGGACAAGCAGTTCAGGGATCCATCAGTTTGAGAACTTGGTTAAGATTTATTGAGTCACGGGTTTATGATCCTGGAACTGCAAAAGTGCAATCCAAGCTTCCGTAGTCATCTCGGACATTCTTACAGAGAAAAATTGCTCCAAAATAGGTACTGGGTAGTAACAAACGTCTGAATTGTGTCTTTTGTTTCTTCTGCAGATAAAATCTTTGATGATGACGACTCTGTGGATGGAAACAGACCTTCCTCAGCCAGCTCCTCAACATCTTCAAAGGCTCCTTCGACCTCCCGAAAAGGTGGGATGGGAACAACTCGTAGAGTTGGATCAGCAGCTCTGGTCTCAAAGACTCCAGGTACACCAGGTATTTTTACTTTTCTATCTTACCCTTTCTCCAAACAACTCAGGACAGCATGCATAGTTTCTCTCTTGTTTTATCCTCACGGTGACCCTGTGAGGTAGGTTAGGTGACAGGTAGTGACTGGCCCAAGATCATCCAGCAAATTCCATGGCTGTGCGGCAATTTGAACCTAGGTCTACTTCAGAGGTTTTCAAACTGGGGCATTGTGAACCCAGCCTGAAACCTGCCTTAAGGGGCGGGGACAGGGTGAAAGTTGTGATCCGATCCCCAGGATCACATTGCTGCTGTCAAGATAATGGGACTGGGGGGAACGTACTGCTGCCCGTCCCAGTGTCTGTGGGGGTTAGGGAGCCCTGCGGACCCCTCTGCAGGGCTCTTTTGTGCATCCAGAAACAGAAAAAAAAGATCACGACCTACTTCCTGTTTTGTAATCGCAGCCCAGAAGTGGGTTGCACCTGTTTTTCTGTTTCTGGATACACAGGGAGCCCTGCAGAGAGGTCTGCGGGGCTCTCTGACCCCTGCGGTTTCTGGGGCGAGCAGCAATAAGTCCCACCAACCCCATTATCTTGCCAGCAGTGGCACGATCCTGGGGATCACGTTGCTGCCATTCCCTGCCACTGCAAGCACTTACAGTGCTTTTCAAACTATGGAGGGGTTTGAAAATCATTGATCTACTTGCTATACTTGGATCTACACTTGCTATTGTGGAACTCTGATTGTGGCACCATAGTAATTTTCTTTTTTGTGTCTATTTTTGGAATTATTTGAGGGGCTAAAAGAAAAGAGCTTTTAGGAGACAGGTGCTTGGGGAACATACAGTTCGGCTTTCATTATCCATTGGGGTTCCATTCCTGGAACCCCGCAGACACCAAAATCTGTGGGTATTCAAATCTGCAGATTTGGGCCATCCCAGAATCTCCGAACCCAACTGCAGCTGCATTCTGGTTGGGTCTGAACAGTTTTCTAAGGGCCATTTTGGGCATAAAAATGCTACTTCCAGTTTCTTGGAAGTGACATTTTTATGCCCTTATAAGACATTCTGGTGGTGTGGTCTCATGTCAGCATAGTGTTATATAACCTATTCAGATTGTTAATAGACATTCTCCATGAAATTAATATTTTCATTCCAAACACATAGTTTAGTCTGTATGAAAATCTTCATTTTTTTGCAGTTTGTAATTTCCTGTGGAGCCAAACTTACATTATATACAAAGTCTGTCCTCCTGAATTAAATTGTGTGAAAGATAATGAGGAAGAAAAATAAATAAAGCAGCAGCCCTGAGCATGTTTATCAGCTGTAAGTACCACTGAATTTAGGGGGACTTACTTCTGGGCAAACATGCATAGGATTAGGCCACACAAAACATTTGCAAATGGTACCTACAGGAAGCTTTCAGAATGACTGTGTTAAACAATAGTCCTGTCTAATTAATGTTTTAAAGACTTGCTGTCTTTGTATATCCCTGTCAAGAATACCACACTTTCATTAATTATAGATGGGGCTAAAACCTTTAAGAGAAAAGGCATCCTCATTTAGATAATATTCTATCTTATCTTCTCAAGCTCTTTTAATGAATTCTTTAATACATCTGTTTTGTGCATGAATTGTACAAAGCCTTTCTACTTCAATGTTTCCTTGCCTTTAGTAGCCTTATGAGAATAAGAAATATTCATGCAACTTTAAGATAACAATGACTTCATAAAATCCTCTCAGTGCTTTCACAAGCTTTCTTTATCTGTTATATTTCTTGTTTTAATATTGTCTAAGATTTTTTTTTAATACACTCTTTCATTTCTGCATCTGCCAGTGACTAAAGAAGGAGCTGGTGCTGTTGATGAAGAGGACTTCATTAAAGGTTTTGAAGATGTCCCAACAGTTCAGGTATATAGTGATGAGTGTCAAAAACATGTATTTAGGGATTAAAATAGGTGTTTCTTCTGGGCATATCCCTGAGTGCTGTGATCGTGAGTTTTAAAAATATATTACAAACTATCACAAAAAGGACACCATCTGCAGTTTCATAACAAGCGCTCACTATTGCCTGCTGGTACCTGTTTGAGAGCTTGGATTGTGCCCATCACAGTGGTCATAGAAACACCAAGTTTCCTGAAGAGGAGAAAGCGAATGATTTTACTTTTTTATCATTGCATTTGTAAAATTGATGTGAGCTGCTTTAGGGGCTTCTTTTGGAGGCCAAAAGGTGAAATAAACATCTCAGTAATGATCCTCAGAACCTAATAATGACTATGTACCATTGGGTGAAACATAGTGTGCTGTCCTGCGGATTGCATCCAGAGGGTTTTTTTTATAGCAATCTGAATAACGGCGCAATCCTATACCCCCCCTTGCGCTGGCACTACACTTCTGTGCTGGCCGAACGCGGTTGCAAACATGCTGTAAAGCTCGTCTGCTGTGGTGCTGAGCCGATGTGAGCAGCAGTGCCAACTCTCGGGCGCTGGCCATTTGCCAGTCCAGCGTCGGCGTCGCTCGGTTGGCACAGGGCCTCCACGAGGGCATTCCAGGGGCGTAACTGGGCGGCGCAGTGGGTGGAGATGGTGGTTGTGACGGCCGTAGTGCCAAATCCTAAAGCCTGTCCCTGGCCAGGGCGGCTCCTATTCGGGCCGCTCCCGCACATGTTCCTCTGTGCCTACTATTTTGCTGGCACATGCCCATAGGGGCGACTAGGGCTTATGCGGGTGCAGGGGGAAAACCTCCCCTTGTCCCGCACGTTGCTGCTGCTGCTGCTTCCAAATGGGCTGTAGGACATAGCCCTGCTATGTCAGCCTTACCAGGCCAGCTTTGTATAGGATTGCACTCTAATAGTTATAAGTGGGATGTGTTGTGGATTAGTCAAAGGTGGGTTCCCTCAGATGTCATTCATTCATTCGTTTATAATTTTTTATAGAAATAATAAAACTGCCTATTTGTGAACATTCAAGGCAGATAACAAGCAATTAAAAAGGGGCAAGCAGATTAATCAAGACTAAGTAGACATGCATAGAATGGTACTGTAAAGAACACACACAAATTCAAAAACTCATTGCAAAACGTACCACACATAGATTTGTGAAATATAAATTATAAAATTACAATGTTTGTGTTAATTTGCTTCAACCTGTTGCCTAAGGTTGCTTGCAAAAAACAATGGGTACAAGTTTTATTTACTTATTTATTAAGAATATATGTAGCCCATCTTTTCCCACCTGCAAGAAAAGCAGTAAGCAAGTAATATGTCTCACCTATTAAAAATACAATAATAAAATCAACGGTTATTAACAAGCAAAAAACTCATTGAACAGTATACAGCACTAGGAAAAAATAATTACTACCATACTTATCTTTTATACTTTTAAGTTTATAACAAGACTAGATGGCTTGATTTTCCTGTTGACACCCTTGTTTTAATTTTGTTTTCCTCTATACTGAGAATACACTTTATGCAGTTGTTGAAGTGGACTGCTGTCCCCAAAGCTTGTACCTCAGCACATTTATAGACAGAGAGTCTTTGCTGATTTAGCTGAGAATCTGCATCCCAAATATTTATACACAAAAGAAGATCTGCTACTGTTTTCCAATCAAGGAGTTTTGTTTGTTTGTCATAAGGAATGTAATTTGGTTTCATTTTCTATTCAGGAGTTCAGATTGGGAGTTTATACAGGCCAATAATTTTTGCTGGATTGACTTGAAGCACATTTTACATTTGTCCTGGTTTTAAAAAATATGGAGTCACTGCTCCAAACTCCCCTGCTGAGTTGACTAGATGAAATTAAAATGTGTGAAAGTACTTTAAAAAATGGTGGTCTGACTATTCTTTAAGAGCATTTGGATATTTATTTATCTTTATGCAAATCTTGGAGGCTCCTCAGCTCCTAAAAGCTGCTTGATATTCCCTTCGAGAGGTCACAAAGAAAAAAGACCTGTAATCAAATGTATGAATCAGGGCTTTGGAGTCATAGTTTTAAATTTATACGTGGTGCTACCATTCTACTCGATAATGTAATATAAAATATTATAGATAGTATCCTGAGGATTGTATAATGTAATAGGGTTGTATCTGGAGGAAAGAAACCTGAGGATATGATCTAGTGTGTTTTATAAAAGGTGGCAAGGGTGATTGATATCAGTTTTGTAAAGGTCTTGCTAAACTGCAGGAACTTAATAAGTTGAGCAACAAAGGAATCCTTTGATCCATTGAGAAAGCATGCCTTATATCTTAATAATACAGTATTATGCTTTGTTCATTCTCTTTTACAGATCTATTCTGCCCGAGATCTTGAAGAATCCATAAACAAAATCAGAGAAATTCTCTCTGATGATAAACATGACTGGGAACAGAGAGTAGCTGCAGTAAGCATTTTATACACTGTCTTGTTACGCAATACAAATCTGAACAGCTGCATGTGTGTAGTGTTTTCCCTAGTGTAAGAGCAAATTGTCCACTATAGATTCAGGCAGCCCAATGCACTGCAACTCCCCACACTGTGATGCAACACTGCTACTGCAGCGTCTGCTAAATCCCGGGGTAAGACTCTGTGAGCCCAGTGGGTTATCTCTGACCTGCACCAGCGATACCTCGGGCACAAGTCCACACTGACCCAGATAGGCAGTCAGGCCTGGGAAGGGAGTCAAGTTTTGGTGGGTACTGCTGGACACTGTAGGTGCTGCTGTTGCCGAACCCACCCTTCCCGGGTTTGATCCATCCCATTTTGCCCTCCCTTGTCTCCGTATACAGCTGTACCTAATGCACCTAATGCTTCCATTGATGGTCAGATTGTGCTCTCCAGCTAGCCAGGAAGTGCACCATGCTGGCAGAACATGTGTTCTGCTGGCATAGCACATCCTTAAGATTAGTACCTAAGTATGTCTTCAGAACTGACCTTAATTTAAATTGGCTGTATTACATTAATAAAATATTTCCTATTTTATTCACTTTTGTTTTAACAAATAGGAAACATGTTTTTAATATTATAGCATTTCTTTATTGATTTTACTTTCTGAATTCTTGTTACCCAATAGCTTAAAAAAATTCGGTCTTTATTGATGGCTGGAGCTGCTGAGTATGACACCTTCTTCCAACACCTGCGCCTGCTTGATGGAGCTTTTAAATTATCTGCTAAAGATTTGCGGTCCCAAGTAGTGCGAGAGGCCTGTATCACATTAGGGTAAGGAATACAAATAATGCATACTAAATTATAATGATGTTTCTTGTCACAGGGAAACTGCCAAAGGTTTCTCCCTTCATTATATCTTTGTTTCCTATGTGAATGGAAAATTCAATTACAAGGTAGTTGTTTAGCTCTGTTCCAATTAATTAATAAAGGACAAATTGACCAGCCTGCTGCCATATGAGAAAACAGGCTACCACTTATTTTCACACTAAGCATGTCTATATCTAGAATTGCCACAAAATTAAATATACGGTATGTTCTAAATAAGTTTCCTAAATGGTATTCTGCATTGGGTACAATTTGACAATATATTTACAAGATTCACTGAAATTTTTGAAATAAAAAATAAAAATAAAAGATGGGTAATTTTTTAAGAAGCACTGGGATAGAGTGGGAGAAAAGACTTCGACTTCTCATCATTAAGTTTGAAACGGGTAATGTAAATCCTAGAAACATGAAGAACATTCCTGTAAATGCCTTTTCTAGAAAGAAATAGCTGCTTCTGCCTTAAGTACTTGATAGAGTATTTTGTATTTTACACTGCAGCATTGAGCCTGGGAGTTGACTAGCAAACTGGGGAGCAGAATAAAAACATTGAGAACAACAGTATTCTCTCTACAGTAGGTTTAAACTGAGTTCAGGGTGAAAGTTCAGGCAATTCCTTTGGTCTGCTGCTCCCATTGGTGGCAATGCTATACTGAACCCTGCTGGAAGCATTGACTTTGAGGAAAGGGCTCTAGGGCACTTGTAATAAAAGCTCGAAAATTGGCAAATGTCAAGGCAAGATGGAAAGCTTATGAGAAGACCAAGCCTGACAATGACAAAACTGAGAAAACAAAGTAATTCAGCTGTGCTCTCTGAGTTGTCCTCTAATAGTGTGACAGTGACCTATTCTGAATGTATCAGTTGTTAAAACTTGTATGAAGAATAGAGCGTGTCATCTGCTGGGGAAGAAAATGGGGAAATGTTACTTTAATTAATTAAAGGTGATGTGGTGGTTTCTTGATAGAATTGCCAATGCAGAAGGTAGCAAAGGATTTCAGGTTCTAAACTGCATATGACTATTTTGACCCTGGTAATTTTCTACACTGTTATGACTTTTTTTCCCCAGGCATTTGTCATCAGTCTTGGGTAACAAGTTTGACCATGGGGCAGAAGCCATCATGCCAACGATCTTTAATCTCATTCCCAACAGTGCCAAAGTCATGGCCACGTCTGGTGTAGTAGCTGTTAGGTTAATTATCCGAGTGAGTATGTCTCAAAGCAAATATGAATCTTGTCACTCATGAGCATTCTGATTGAGGCAGCAGTGGGATTCAAACAGGAAAATCAGTCCAATTAAGTCCAACAGAATCCTAAAAACATAGCGTCTGGCAGTCAGGAGAGGCTCACTGCTGCTCTTCGAAATATTTTTTGATGCTAATTTTTAGTGTTTCTTCATACAACAAACTGGAAACTGCCAGTGCACAGCTTATCATTTGTTAAGATTAAGGTGAAGAATAAAAGCTCATAACCTGTTGAAAACATTACTATTACTGAAGAAACAAAGCTTAAGTGAGAAAATAGGTGTACTGAACAATGAAATTCCTACCATGTAATTTACTATGTGATTTTTGGAAATTTGGCCTTTGTTCATGATCCCTGCACTCTTCTGTCTTAGGGCGTAATCCTAACCAACTTTCCAGCAC
>JAJKFI010000014.1:14688423-14704232 GCA_029204185.1 Lerista edwardsae
GTGCTGGAAAGTTGGTTAGGATTGTACCCTCAATTAATTCTTATTTTCTGTTTGAAAAGAAGGAAAGAAACATCCAGTTGCAAGGAAGCATAAGTACTAAAAGTCCCATAGTTTTTATATAGATTCTGTAGGTGTGAAACTTGAAATAAAAGGGGTGTAATTCTGGGCTATGTAGTAAAAAATAAATGAAGTTTTGCTGAAAAACAATATTCCATTATTTGTACAGTATATGTTCTGCAAGTGGCATGTATTTGCTTATTTTGTATCATTTTTTTCTCCATAGACTCCTGGAGGGCATTCCAAAAGCATCAAAATGGTGCCCCCTCAATGAGTATGCAGGGTCCAATTAGCAATCTTTTCCAGGGGAGGGACTCCCTTGTCTAGTGAGTCAGTAGGTAGGGTTCCCATGAGTGCTGTCATTATTTGACCTACTCCTCCCACCCCCAGCCCAATACAGTCTTCCTTCAAATTCCATACCTAATGTATTCCTGAAAATAGCCCTTATAGTGAATATCCAGATGAGTACTATTATTGCATTCATTTAAAAGGGAAAAATTCTAATTTTCCAAAGTCACTCCATATTCACCCAAAAGTCATAAGGAGGGGTTATATTAATATGCACAGAGTGGATAAGTGAAAATCCTTATACCAAATGTATTGATAAAAAGGGAAGAGTGTATGTCCTAACCAGGAAAAAAGTCCCGTTCAAAAGAAGGGGGGAGTTTTCTCTTTGCCACCCTTGTGGCTTCTGCCCCTCCCCCCAGCAGTGGGCCTCAGTTTCAGGAGAGGGTAGCTAGGAAGTGTACAAACATATGCAACCGCAAGAAGAATACTCGTCCTCACACAGGTAGCTTTATTTGTAACTGCCACCTTGCAACTGGAGTAGTTGCACCCAGCCAGAAGAAGCCCTCATCCTGACTTCCTCATCTCCCTAAGCAGGTAGCAGATGAGGCTACAAGAGTTGCCATCCCTACTCTCCCCCAAATGAAATGCTCTTATAGAGCATAACGGCAAGTCCATGGGGGATGGAAGGGGAAGGTAGCATCTAAGAAGGCCTCCCAACCCCACAGAAAGAATTTTTGGTGTGTACGCACACTTTCCTATTGCTTAGTGGGACCAGGCAAACTCATAATTCATACAGCAGGTAAAGACCATGGTGCATGAGGAAATTAGGTAAACTGTGCTTCCAAGGAAAGGAGGAAATACCCCTAGCTGCTCCAGATCGAATCCTGTCATTTTGTGTGTGTTCTTGCCCCATAATGGCAATAAAAGAAGGCACAGACAGCAGTCCAGGGTAAGGACTAAAATAAATGCAGAATGGTACACAGGTTCCAATCTAGCAGGACATCCTCTGCTCCTTACACCTCATCCCCATTCTTCTGCCTTACCCCATGCTGTGCCTCCAAGAAAAGCATAAAAAAGGGAGCTAAACCCACCCACAAGCATGCAGTGGTGTTTCTACAGGGAGGGCAAGCTATAAGTTTTGCAAGAAGCCTTACCTTGCAGTGGAAATCACTCCTCTCCTGCACCGTTTTAGCCAATCCTCACAGGGAACAGCAACACCTTGGCGTTGCTTACTGGCTACAGCAGCAAGGGAGAGGCGGGATTTACATGACAGGGTAAGGCTCCTTGCAATACTTAGAGCTTTGTCCTCCCTGTAGAAACGCCTCTGCAAGCATGATATATACCATCAGAGCAGGGAATTCAAGCCCACTGATCCCTATCTTTCCAGATGGATAGGATGTACCCATTCTGTCAGGCACAAATGAGGAAGGATTCCACTTGAATGAAGAACTGGATATGGCTTCAATTAATCGGGATGGGCCTCTTAGGGAGATTGGCTTCCCATACGTCTAGCCAAGGCATTCCACACCCTACAGTTTACTGAGCAAATGTATGATGGTGATTGACAGCTGGCTGTTAGTTTTTAGGGGTGAATGGTACCTTGTTTCTTCCAGTTGAGTCTGGGAGGTGGGGAGGCCTCCCCTAGAAGAAGTCTCTGTTGATTGGACCCTGCCTATTTGTCCAGGCAGTGCTATCCAAATGCTTCTGGACTGCCCTGCATGAGCCTTGGAAACTAAGAATTCAAGCAATTCCTTTTTCTGTTAGTCATAGAAAAGGGCAAAGGGCTATGCCTAACACTAAAGCCCTCCCTCCTAAATATTGGAAGCCGTGCTCAGTGTTCGTGTGAGTTGAGCTCAGTTTTTTGGTTTCAGTTTTCAGTTGGTTTAAAACATTTGCTTTCAACAGTCCTCAGGGTTTTCTTGTTTTTGTTTTCATTTCTTAGCATACGCACATCCCTCGCTTAATCCCCATCATCACCAGTAACTGTACCTCTAAGTCTGTCGCTGTTAGAAGGTGAGTGTTTCTTCTTGGTCCATGTCTTAGTAGAATGAAATTGGTGTTGAAACCTAGGGAGGATTCACTTTTCTCTTCAGTAAAAGTTATTGTGCACTTCTTTAAACTCTTCTAGTAGATAAACTCTGAGTAAATAGGTAGTTGCGCAGGACAAAATAAGCAAGTGAAGTTCAACAAGATACTTTTTACTATTTATTTTAAAAATTTCATCCCCCTTCTGTGGTGGGTTGTTGGGTTTTTGTGTGTGAAACAAATACAGATGTAAGCTTTTGATGTTTAAATGAAAATGTCTTAAGTCTGAATCTTTACAGTTAGGAAAAAGGTAAAAATTGTGATTTCAGGGCTAGTTGAAATACATTTAGTTGGCTTTTCCAGATCTGAGGTCTGCTCCAATCTCAAAATGGAGGAAGTTGAAGTTCCTTAGAGCATTTATCTTGCTGATGGCACAACTTGTTTATTTGGCAACAACTGAGCGCAAGATACTGCTCGAAGTACAGTAATGGAACTGTAACTTTCAAGGTGTCTTGAATTCTAAATTCAATGGACAAGTCTTATGTGGATTCACTTTTTGACAGCCACATTTCCAGAGACTGGCAGTTACTGGGATCCAGTTTATGTACGCTCTCTTTTCTGACCTGTAGAGAAACTGTTGGAAAGCTCATGGGGAACACTTGTTAGATTTGCAGTTTTGGAATAATTCTGGATCTATTGCTGTGTCTGGGATGGAAATAAATGTTTAGTAATGAGCGATGGTGATAAGTCCAGCATCTTCTTGTTGACTTTCATGTCACTTCACAGTTGAATATCTGTGAAGTACTGCAAGATGCTATTCCTAATGACTGTTCATAGACTGTTTTTTTCCAACAGAACTCTTGCTTCCTGTACCCTTCTAATAATTATATAAGGACATTAACTAATAAGTCATTCAAAAGGTTGTCTCCATCTTTATGGCCTCAAGTACAGTCACACGTTTGGATCTTCTGGAACTCTCTGATATGTGAGGGCTTTGCCTCCCCCTCAGATCTTGGAGTATGCTTTCTTCCTCCGTTATGTATTTGCCACAGCCATGAAAGAGTTTTTAGCATGAGCCTCACATTGTCTGAATGTTACTTATGATTGCTCCCTTCCATGTGGTCTGCAGGACCATATAGAAGTACATTCAAAATTCACTCTCAAAATCAAGACATACAGAATATTATAGTGGCTGCTCAAATGATACAAAATTCATGTTCTTCAGAAATTTCCCAATGCTTGAACACCTTCCAGAAACACATTTAGTGACATTGTATTAAGCTAGTGAGGAAGTTAATAAAACTTGGCTTGAGACTTCATACTTTGTCTTTTGAAAGAAAGAAGATTTATAAATATACAGATGTATATCTTGAATCTCTGGGCTAGTCTAATGTTCATTTTCCATAATTTTTTTTAGGCGTTGTTTTGAATTTTTAGATTTACTTTTACAAGAATGGCAAACACACTCCCTTGAAAGGTAAGATGTGGACATTAATTGAGAATGTATGTTTTCTCTAAACTCTTCATTAGATATTACTTCCAAGCAAATTGACTCAGAAATTTATCAAGGGGAAGTTGAGGATGGAAAATCAAGTAAAACCTTTCAAACTGGGATCTTCTGATGGTACTACAAAGATATTCCATTGACCACATTAATTCAAAGAAAACTCATTGCAGGCAAAACAGAAAGCACCTGGGTATAAGTGTTTGTCAGAGAGCTTGTCACTTATGTAATAGTTTGTCATTTCAAAACACTTGCAGCTAATGTGGATAGATAGATGAATGCTGAATTACGTATATCTGTAGAAGAATAAAGACGGGAGAGCTTATGGAGATTGTCATAGCTGCTAAAAATATTGTGCATTTCTCACCCCGGTTTTAGAGACAGCATCTTCACTGCTTATTTTAAAAGGCATTGTAAAGCAAGAGACAGCTGCATGTATTGCTTATAGAAGAGTCCCTTGTTTCGGCGAATTTGGGGTGAAACTTTACCTGCTTGATGCATAATGCCTTGTAGCAAAAAAGCTTTAGCTGAATTTTGATATTACACACCCTAATAGAAAAGGAAAACCGAAAACTGAGCTGGGGGATACCATATTCAAAATTAAATTTGATATATATGCCAGATGGCACTTCATGTTGTCAAGAAGGTAAAGGAAGGAAATGTTCAGATCACATTTCTCACTTCTCTGTTGCTGTGATCATATCACCACACTCCTACAAGCCCTTCAGTGTCTCCTTGTCCCTTTCCTCATAGAAGATGGACAACAGATGTTGAATCAGTCTGACAGTATTGCTTTCTGAGCAGTTGGAATGCGTGAACATTCTCTACTGTCACATCAGCTTAGCTATTGGGGTTTCACAAGTGCAGTTCAGTACAGATCATGATCCCAAAGAAGTTTTTTCCACAGGCACTCTTTTGATTCCATTATTGCCTTAGTGGCACAAATATGTTTTAGCATCTGTATACTTCTATGGTCTCCACAGTAACTAAAACTGAAAAAGAATTACCTCTGAGGAATGTGTCTTGGCGTTTCTTATGCAAGTGACTCAAAATACAATAAAGCTGACAGGCACAAACAAACAACCAAATCCTCGAAAAGGATTTTGTTATAATGAGGGCTGTACCAAACCATATTTTTCTCACCCCTGCCCCCATCCAGCAAATTGAACAGACTTTTTACAATGTAAAAGCGCAGTGCTTAGTAGTGGATTATTTCCCCCTTCCCCATTATAAGGTCTATGATTATATCTTCTAATCTCAGGCACATATCAGTATTGGCGGAAACAATAAAGAAGGGAATCCACGATGCCGACTCTGAAGCACGAATAAAAGCCAGAAAGTAAGTTTTTGTATTATATTCTCTTCTCTACTGCTGCTTCTGTCAGACAGCACAGGCTGCTATATGTTATACATCTACATTCAAGCCCTAAAGAACTGTACAGGTGGGCCCCCATAGCCACAGATTCAGTTATCTGTGGATCCAGCCCATCTTACCGGCAAAGTGTTACTTGGTTTAAGTTTATAGCGCGATGTGAGCAGGCCGCCAGCAGCCTGAATGCTTGATGAAACTAGATCGAACAGTAACAGGAAGCTGATAACTTCAAAAGTAGTAATAGCTTTGTTCAGCTAATTAGAGGTAAATATTTGAGTATATTATTAATATTACGTTATTTAAGAATATGCGTTTACCACTTGTCAGCAACAACTTGTGAAAATGGCTTATAAAGGAATAGGATGATGATTTGCAATCTAAAAAGGATAATTTTAGTTGCCTTTTTTTCTTTTGAGTTGACCAGAATGCACATGACCCCACTTTGTATCTTAAAACTCTGTTATAGCAACTAATACATTGTTCAGTGATCTGTTGACATTTTGTTTTCAGATGTTACTGGGGCTTCCACAACCATTTTAGTCGAGAAGCAGAACATATGTATCATTCGTTGGAATCCTCCTACCAAAAAGCCCTACAGTCCCACTTGAAGAACTCTGATAGCATAGTTTCTTTGCCCCAATCAGATCGCTCCTCTTCAAGTTCTCAGGAGAGCCTCAAGTAAGCCTTATCTCTTGCTACTACAATAGCAGTGCAGTGCTATGCACTTACTACTAGGTAAATGTAGATTAGATTGTAGTCTAAGTTGATGTGAGCTGCATTTTTTAAAAAATTCGTTCAGCTTCATTTATTAATTGATCCCACTTCTGATCTTTATATGTTTATGCTTTGTATCATTCATATTAACTTGAGCTAATGGTTCCACTGCCCAATCCTGTTGGTGACATATGCTGCTGGACGAGTGTTCCAGGAGCAGAAAGCAGTTTCTGGCCATTGCAAAAGGCGATGTACTGGAGCGTATGCCCTGGCCGCTACCACAAGTAGCAAGTGGCCAGCTCTGTGCACTCACCAACACAGCTATGTGCCTGCAGGGGGTTGGGGAGATATGGGGATGGGCAGAACAGGGTAGAGAAGAGGACGGATCAGGACTGGGAAGGGGGCGGTTTTCAGCAGCAGTGGTGTTTGCCAAATCCTAACCCCACTCCCTGCCTCAACTCCCCTCAACATGGGTTCCCACAGACTTGTACCAGCTATAGAGCTGGTGCATGTCTGAGTAGACCTGGCAGCCTAGCAAAGGAGTCCTCTGAAACTGAAGGCTGAAACCCTGCTGAGGGATACAGCAGGTGCCACGCTGGGGCCACTGCATTGCCACGCAGGAAGTTAGTTGGAATTGGACTGCTAGTCCAAATGAGGGAACCTCCTAAATGAGGACGTATTGTTGCAACTGCTGTGATGTACTGACCCAGACAAAAAAATCTTTTACATTCTTCTTTTCTATTCCCTTTTAGCCGTCCATTATCTGCCAAAAGAAGTCCAACTGGAAGCACTACATCACGAGGTGAGAATGTGAAATTTGGGCTAAAGCAACCCATGTGGGGAAAATTTGGAATAGCAGCAGACATGAATTGTATTTCATGTCAATTTTGTGATTCTTCTTATAGTGACATATACACTTGAGATACTATGTAACAAGTTTTAATAGAATCATTATTTATAAACTGATAGTAAACTCAAATGGTTAAATGCCCACCAGATTGCAGGCAAAATACGGCTACCCTCAGATGAGGTAGCAATTTTGGCAAATTTTGATGGAAGCATCAAATGTCACTATGTTATTTTACCATTACAGGGGCATGTTTTCTAAATTTGTGCCAGTGGTACAAAGGGCTGACACCAATAAACCTCTAATACAGAGGAGTCAAACTTGTTTCATGTAGTGGGCCAAATAGCATTTATGGAACCTGCTGAGAGCTGGACATGAAATCATCATTAATAAGGAAGTGATATTTTTAAGCACCTGGTGGCCAGAAATAAGCACTTTGTTCTCACATAGAAACTCATTAGCTGCAAAGGACAGAAGAGAAAATATGCAAATATTTTCAAGATATGGAAGAGCCCAATTAGCACGCTGGGAGAGCCCAAGTATCACAAGAGCCGGATAAGGAGCTTCTAGGGGCTGTGTCCAGACTGCAGACCTTATGTTTGACACCCATGCTCTAATATGTAATAACTTTTGACAGCCACAAGATCTTCTCTGCTCACATTCATATCATGTTTGGCATCTGGTGAGAGGGGCGGAGGATACCCTGATATCCCCAATTACACTGACAGGAATGTTAAAGACCAATCTTGAATGGTGTGTTTCTCTTCCTTCACATAGCCTCTACAGTGAGCACAAAATCTGTGTCGACATCTGGGTCCTTGCAGCGTTCTCGCAGTGACATCGATGTGAATGCAGCAGCCAGTGCCAAATCAAAAGTGACATCTTCTGGATCAGATGCCCCCTTCAGCTCTGCTGCAGCCCTGCCCCCAGGCTCTTACGCCTCTCTAGGTAAGCTTTCCCATAAAGGAGGTCACAACTTGTACAACAGCACTTGGAGAGCAAAGAAAAATGTATCTTTCAAGAGAACTATAGTTTTTAAATTATCTAACCCATGGAATAAAATCGGCTGGTGCCTATTAAATATTCACTAATATAAACCAGGTTTTTAAAATGCCTGAGCAGTTTTGAAAAAGGGTGCATTCTCTTCCCTGCCCCCTTTCAGGTCTCTCTGAATTCTGCACCAAATAATCACAGATTGTGCAAGAGTGGACAAAGATTCTGTGAAAGAATATGGTTAGATTATATAAGAAAAGCCCAGCTGGATCAATCCAAAGGCCCATCTAGTCCAGCATCCTGTTTCCCGCAGTGGCCCACCATCTGCCTCTGGGGAAACCCATAAGGAGAAGCAGAAGGCACCTTCCCTCCTGCCATTGTTCCCTTGCAAGTGGTATTCACTGCTGCCTGACCCTGGAGGGAAGCACTTAGCCATCATCTAAGTAGCCATTGATAGACCTGCCCATCTGAATTTGTCCAATCTCCTTTTAAAGCCACCCACTAACAACCATGACCACACCCTGTGGCAATGAATTAGACAAGCTAATTATGTGCTGTGTTAAGAAGTACTTCTTTCTGTCTGTCTTAAATCTCTTACCAATCAATTTCATTGGATCACCCCAGCCCTAGTATTGTGAGAAAGATACCTTCTGTCTACTCTGTCCCATAATCACATTTTTTCTAAGCTAAAAAGTCCCAAGCACTATCGCCTTATAGTAAAGGTTGTCACTCGTTGTTTATCAAGCCATAAAAAAACCCTGTCCTCTAATTCCATGACTGCTAAATTTACTCAAGAGCCTCTAATGAGGGACTTCATTCAAAGCCTTCTGTTTACCAGATTACTTTTATCTACATGCCTGTTGGCACTCTCAAAGAACTCCAGAGATTAGGATTTAGTTTTGCAGAAACTATGCTGATTCTCATTCAGCAAGGCTTGTTCTTCTTTAGTCTTACTAATGTTATTTTTAATCTGCTTTCAGTCAGTTTACTTGGAGCAGATGTTAATCTGACTGACCTGAAAAATTTCACGATCCCCTCTGTATCTCTTTATAAATATCAGTGATACATTGATTACATTCTGGTCCTCTGGGACAGAGAGTGATTTAGGGGTTTATGTTTTTATTTTAGAAGGTCAATAATTTCCCATTTCAGTTATCATTTTAGGTGGATACTTAGTTATTTGTTAATGCTAAATTTTTCAATATACTCTAGAACTGGGGTGTCAAATCCATTTCATACAATGGGCCGAAGAACATTCATGGTGCCTGCTGGTGCCTAGAAGTAAGCAGAAATAGATGTCATTAAGCAACTGATGGCCAGAAATAAGCACTTTGTTATAAAAAATACATTAGCTACAAATGACAGAAGAGAAAATATGCAGTTGATAATATTTTAAAGATATGGGCTCTCCCATATCTTGAAAATATGATCAAGACTTCCATATTTTCTCTTCTGTCATTTGCAGCTGAAAGGACTCATGTGAGACCTGTGAAGACATAGGAAGAATGAAGTGCTTACTTCTGGCCATCTGCTGCTTAATGACTTCACTTCCTACTTAATTATGTCACTTCCAACCTCCAATAAGCCCCATGAATGCTATTTGGCCCAATATACAAGTTCCAGTAGTGTGCGACTTGTTTGGATTGGGCCCTAAAAGTAAGGTTACCTTCCCTCTGGTATACATAGGTATATATTGTTACTTCTAAATTGGTGTGTGTGTGAGAGAGAGACAGACACAGAGAAGTCTGTGTAGCTACAAAGTCTCTCTCCAGGTTTTATTACATATTTTTGCAGACTCCTTAGCAACCTCTTTTTGGGTCATTCAACAATGTGTTGACGTTCATTAATCACATTGAGGGCGCAATCCTACCTTGCGCCAGAACAGGCAGGCCTATAGACGTGCACTGTATCCAACACAAGGTAAGAGCAGGCTGGAGCCTCTCCCTTGCACCTGGGGAGGTGCAAGCCTCCCCTATGGGCTCCTTGGATCTGTGCCTGCTAAACAGCAGATGCAGATCTGAGGAGACCGCGCGCCTTAGGGATCAGGTCTAGAATTCAGCCTTATGGCCGAATCCCAAGCCCGCCTACCTCCTGAGCCGGCCCACCAATGCCCTCTCAGCGCCCACTCCCACCTGCCTTGTCCCTCCTCTGTGCCAGCTGGCTTCGGCTGGCACAGAGGACGTTCAGCGCAGGCACTGCATCGGCGCTATGGGGGGGATAGGATGGCACTGTAAGTGTGCTCATCCTATATCAGTACATAAAATGGATTAAAGAGATTATGGGCACTTAGACAACTCTTGCTGTAAAATTAGTCTTTGATTCCTTTTTGCTTGCTTGTTAAGAATTGCATAAAATATTAGTGGTCAGTGTTCTGAAATGCATGTTTAAACTAAGATGCTCAAAGATCTAAAATTGCAAGCATATGAGAGCTCATGCTCAAGTACAGGATTTGCCAGGTCCTGCTACATGGCATCCTCTCCCCTGGTGTATTGGTGGGTTTGTGTGGTGTTTCTGGTCAGGAGTGGGAAAAGCTACAGCAACTCCCAAATTATATCAGAAATTCTGGGGTGACAAAATTACAGAAACTGCTAGGGCTTATATCTGTGCAGCAGGTTACCTTTTTCAGTTACATAAGCATAAGTTTTATTAGCATTAAATAGAGCAGTGTCTCTCCTGCCCACCCTCCAAAATGTTAAATCACTTTACGCTTTGGGTGATTCCACTCTTGTTCTCTGTTCCGCATGTTGCATCCTTCAAGCAGAAGTCTTGTCTGCATGAGTTGTTGGTGTTGTGACAGAATTTGTGTGACTTTTGACTATTCAGTTACTTCTTTCCTGCAAACTTGTGATCAATTTTGAGGCGTAACATGCACTCAGCATTCTAAATTGTTTCATTTTACCGAATCGGAAGGCTCCTTTTGACCGAGCAGCACTTTCCTTGCTATACTTAAAACTGTGGCCAATTAGTTTTATTTAACCACATCCAGATAGCTAGGGCACTTGGTTTGTCATACTGTGCCATGGCTACTCACACTCAAGAAACCACAGGCTTCAGATCCTTAAGTATTGATAGCTTATATTTCCACAAGCAGCCTCTACCATATTTTTTATGTTCACTTTGATGGGAATGCTTGGGTTCTGTATCACAAAAATGCAGAACCAAAAGGAAGAGGTTAGCACACGTATTAATGTTTGTAGGGCCAATATTAGGATTTATATTAACCTTAGAGAGTAAGTATTTGGGGAGCACCCCTCCCATATTTTGTTTCCTGTATTTCCTCACAGCCCCTGCACTGCATGTAAACAGAAAGCTTCTTCCAGTTAAAGAATCTTGACTTCTCTTTCTTCCCTTCTGTATTGATGCAGAGGCAGCTAGATTAGCGAGGCCAAGCTTCGAACGAAGTGCCATGATTCTCTCTCTCGCAAGAGAGATCTGACACGAAGCCTTCTTTTTGGGGGGATCTACTCTTGAGTAGTACCTCACTCTAGAATCTAGGAGTAGATCTAGAGCTTAGGCAAATTGCTGTTTTGGAAGGCTCAAGCCTGCTGTTTTGAGGAGGAGTGCTTTATCCAGACGCAATGGCAATTTCCAGACTAGTTCGTCTCTCCTGCTTCCCCACACCGAGACCAGCTACAGAAGTTTTGGAAAGAAATTGCAACTTAAATTCAAGAACTACAACCTAAGAACTACAAGACAACATAACTAAACTGAGCTCAGACATACGTGATTCTGCTATCCGAAACTGAAGAAGAATAAAGATATCAGATTGCCCAGTTTGCAAGTGATGAGACGGGAGGGAGAAGAGAGGAGGAGGAACGCTTAGAGCAATAACAGAGAGCTTCGAAGGATTTGAAAGCATACTTGGGACAATATTTTAATGTTAACTAACACTCTGTAAAACATTCTGAGACTTTATTATCTGAAATTCTTGAAGATTAAAGACTAAAGATTTAAGACCAGAGCTGCGATGGAGAAATAAAAGATAATTTGGGAGTGAATACAGTTGATTGATTTTTACCTTTGAAATAAATTCAGACGGAATGTGGTGAGTTTGCCTGTTTTCCTTGCTTTGATTTGTGGATTACCAGGGGGACTGAAGATAGACGCAGGAGATTTATGATGGAGACTATTTTTCTGGCTTTAACACAGGAATCCATGCGGGGAGAGATTTTTGGCAGTAATTTAATTTACAATGAGATGCTAATTTCTGGCTATATTTAAATTGTAAATTAAGTGGAATCGAGGCAACTTATAAATGGGATTGAATTATAACTGGACGGTTTGAAAAAGAAGATGGCGTTTTAAAGAACAGTTCTCAGAAAGAACAAAGACAAATCATTTTCACTTCTGCTGTTTGAATTGGTTATAGATAATAACCTGTGTTGCGTCTAGACATTTGAAGTAATATATTTTTGTGAAACATGATATTATTGGAGTATTTGAATATAGATGTTTACTTGAATTGATGGTTGTTGTGGGGGCGTGGCCTGTCGGCTATGAAATGACAGCAGGATCCTAAGCTCTAGGACTGTTGCCAACTTCTATCTCTTTTTGGGAACTCCCAGATGGGAACCCCCCCCCCTCCCAAATTCCTAGGAGAAGGTTTTTGGGGCATCAGACGCTATGCCAGACCCGTCTAGGAGTGGCGAATCCAGAGGGGAGCCTGGCAGTCTGGACAGGGGAGGTAAAAGAAGCCGGCGCCATAACTGTCAAAGTGCTGACAGCCTCGAAGAGAGAACATCACGGGATGCGTTGAAGATGATTAAGAATTGTGAATCAACCTCTATTAGCAAACCCCCACTACAGAGATAAGAATGTTGTGCAGGAGGAATGTAGATGGAAAAAAAATATAATGGAAAATTAATTATCAGTGTCAACTAAGAATTAATTGGCTGTAAGATAAATGGAGAAGCGTAATTTGCTTTTTACGATTTAAGAGGCGGCTACAAGAGATCCAGAAGGGCTGAAATGGAGTCTTCTGTAATGCAACACCATATGAATCTGGTAAATTTTACCAAGCCACTTGAGGATTTAAATTTGACTGTTGGAAATAGAGAAAAAAATAAGAATAAAAAATGATTATTTGTTTTCAAAATGGAGGACACTCTGACTACAAGACCGAAGAAGAAGGAGCCGGCATTTTAAACTCTTGCTTGATTATCTATGAAGCTGCTTGATTTATGGTCGGGAGATAAGTATTGTAGTAAATGTTAAGCTTGTTTTTAAATGAAGTATTCATCTCAGTGAAGACATGACAAGTGAAGATATATTGAGAAACAACCAGGGGATTCACCCATTTGGATATAAATAACTTGAGAAGATGGCATCTGACAGAAAGGGTGACAACGAGAGGTGTCGTTTCTTTCTTTTCCTCGGTTTGAAACGCAGACAACTTGGAAGGACTCCAGAAGGTCAGAGGGAAAGAAATTTTGGAAGGACTTAAATTAGTTTGCATTAAAATAATATTGAACTTTAGGAGGCTTTTTAAGAAATATTGATAAATTTGATCATAATGAAATTGGATTAAAATATTTGATTAATAAATAAAAGTGGTGGTTTTGGGGCGAGAATGTAATTGAAAATGAATATAGATGATTGGATCAGACACTATAAGATGGTTTGAAATTATATAATCCTACTTAGATTAGAGTATTGGTAGATTTTTGAATTTATTATAAGATCAATATTGATAGATTAATGTTATAGTTAGATGTTAGTCTAATGGAGGAGTATATATTTTAACAGAAGAAATTGTCTTGAAATTTAGTAAAGGTAGGATGAATGGATGGTAAGCCAGAGAGGGAAAGGAATAAATCTGTTTTTAAACAGTAATTAATTTTGAAATATGAAGATATTGGGAATTGTTTTGTGACTGGACCAAACTGGCTTTTTAAAATCATTTGATGTAATTGTAAGATATAAGAGATATGTAATCAAACTTAAGGAGATGATGTATATACCCTATGGAGATTATATTTTAACTGAACTATTAGAATATAGAACTGTATTAGGATGTTAAATAGTGATAGAAATTTGTGGGACATTATAGATTATTATACTTTAGGCCATAGTTTTTCCTCATTTGTTCTTTTTTTCCCCTTGCAATTATTGTTTTCTGGTGTATGTATATGCTTTAAGAGGAGAAACTGCTTTGTTATTTAGCAAAGACAGGATGAAAGATAATAAGGTAGGAAGGAACAGGAATAGAGGTATTTCTAAAAAGATAAATATCAAGATGAGATATTGGGAATTATTTTATGACTGGATTAAATTGATTTAATTGAAACTGCAAGATTGGGAATAAAATTTAAGCAAGCAATTGAATATAAGAGATTATGTACATATGCCATTGAAATTACACTGTAATTGAATTGTAGATCATAAGGAATTTATGAGGTTGTAGTATGGTGATTGATAGATGTAGATGTAGAAGAAAGCTATTGTAGATGATTGCAATATATAATCTATGGTTGTAACCCTCCACATCCTATTGTGTAAACCTTTGTCTCCCCTATACCTATGTGTAACCTTTTCCCTGTCCCATAATGAAAAGAAATAAAAATTATGTACTCAAATTGATGGTTGTTTATAAGCATTGAAGGCCACTGAATAATTTGCAAAAGTATATTTTGACACTAGCAACATCTTGTGGCCAAAAGATGTCAAGACAAGAAACACAAGAAACAGCCCAAAACAGGAGAATAACAGACATTCCATTCAGACTTTATTAATTCAAATACGTTCAGAATTTAAACAGGTTCAGCTAGATGTTACAATTATTAAGAATGTTAGAGAGAAGGTTTTGCAGGATTTGGAGAGCCTATTAGAAGAAATTAGTTACTCAGACAAATTTGAGAATGAGATTGGGGAACAAGATAAGTCAATAGATCGAAGGGAGACTCATCGTTTGGGCTTGGAGTCAGACCAGTTGGGTTCAATGGCGGGAATTCAGAGCCACTTGGAGACGAAGCCAGAGGCGGTTGGAGGGCAAATTGCAGATGGACTAGCTCCAGGAGAGGAGCCAGTCTTAATGCAGAAACAAATAAAGTTTACACAGGAGACATAGAGAGAGTTCAAGATAAACCTTATTGAACAAGAACTGGATTTCCAAGGATTCTACAGAGAGTTGGAGATAAATTCTAGGAAACAACAATTGGACTTAGTAAGGTACAAGATTGAGTTCCATAATCTTTTTCAGGACTATTTGAGGAGGAAGCGTTACGGTAATGATCTAAAAGATGAAAACAGCAAAAACTGGCAGAATAAATTGAGAATGAATAACAGAAAGCGTAAAAGAAAAAAGGGTAAATTTATGGATGGATAGCAGAATTGAAATAAATATCAGAAGCTAATCTTTTACGAGATAGATGTGTTAGGTTTGAGTTAATTAGAATTACAAATGGAAAGTAAGAGTTAGTAAGTTTTGTATACATGACAATTAAGTAATGTTAAAGTCAATTTATAGACGGTATGCAAACACCAATATAGGTAAGACAATTATGCTGTAATCGGTATGGACCTTTCATGTGGACCTTTGTACCCCTTCCTTATGTATTATCTTCCCTATTGCCCATATCTATATATATATTAAAAAATAAAACATATAAAAAAATATCTATAGCTCCTCCAGAGCCATTCTCACATTAGCTAGCCGTCTCTTTTTTGGTCATTCAACAATGTGGTGGTGGTCATTAATCACATTAAATGTGCTCAATGCATCATGTGGTTATTTCTTTACAATTCTGTAGGTGGAGCTACTGCCTTAATTATCTCTTCTGAGGTTAGCCATCTGGTCAAATGCATGTCTAAAGACCTAAGTGACACAAAATGACATAAACATCTGGTAGTAGTTGGGTAATTACCCATGAATGTTTTATAGTTATTCTGGCTTTAGGTATGCTGAACTAACTAGTTCAACTAACAGATTTTTTTTTATTTCTTTATACAACTGGAGTTTGAGGGGTGTGTGTGTGTGTGTGTGTGTGTGTGTGTGTGTGTGTGTGTGTGTG
>JAJKFI010000014.1:14707659-14737328 GCA_029204185.1 Lerista edwardsae
GACTGGCGCAGTGTTCTTATAGGATTTTGCATGCATTTTGGCCCATTCTCAGAATGGCATCTTGTAAATGGCCCACTTCTGGTACTCGGAGTTTCCCGGAGTTTTTCCCCGGCAATATGCACACCTAGTATTGTCAAATCCAGTTGAGAGGGCTTCCGTTTGAATTTTTTCCATTTGATATGGTAACTGCGCTGGACTATAAAGAAGGATAATATTCCTGTCCTACTTAATGCTATTTTGAGAAGTAGCCATATTTTGGAGGGCTATAGTTGTTATCTTTTGAGGTGTGCTACATTCAGGATCATAGTAGACATTTCCTTTCAATCAAAATGTAGTGCCCAGTAATGTAAAAGCAGAAGCAGGTATTATTGGTTGTTTTTTTTTTTTTTAAACTACTGCCTTTTTGGTTTTCTCTAGGTCGGATCCGCACAAGGAGGCAAAGTTCTGGAAGTGCCACTAGTATCACCTCAACAGCTGCTGACACTCGAGGCCGCAGCCGGGCTAAAGTAGTTTCCCAGTCCCAGCGTAAGAAGCCACTTAATTTGTCTTTGTAGAGCAAGCTGTATGGTTTTTCAATCTGTGTTTGTCATTCTTCCTCATAGGAAATCAAGTTTTCATTCACTCAATATTGTTCATTGATGTTTTTTTTACCCCCCAAAAAACAAAAAAAGCCTTTGGGCACCTCATCTGGACCTGACACACCAGATATTGGCACGTGCAGGTGTAGGAAGATATAGTGTATATCTTCAGGATATTTGTTGGTTCTAGGCAATGACCACCATCCCTATGCACCCCTCTGTTTGTATTTATGAATGTATGTATAGCATCTGAATGCATTCACTGATTTAACTTCTCACTTGTTTCTCACACACGTGTGGCACATAGTCCCAGTTCCTGGAGAAGCATTCCCCATTTTGAGGCTACTTCTGGGATTTGCCTGGCCTTTCTCCCCCTGTTAGAAAACCCATGAAATCTGGGACCTGACCCTTACTTTGCAGGTCAAGTTCTTTCGGTTGCTTAGCGGGTCTGTCAAATTATGTTGGTTATCACAGTTGTAATCCTATTATGAAGGATTGGTAACAAGCAGTATTGCTGTGAATTAATCACTTGATGTCTTTTTAAAATGGTCTCTAGACTCAAAATCAAGGAATGCTAGCCAATATTAGTCACGTGAAGTTTTGCTGAAGCAACTGTCTCCAATATGATTGACATGACTCCTGAGTGCTGATTCACGGACATAGTAGTCATTCCCAATCCCCAAACTGCTATACTAATCTCTGTTACTTCTTCTGTGATCTGAAACAGCATTGCATGATCCTGCTGTGTTGCATTAGTGCCAGTTGCTGTATCCAGGAAAGCAGGGCTAGCTTACTTTATAAGCATTATGTCATGGGTCATGATGTGGGTCACAACATCATGTGATACCATAGGTAAAGATGTTTTTGAAAATGTTGTTATTTATTTTACTCAGCCCATTGCGTTCAGTAAGACAGGCTGTAATCTATTACTTACTGGAAACAGACACCCCTAACTATAGGTCTTAGCTTTTGCTGGCACTGCAGTTATTTTTCTAACTACTTGTTTGATAATTCATAAGATCAAACTGTAGGTGATTGTGTGGAAATAGTTGCAAGAAAGGCCTTGCGGTGTATTAATCCGTACCTTACTGTACAATGTCAGTTGTCACAAAGCAATTCATGTTGTTTGCAACTAGCAATGCTGCTTGAAATCTGTATTGTCTTGCTTTCTTTAATTCACTTTCTGCCTGTCCTTTGGTCTGCTCTCATAATCCAGGATCCAGATCAGCTAACCCTGCTGGTGGTAAGAAAACACCTTTTTGTCTTTCACTGTTTCCATGTCTATGCTGTCTTTCAGATCATCCTTAACTATTTCAGTTTTCAGGATCCTTGCTCTCTTCATTCTCTTCCAGTGGTTGAAAACTAGTCTTTTTGAAATGAAAATGAAAATTCTGGCTTGAACTATTTTTGGTATTCATATAAAAGAATGTGTGCACAATAAAAGATCTCTCCCCACCCTCAGTTGCATAGCTGAGGCAAGAGGGGGGGGGTCCCGGAGGGTGGGGGTCTGAGTGGGCGGCGGAACAACTGATGTGCCCTGGGTAGGCATGCTGGTCAGTTATACCACTGCTTTCCCCTTTATTACTGTGAAACCTCCCATTAAAAACCAGGTACTCATGCTTCATACCGTAGCATCCTGCAGTCCTGCTGAATAGTGTGAGATCTGGCCAGCATCAATTGAAAGGGGGATGTGGCCTTTGGTGGCACAAAGGATATTACGATGAATCATAGGCTATGAAAAACCTTGGGAATATTATTAGGATAAAGCAACACTTACTAGCGTATGGCTATATGAAATTCCATAACACATAGAATGTCTGCACCCTACTTTAATTTATTTAAGACTACAATCCTATCCACCTTATGTGGCGGTAAGTCCAATTGAATGCAGTGAGTTTTACTTCTGAGTAGACATGCCTAGTACTGTAGTATAAATAAAGGTGTTTTTTCATTAGTAAGACATTGTTTGTCATTTTTTAATATTATTCTGAAGATTACTTATGTCTGATTGCTTCCCAGCTGGCAGTCGATCCAGTTCCCCTGGCAAGCTGTTGGGAAGTGCATATGGTGGCTTGAACAGTGGATCGACCAGGGGAGTCCCAGTGCCATTGCCTGCTGATAAACGCAGCAAGGTCCCTCGAAGCCAGGGCTGCAGCAGAGAGACAAGCCCAAACAGGATAGGTCTAGGTAAGATTCTCTTTGGCTACAGCACAGAGTCTGGAGAACAATCAGGTTTTTTTTTTTCTTTTTTGAAGCTTATTGGCAAAAGCAGTTCTTGGAGGAACATCACATGGGCTTACCACAGTAAGGACGACTATGGTT
Organism: Lerista edwardsae; assembly: GCA_029204185.1. Classification (NCBI taxonomy): domain Eukaryota; kingdom Metazoa; phylum Chordata; class Lepidosauria; order Squamata; family Scincidae; genus Lerista; species Lerista edwardsae. Next base: position 14,710,560 of record JAJKFI010000014.1, read on the forward strand.
TTCTACTGTGTGCTGTAATTAATAACACTATTAGTGATTTACTTTCTTACAGGAGAATGTTAATATGTGAATGAAATTCTACAGTAAAAAAGGAAGAACAGGAGTCTGGAGCACTCTGTTTAAAATGGCAAGACCATTTCTTCTGAGTTAAATGACAACTCCCATGCGGTTCCATACTCCATACTAAGGCCTGCAAGGCCTAGGCAAAGCTGTCAGTTATATTAATGAACTTAAATTGCCCGTTTTTAATTACTATTACAATGAGAAGCAAGCTTTGCTTTGAATCAGTGATTTCAACCTTTGTTTCCACGGACATCATATGTCGCCATTCCATGGTTTCCAATGTATTGCCAGGGGTGTTGGCATCAGATGTGATGATTTGAGTGAACATTTTCCAAAATGTTTCTATTTTCTTCTTTCAATCCATGCCTTCAAAAACTAACAAAATCCTTTATTTTTGTAAGTGTGTAGTACTCTGTTGTTTCCTCTATTCATAAGGTGCTTTGTTGTGCACCTACTGTAAAGTTGAGTAGTTAATTTATTTTGTAGATTCTTGTTTCTAAAGAAGTGGTTAGTACCATTGTATCTATCTTGCCTCCCTGGATAATGATTTAAATTTTTTTGTGCCATCGGAAACTTCTGTTAGGCTCAAGTGTTTTCTCCAGGGCTGCTGTTTTCATGCAAAACACTGTAGCCTTGGCAAATTCTGTTTATACACAAAAGATAAAGGCTCAGTTCAGATGATAATCTGAACCTTAGATTAGATTATCACAAACAAGCCATTATTCTTAGTTCCTTGGTTTTCACAAGCAAAGCTTTTCAAGCAAAGCTAGAATAAACCACAGTTTCTCAGGTTTGTACATAATGAAAAATTTTGGTAGAAAAAAATAGAAGCTTTCTCTTTCATCTTTATGTGTGGTGGACAACAGGAGGGATGCGGAAGCACTCAAGTCCAAGGCAGTGACACACTACTAGTGCAATTCTAACTTGGAGTTAGGCCAGTATCATGATACCTGGAAGCTTGGCCCCTCTAGACTGTCCCCAGGATTTTCGACTGCTGTTCATGTTCCCTGCTGTTTCCTGGCCTGTTTCCCTGCTGTTCATGACAGCCAGCAAAGTTTGCCTGGCACAAGGAATACAGTAAAGTATGTTTGGATCACTCTTGGAGTCAGAGAGGCAAGCACATAGATATGCGCCATCGTCCTTGACTCTGAGAGTGGTCCAAACACGCTTTATGGTGGCCCTTGTGTCAGCCAAACTTGGCTGGCCTAACTGTGCTGGCCTAACTCCAGGTTAGGATTGTTCCCTAAGCCAGGGTTTAGTTGGGACAACTTGGGAGTCTGAATCAGGCCATGGTTCGTAAGTTGGAATTGGAACATGAAAATCCTGATAAACAATCAGGTTAGGACTGGAAACTGAAAGTCTCATGTTGTAAAGATTTCAGGAGCAGTAGACAAGTGGAATCTGGAAGATGGGCAAGACTGTAGATGAAACAAGTATGTGGTCGAAACGGAATACATATAGTTGGGGATACAGGGTCTGAGTGGAAATTTTGGACAGGATCTAGTTAGTAGGCAAGTGCATTGGGTGGGGAAGGAAGCAAGGAAAGCATATTATCAGGGAGGTAAAGTTACTTCTCCAGGAATACAGTCTACAGCAGCAGTTCCCAAACACTCACAGTTGCACTACTCAATGGAATTGAAATTCAGGTGGCTGCCTGTACTCCACTGACCAAATGGAAATAATACTAATGATGTATTTCTGAGGGATTTGGGATAATCAAAAATTCTGATTCCTTCTTTTGAGATTGTATTATTATGACAAATCTCTGTCAAAGACTTATTGTGTAGAAGTGCCCTAGCTTCAGTGGTACTTTCCTAAACTCTCAGTCAAACATTGTATTTCTCACTCTAAAGAAGGAAAAAAAATCTTTCCCACTGCGATTCTTTCTAATAGCCTCAATGGTTCAGCATGCCTTTGTATTTAACTCTAACCCTCTCTTTCCAATGAAGATCTTCTGTCCCTTTTCCCTTGTGCCAACCTGGATTGCCTGCCAGGCAGGCTTCTCATCAGGTGCGCTGACTTGTAACACAAAAGGTGCAACTTGGCATGCAACGCGGTTGATTTGGGACAAGCCAGAGTTGGCTGCTGCCAATGATATTTGCTAATGTCAATAATGACCGTGAATGTGACTTTCCTGTCTGAGCTTTGTGTCCTCATTAAACTTGTGTTCACCTTCTCTGAAACCCTCCATGCTGCATGCTAGCACGGAGCAGCCGTATCCCTCGACCCAGCGTGAGTCAGGGGTGCAGCCGCGATACCAGCCGTGAGAGCAGCCGAGATACAAGCCCTGCTCGGGGCTTCCCGCCACTTGGTGAGTACCTGCAGGCACTAGAGCTTCTAAGGCCCTTCCTTTTCCCCCTTTCTTGTTGCCTAGTCAAGGCATCGCTAGGTGGAATGAGCTTGGGTTTTTTTTCCTCTTTTCACTTCCTTACACTTCCCCTTTCTGACCTTCACGTTTCTTCTCTTCCCTTCTGCATGCTTAGTTCCTGTTTTCCTTTAGTTAGAAGATCCATTAATCTAACTTTTTTTGAACATTTCCAAATTCTTTAAGCATATTTATGCGGCATTGGTTTTGACAAATACAGCAGTTCTGAAAGCAACCAGCCTGCATTATTTCAGTGAAGGATGCCACTGTCAAAAAGCATGTGCTGAACCTCGTGAATTTGATGCAGTAAGAGCTTACCCAGGTAGGGATTTAGGAAGACTATTCACAATTTCTTGTAAGAAGGGAGGGGGAGAAAGCTGCATTCTATCCTGTGGCTTATGTGCATGCCATAATAAAGGTGTTATTCCAGGGTAACTCATTTTTATAATCTAATTAGTACTGTCAGACGTCCCTGACATCCCAGAGTCTCTCTTTAATTCATTCATAGAGCTCAAAGATTTTACCTGAATGTCATGGTGCAGGAACATTATTTATTCTTACCTTTAACATTTTGATCCCTAGTCCAAACAGAACCAATGTTTTTAAATAAGCAATATTCCTGATTTCAAATCAGTAACAAAAAGTCTTGGTTCCTTTTATATAATACTTTTTTTGTATCAGCTGCATGAGCGATTCTGAAAAGTTTCCTCCAGTCTGAGTATCCTGAAGCCTTGAAAGGCATGGGCTTATTTTAAACAAGTGTTTAGCCTGATTATGGAATCATTTGCCAGTTTATAGTATCAAGTTTGGCACTTACGTAACTGAAACAGCCAGATAGTGCACAATCATATACTGACATCAGTTGTATCTAGAAGCTTTGTTTAAACAAAATCTCAAAGGATATGTTAAAAAGCTCTGTATTTAGCATTTCAACAGTTTGTGCCCACACTCCTATGGATTTCAGAGTGGAGGAAAGAAAATGTTATGAACATGATTCTGCTGCTATCTTGCTATGTATGAATCGGAGGCTGGCTTTTTAATGTTCCTGATGAAATTGCACCATGTGAATAATGTTAAATACATTTTTATTTAGTTATCTTTAGTTTTGCAGGGTGAGGAGTTGGGAAGTTTTGAGTAGCACAAAGGTGCTGAGAAGTTTACGATAATAATACTTTATATTTGTGCCCCACTCTTCCTGCTAAGAGAGCTCAGACTGGATTTCATCGGAGCTCCTAATGGCCCCCAGCCCAGTCACCGATGCACTTGCTTTGCTTCAATTTTGCTACAGTATCAGGGACTCCCTAACCATTCACTGTACCTGTTTACTGGATGATGTATTTTAGCCTGTCTAAAACAAGAGCAAAATGGGCAGAATACAGGAAGTCCAATTATACTTTAAAGATAAAGGTTTCCCCACGATTGAATGGTCTAGTCATGACTGACAGTAGGGGGTGGTGCTCATCTCTGTTTTTAAGCCTGTAGAGCCGGCGTTTGTCCGAGGACAAGCTTCCATGGTCATGTGGCCAGCATGACTATACGCCATAACACACGCAACGCCATTACCTTCCCACCGAAGTGGTCCCTATTTATCTACTCACATTTTTAGGTGCTTTCGAACTGCTAGGTTTGGCAGGAGCTGGGACAAGCAACGGGAGCTCACTCTGTTGCACAGTCTCGAACTCCCAACCTTCCGGTTGGAAGCTCAGCAGCAGCGGTTTAATCCGCTGCACCACCACTTCCCTAATTATACTTTACATGGTTATAATAAGTAAAAGTACTTATGGCCCAGTTGTATTCCCTGATTGTTCTGGTGTATCACCAGGTATGCTGGCACAACAAGTCCACCACCATTACGACAAGCCTTTCTGCTGCATGGCAGTAGTGCAGAAGTTGTAAAGCAATGCACCATCAGCTACATCCTGCAGACCACCTGCCAGCAGGAATCAGGGTGGGACCCCGGTGGTTGCTGGATCCCAACCCCCCCAGACCAACACCAACACCCCAGCAGGCTCCTCAGTGTTACACCAACAACGGAACTGGCATAGCTTTGAAGAATCCAATTGGGAACAATGTGGAGGATGACATCATGGTAGTTCTCCTTCCCACCCTTCCCACCCATCTAGTTCTCTCCATCTGGAACGGCACATAGCATGCAGTGGATTCTGTGCTGGCAGACCTGCATTCTACACGCTGTTGCTGGATAGGATTGGGTCTATCTGATATATGATAAATGTGTACTGACAATCAGGAGTTGGCTGACCTCAGCCTTGTGCAGTCCACTTATTTTTGGTGCTATCACCCCCAACAGTAAGTTAAATTTTACAAAGAAATAGTGCAGATCCTTTTGAATTCTCTGTCCCGGGCTGTAGTCTGATTAGGTTAGGGATTTTTATTTACTTCAACTGATTGTAGAGATATTGTTTGTTAGTTATATGACTGCTATCCCATCTTTCAGGGATAATACAAAAAATTAAACACAGGGAGTACCTCTGCATTATCCAACACATTGGGGATATTGGAAATGGTATTCTAGGGGTGATGTTATCTCCCCTCAAAACTCCCAATTATCTTTAGGCTATTCTTCCTGGCCCCACCATATTTCACCCCGTTCTGACTTCTGGCAATTGGCTGGTTAGTTGTTTGGTTATGTATTTTGTTCTTCCTTCTCATTCAGTTTGCATAGTTCTGAGTCAGAGAAGAAGGAACTATGCACTTGTATTTATCAATTTTTCACTTTTATATATTGTCCTTCCAAGGAGCTCAAGGTGATAGACATGGCTCCTCTCTCTCCTTTCATTCTCACAACAACCCTGTTAAATGGGGTTAGCTTGAGAGAAAATGACTGGCCCAATGACCTTCCAAGTTGAATGAGGATTTGGACCCAAATCTTCCTAATCCAAGCTCAGCATTGTAACCACTGCACACTAAGTTTTTAATATTTCTCACTGTGTAAGTATTTCCCCTTACGATAGTAGCTGGTTTTGATTTGTATTATTATGGTGTTGTTTGTTTTATAAGCAACTTTGAACATTTGGATTTAGAAGTGAATTTTTTTTATCTTGGTGTAGGTTACCAGTTAGGTTTATCTGAACTACAAAATTGTTGGAGCCATGCAACGTATTCAGTACTGTCAGTTGGTGCCACTTTTGCAATGTGCAATGTCACGGAGTAGTGGTCTAGTCTTACTTTACCTTGTCTCAGAGCACAATCCAGAGGGCGCTTGTGCTGGCCCAGTTGTGTTGCAAACACACTGTAAAGCGCATTTGCACCTACATAAAGGAAAAAAGACCAGGGCATGGATGTCTTTTGCATGGCCTCCCTGCACCCGGTCCTGTCCTCCAGTGGTCAAACATGCAAAACAGGAGGCCAGCACCAGAGGCTCAGGGTGGACAGAAGGAGGTGGAACAGGGCAGGCAGAACAAAGTGGGGGAAGGTGGAAAATGGATGAGCAGAGTGGCCTGGGGAGGAGTGTGGAGACAGCATCTGGCACTAATCCCCATCCCTGGCTGTTAGCCCTGATCCAGGCTGCTCGGAATTGCAGTAGTGATTTCACTGGCACAGTTCCAAGTAGCTCCATTTGGGCCACTGCCTGTTACCTGGAGGAAGGGGAATGTTTTCTTCTAACCCTGGGTTGCATCACAGCCAGTCCCAACCCTGGGCTGGATATGGGGCAGGCATGTCGGCCTACCTATTCTAGGTCAGGGTTTTGATTGCGCTCTTAATCTGCAAGGAGTTTTGTATTTTAAATATAAGGAAGACTGTTCAGATTTCAGGTGAAAGATGGCTTGTTTTTTTGTGGTTCAGTTGAGCACAGCAATTCTGATTTTGTTGGTCTTGTAATTCAGTTTCAAATTACATTACCATGGAATCACATAGTAACAAAAATATGGAATTCTTTCAAACCTTGATTGACTTGGTTGATAGTTATTTATTGATACTTTATACAGTCTAGTCATGTCTATTAAACATATAGATCAATTCAGCCAAGGTACTTCATTTGTGGGTAAATGGGAGAGTGTACAGAAAGCATAGACTCTTCAGCGGGACTTTTATTCAGATTCACCCATCCACTACCAAACTAAGTTGCCAGCCATTCTCCTGCTATAGAGCATAATGTAGTGAGAGGCACTTATTTTTTCACTTACACATCCTAAACCAAATTTAGAACCACAAAAAAAAGGCACAAGCATGTGACTATATTGCATGTTTGATGAATGAGTCACTGTAATGTAACAAGCATTGTCACAACCTCATCAGCCAAAATGGTTTAATGGTCCCTTTCCCAGCTATGTCTGCTGCTTCTTTGGAGAACGTAGGTTTGTGTACACACATTGCTTTCTCTAGTTGTTTGCTACATTTGTGTGACAATCTTTTGATATTAGTTAATACATAGTTACTTTTTTATAAACTCTTTTATGTTTTGGATCTAAATGGTAAGTATGGTAGGGTTTGGTGAACTAACCTGGTACTATTTCCTTGCTTTAAACTTGTTTGATTCAGGCAAGGCATTTCAGTGCATGAAATACCATTCATTCTTAGATTTAGTATGCCAGTCACTTATCTTTCCCCTTCTTTCTACCCATCAGTAGATTTTTAAAAGGCTAATCAGGCAAGTGATAATCTCCAGGTGTTTGTAGCCCATTCAGTGTCTGTCTGAATCTTTCTTTCACATCAGTATGGAATTTTGACTGTGTCACCAACTCAAGAATCAGCACAGCCTTCTAAACTTAGCCAGTTAACTTCATTAAATAGAAGGTAGATTATTCTTATTTTTTTGTTTCTCTTTATCCTATGCCAGGTAATCTTCTCATGAGAGTTATTAGGACTTGCAATATACCAAATCGTATTTGCAACTTGTTGTCAGAGCTAGTTTCTTGCACTATTCAGGTTGCGTAGTACCCAGCCACAAAACTGATTGTGAACCACGCCATATTCTATAGAACTTCTCGTATCAAAGCTTGATCCAAATCTCCTGTTAATATGGAAAAGAATGAATGTGGATTATGGATGGATTTATGAATTGTCAAAGTCTATACGATATTTACTGTATTCAAATTGGGACTCAGTGGTGATAGAGCATGTACTATGTATGCAAAAAGTCCCAGGTTTTAATCCTTGGTATCTACGGTTAAAGGATTCCAGATAACATGGCTGGAAAAAAACTCTGACTGGCATCTGCTCTCCCAAGCCTCAGGAAGAATGGACAGCAAAGGATGTGGTGGATCTGCTTCTGGCCAAACTATATATTACAGTAAATGTGTGATTTGATCCTGCATCTATTTGTCCCCTATTTGCTGTGGGTGGGAGACCTGATTATGATTGGAATGTTACACATCTGGAGTGGGATATTTAACCTTTCTCTGTATGCTGTGGTCCCAGTGAAAACTACGCCCCCAAAGCTGCTGTTAACTCTGAGGGAAGACTGCATTGTTGTCAAATTAAAGAGTATTTCTTCTCCCCACCCCAATATCTGCTTCAGAGGTGCAATTTTTCCTGTGACCACAGTATTGTGGCCACATTACTCCTCCAAGGGCAATCCTGATCAGACCTTTTGTGGCTGCCGGATCCCCCCATCTCCCCCCAAAAAACTCCGGGCAAAACTATGTGTTTAATGTAACATATAGTTTGGACATCTGTATAAAGCAGCTTTATATGTTCAGATTAACAGATGGATAATAATAATTTGCTTGTATGTGATGTTTTGGATGTAATGCATAAACAAATATATTTAATGCAGGTTATTTCCCCTCTATCTATTCTTATTTTCGTGTGTCAAGTCACTTTGTTCCAGAACTACACATGGTATTTTTATTGGCTACCAGTTTGCATCAGTGAATTGGAAGGCTGGGGTTTTATATTTGCAAGCACAGTTTCTAATGATTCATTGTAACTCTACCTTTGGGATTTGGATTAATTACATCTAAATCCTACTGCTGCAGAGTTTCACATTCTCATGGTGATTCTCCTGGGACTGTGGATCTGGTCAGTCATTCACGTTTGGATTGCTGGACTGCACACACCTTGGAAGTCTGAAAAGTGATTCCTCCTTTTTTCATGCATCATGCCTCCCATGGCTAAGGGTGGAGAATGAGCAGGGAAGCTTCCTGTGTTGGTTCTACCTTGGGGCTTGCACTAGATCTATATGTCCATTCATATGCAATGCCATTTCCTTTCACTATGTAACACCCAGTGTTTATATTAGTCATGCACCTCCCCTTTGGACTGTGGTGTGGTTGTTGTTTTTTTGTCTTGAGTACTTGTGTGTTAATCCTGTGGGTGTTGCCATTCCTTCTACTTGCAGCCTCTCGACGTCATTCCAGGTCCACTAGTGCTCTCTCCACTGCTGATTCAGTTGGGCAGTCAGGTGAACAAGTGCTAACTGCATGAATCTGCTTCTCAATATCGTCTCTTTTTATTGCCATTTTAACATTTGCCATAACGAATGTCACTCAGCACTTAGCATGTGCTCCCCCCCCCCCATCTTCATAGGATTCCTTTTTTTTTTCTTTTTTGGACATGCTTTTTTATTTTTGGATGTTTTAAATTTTGTTTGCTTATTTCTTCCTGTAAAGGAAATGATGTTAAAATGGCGATCCAGAGTTTTGTGAGGTACCTACTGCACACTAGGTCCCACTGCACAGTTCTAACCACTACCAGCACCTATAGAAAGTAGCTGTTAGCTGGTGCTTAGTGTCTCAGTCCAGAAAATGCTAGCACGCAATAACAGCACAAGCCTGTTCATCTCTACCAAGAAGCAAGTCCCATTGTGTTCCGTAGGACTTACTCCCAGGAAAGAATGTACAGGTTTGCAGCCTGATTGGTCCCAGCAAGGCTGAGGTTTGAAACTTAAGATTTAAATCTTAATAGTTGCAAACTGGCAACTGTTTAAGTAGCAGTTTTTGATGTAAAACATTAAACACGAGTTTATACTTAAGCCTGAAAACTTATAAAGAGGCGTCTATCTGGCCAGAAATGCTTCCAGTTAGCACACTTGGTCTTGAAGAATCTGTAGTAGCTTCTTCACCAAGGCAAGGGTTATTCACTAGTTGCCATGATTTGGTGGACCTCATGTTGTTATGGGTTTTTTTGAAAGCTGGCAAATGTGGGTGGAATTTTTTCCCCAAAATATGTGTATCTGGGATTCAGAATATAGAAACATTCTGAAACTTCCATAGAAATTGAATTTAAATTGACCCATTTAATAAAAAGTTCTAAGATAAACGGTCTGTATCTGATAAGATGAAACCAGCAGGAAGGATGGATTTGTGCGTTCTAGCATTGCTAAAGTAAGGTATTTATATCTATTTAATAATTATACACATTTATATCCTTCTTTTCCAGACCTATGTCACCTGAAGGCAGTTTACAAAATAATACAATACATTCTAAAAGCTGCTAAAAGAAGCACATAAAAACAAAGCCTAAAAATAAAATCCTAAAGGGCAGAGAAAATGGGAAAAAAAATTCAATTTCTAGAACCACCCTTTGGCAAGAGGTTCATAATGAGGGTACTGCTATCAACAAGCTCTATTCCTGCTATCCCCTAATCAGTTCTTGCTTAGAGATGGACCCAAGATCAGTTCTGATGACTGAGATGGGAGTGGCTTGGCATTAAATGTGTGGCAATGCCGTGCCCTTCATGTGTGTGGCATTCTCTGTCTTCATTGTTTCTATGAGGGTTAGTTGGTTAGTTTCTTTGTTGCAAGGGAGCTTGCACTGAAAGAGAGAGGAGATGCCCACTGCTTTTGGCTTAGTTGTTTTAGAAACCAGAAAACTTTGATTTATGATAAATTCACAAAAATCCCCTCCATATTGCAGGGTGTCTGGTGCTTGCTAAAGACTGGAGTGTAGGTCATGAAAGTCCTAGTCATATATGGGACTTCCTTCAGAGTTAATACCCATGGGCCTTATGTAACACTGACTGGCAAATCTCAACACACATAGTCCTTCTTTCTCTAGCCCCTTCTCCAGGTTACTTAGGCGCCCATGTTGGTGTAGCCAACAATAGGTGAATTTCTTTTCCTCCCCATAATTTCTTTCCTGTTTCTTTCCCAGAGTTCCTTGCCCATCTTTCCCTCCTCCCTTACACAGGCACTATTTATAGCAGGGCTTGACCACTGCCAACCCAGTACAGGATAGTTGGAAATTTCTTTCTTAGCTATTAAATTATTTTTTTAATGCACCCAGCATAAACCAGGCTTCAGTATAGAACTATCTTCTGTGTGGTGTTGGTATTCATCAGAAGAATGAATGAACTCTGCCCAAAAGAAAATCATCTATGTCTAATTCAGTGGCAGTACAGTACAGTATCATGGTTTTCTGAGTTTGAGACAGATAAAAAGATGCAGTTAATTTTTTCTGACTGAATCACAAGGCAGAGTCTCTCCCTGTCTTTTAAGCAGTGGCATAACTAAGCTATGGCAAATCTGGGCATGTGCCCTGAATGCCACTTGAAGTGGGGTTGCCAACTGCCACTGTAAGTGCGCATGCACTCCTGTAGCTTCCTGAATCAGGAAGCAACTGCAGCAGCTTGGCACTCACAGTGGCATCAGAGGCCATTCACCCCAGCTGCAACTGTGAGTGCCAACAAGCTCCAGCCACTTTGTAACTCAGGAAGTGACTGAGGGAACCTGGAAGTAACATCACATGACATCATGATATTGCATGACGTCATGTGACATCACAACATTATTGCCCTGGGCACCACAGCCCCTCGGTACACCACTGTTCGTAAGAGAATGATTTGTGATGAGACTTGTATAGTTTTTGTCTTGATGTTTGGATAGTGTCAGTAGGAATTCAATTAGAGAACTCCTGATCTGGTAATTCATTGGGGAGCTAAGGCAGTTGTTAGAATAGACCAGTGGTTCTCAAACTTTTTAGAAGCCCTAGAGGCTGCTGCCTGATTTATAAATGCCATGGGGTGTGACTATACTGGTAATTGGGCAGCAGTGCTTCCACCCCAAATAGCAGCTTGTTTAACTCTTAATGCACAGGTCATAATCTGCCTTGACAGTTTCATGACTGATCAAAAATTGAGACACGACCCACTGGTGAATCTCAGACCCACAGTTTGGGAAACACGAATAGGCTGCTCCATGTCTGTCCTGTGAAATTCACCAGAGAGTTCTTTTCATCTTCCTGATATTGGCTTTAGTTTGCCTCAAAGCCATATAGTAGTCTTCAGACATGGACTGACAAGAACAGAACTTGATCCAGTACAGAGGTGTATCACTTCATTAATCATCTTGTAGGTGTGTCCATATGCTAAAAATGAGGAACACCGCTGCATGCCAGACTATATTTAATTTGGTTTAATGTAGTTGTCTCTGCTGGGTATTTTAAAGACTTGTTTCCTTTGCCATCTGATTATTCATATCCTTTAAAAACTATCTTTCCTTTTCTAATGCAGTCTTAACTTGCTCGAAAGCACATGACTACAGTTCAATTTTGGTTCTTCTGAAAACTATGAGTGTTTTGTAACTGGCATCTCTGGAGCCAGATTTTCACCCTTTGATATTTTATACAAGTGAGCTCTCTTTGAATTTAGTTCTCCCAGTACCATTCATTTTGATGGTGTGAGGGTGCCTCTGTATACTCAGGTATACAGGTTGAGACTCGTAAGTTTGTAATCCACAAATTTTTAATCTGCAGATTTGACTCAACTCGGCTCCCCTAACCCTTGTTGAATCCCAACCTTTGCCCTCTGAACATGATCGGAGCACCCGTAGCACAGCCGGGGAGGCTTTGTTGGCCCTCAGAGTATCTTCTGTGCTGTCTGGAAGACCTAAAAACATCACTTCTGGTTTTCAGCCAGAAGTGGGCATTCTGAGGGCTGGGGAGGCCATGTGTGGTTTCCTCGGCCCTCAGAACACATTATAAAGCCTTTAAAATGTCACCTTCACTTTTCAGCTGAAAACTGGAAGTGATGTTTTTAGGCCTTCCAGAGGAATGGGAAAGCATTCTGAGGGCTAAGGAAGTCTCTCCTGCCCTGAGAACATCCTCTGGATCTTCTGATCAGTGGATTTCATTATCTGCAGATTTTGACATCCGCGGGGGGTCCAGGAACAGAACCCCCCCCAGATGCCAAGGCACCACCTGTATAGGTTTTGCTCAATTACATTGGGTCCACTGCAAAGCTTTCTTCTCCAGTAGAAGAAAACCTTTAGTTACAGCCCAAAGTAGTTTGGTTAGCGATATAAAAGGGATTAGTCCAAGACCACAATGATATATCTTTCTGGATTTATTATTATTTATCCAGGAAACTAGTGTCACAGTAAGATGGTGATTACTTTTCAGGCAGAGTGACAACATTTATTTACACATTTCCTTATGCAAATGTAGCTGCACATTGCTCCTTGATCACTCTTTTGTTTGTTGTTTGGCATCAGCTGATTTTACGTGTCATGAAATTGGCCCAGCAGGCTATATGTGAACATTCTTGTCATTGATGGCAAGGTACTTGATATAGGAAGATTGATAAAATGGTGGCAATGACTTGCCATATCAATGAGCAAAAAAGATAGAGTCCTAATAATATCCATGCATTTCAACTGTAGTTTTTACACATAGAACCAGGAATGGGGGGGGGGGGATGGTGGTGGCAGCGCATGCCAAGATACCAACCCCATTTTCCCAGAAATGGGGGCTTCTCAGACTTATAGCAGCTAAATAGCTGGCATAGGTCCAAGATGACCCATTAGCAGCCAGGCAACTTATGGGGAGCTAAACAAAAATAATTTTCACTTACCTCTCTTTGACTGTCTGGTCACCTCTCCACCATTGCATGGTACCACTGCATGTCAAGGGCTACTGGGGAATAGGATGAGACTGTCCATCCCATTCATATCAGTGACCAATTTCTCCCATTGGAATTGGTGGCACTTAAACATCCTTAACTTTGGCTAGATCAGGTACCATTTTTTTTTAAATGACTACAGTATTAATGATACCATGATTACAACCCAGGGGTGAAATTCTGCTTTCAGTGTGACCTAAGCCATTGAAATGAGACTAGGTACAAAGATGTGTTATTTGTAACCTCTCTGAAAGAACTTGTTCAAATAGTTCCATCTAATTCGGTCTTCTGTGGAGTAAAGAAGTTTTAGAATTAAAGCTTTTATATCAGATACTTACTGGTTCTCATGAAACTGATTGAATGGTACAAAACTACATAGCAATGCAATTGGCTAATGGTATTATAGGTGTTGTCATTGTCTCTTTGGAGAATCATCTTCCTCGGAGCAAAGCTGACTTTGGATGTTGACATTTGTGCTGCTTCAGCAACTGAGTGCATTAAAAAAGGGGATGGCAATTACATGCAACCTTAATTTCATTGTAAAACCTCATCAGTCAATTATTTTTGGAAGCAGCTTTTCATTAAAATTTTCATTTTCGCATGTAATGTATTTGTGTTTTTAGAAAATGTGCTTGTTTGTAAATTTTAAATGTCCGATCTGGTGTACATTTTGAAAAGTAGAAAACTCTTTGAGTAGCATCACTCTCTTTGGCCTCTTTACGTTAACAATGATTTTCCTAATTTTGTAATAGCTGATCTGATCTTGCTTCACTTCATGCAGACCTAAACAAATGCTTAGAAATTGGATAAATTTTTGTCTGAGTGAAGGTTGCAAGGCTTCAAAGTAGTTAATAAATAATCTTTTCCACTGGGTTTATCTATTTCTGTCTAGGTTTCTGTGATAACTGTTATTGATATGCTTTTCCCTAACTGTTTTTTGTCAGGGATTCCTGTGTATGAATATAAAGGTACTTTAAAATGCTATTTTAGTGTGCCCTTAAATATTTGCCTACAAATGGCCTTTTTAATATTAAAAAGATATATAGTAACACATATTGTTACTATATATATCATTGCTCCAATTCAGCAAGAGAGAACTGCACAAGGAATAAACCTTCTGCACATGTCAATAATACAGATGCATATCCTTATCTGCTTCACAGTGTTGATCCAGACTTCACAGGCAGCACGGTACTATTGCGCCACTTGCATCAACACAAGGGGTAGAGCGTCGACCGGTGCTCAAGTAACAGGACCAGCACTGCAGGCAGTGCCAGTCCTGTTGCGCCTGCGCTGAGCCTCTCTTGCATCGGCTGAAGCCAGCCGGCTTGAGGGAGACTCCATGCAGAGGTAGAAGTGCAATTGGCGGCGGGAGGGAGCTTGTGGGCGGGGAGAGGGTGGGGTTGGGAGGCAGCCATATGGCCGCATCCGAAGCCCATTTGGGAGGCCGTGCAGCCCTGATTCAGGCCACGTGGTGTCCTTGGATCTGCGCCTGCTGTTTAGCAGGCGCAGATCCGAGGAGCCCATAGCGGAGGCTGGAGCCTCCCCTACAGTAAGTGCACTTTCCCTTGCCACGGGGAGGCTCCAGTCTCTCCTAAGCAGTGTCGGATATGGCGCTGGCCCGTCAGCCTTGCCAGTCTGGCGCTGCTTAGGATTGCGCCCTGAATTGGGCTGGCTGCATTTTTTTAAAGTGAAGTGCATGGGGATATGCATTGACCTTTGAGGCCGCCACCAGTTACATGCAACTAGTTGGCCATGATTTGAGCTGGAGTAGCAGATTATGTTTTGTTTAATTATTGTTTTTTAAAAGATAACATTCTGATTTTTCCTTAAGCTTTGCCTACTACACCTCCCACGCAAACAGACCTCTTACTCCTTCTTTGTTAAGATGCAAAAAGGCTAAATGCAATTAAAAATGCCACCCCAGTAAGAATTTGGGTGTTAATTGAGAAAAAACAAGGTGACAGCTGTGTAACAAGAAAACTGTGTCCTTTATTTCCAATGCATTTCAAGGCATAAGATTTATCAGATTTGCAATTACTAAACTAATATATAAGACGTATACATTATTCAGCAGCAACATATGTATCCAAAGTTCCATGACATAATTACGTATTCTGTGGATTAAAAATATAAAAGTACGGTAACTCCCCATAACCACGGATTCTGTATCCATTGTTTCAATTTTTTTAAAAATTTTTTAAATTTTTTCAATTTTTTTGAAAATTTAAATTGTTTCAATTTTTTTTTTAAAAAGACCTCTTCTCTGGTCTTCCAGCTCTGTCCTTTGAAGCACACTGTGTGTGGCTGCAGGCTTGTCTTGCAGTGCCTCATCTGATGGCTCCCTCCAGCCCACAGACACTTTTGTGTAAACACAGACATAACCAACCAGCCCATCACTCAGGCAGGATGCCACTAGTCCCGCCATCTGAAAATACTGTGCTGTATGTAATATAGGGTTTTCTACTGTCTGTGGTTTTGGGCATCTGCGATGGGTCTTGGAACTATCGCCCATGGAAAGTGGGGGTACTGTATTGCAAAGGAGGACAGTTTAAAATTTCCAAATTGTTAAGGGCTTTTCTTTTTTAACCAAATGTGTTTTTTTTTAATAGAAAAGCCTGTGAATTCTGTTGGATTATGCAGGAGTTTTGTTAAGTCCTAGTCCTAGAGAACTGTTTTCCCTCAAAATATATTAAGAACAAAGGGCATACTTTTCTTATATAGCTGTTGACTTGTATTTTCTTACAACTTGCTAAAACTGCTTGATCCCTGTTTTTGTCTTGGGTATCGAGCTGGTTCTCTGCAAGGTGACAGGCAAGTGATGTTTCTTAATGTTCCAGATGTTTGTTTTTATCTGCTGCAGGAAAGTAACAGGGACTCTCATGGCATTAACAGATCTGCATCTGATGAAGTGGGCCGCAGTTCACAAAAGCGCAGGCTACAATATTTGTTAGTCTTTAAGATGTCACTTGACTTCTTTATAAGAAAAGTCAAAATGGTTGAATTTTGAAGAGGCTTAAGCCAGGCTCTTTGTGGAAGACTACAAAACCTTAAATATTTCAAAAATGTTGAAGATTGTTCTCCACATAAATTTATGGAAACCTTGTCACAGTGCTTATAATTGATCATTTGAAGAATTGGAGGGATATGCCAAAGCTAATGCATAAAAAGAAAAGTTGTTGTTGCCTTCTTGCGAACTTTAACAGAACTCCCTCAGTGAACTGTGTTCTGTACAGTACTGCACTGGGGATTCTAGCTGTAACAAAGACTTTGTGTTTTGATTTTCTGTTGTTGTGGTAAAAATCTCATAGTAACCAATAAAAAACATAGTGCCCAGTGCTTAAGTCTTTGTTGATGCATTACTGGCCAGCAGCCTTATTAATATTCCAGGAGACTGTGAACTCACTTAATTGATGCCTTTCACTGTTTTCTTTTGTGCAGACCGGTTTG
Source organism: Lerista edwardsae (assembly GCA_029204185.1). Taxonomy (NCBI): domain Eukaryota; kingdom Metazoa; phylum Chordata; class Lepidosauria; order Squamata; family Scincidae; genus Lerista; species Lerista edwardsae. The sequence goes on from JAJKFI010000014.1 coordinate 14,727,236, forward strand.
GGCTTGGCCAGCCAGGCAGGTTGCCTGCCTCTATGAATGCAATGAGAGTTCTCAGCACAAGTACGGATCTGGAGGCTGCTGTGGCGGATGCACTGGTAAGAGGGAAATCACAAAATGCTACCAACACCAGAGGGTCGCTTAAAGTTGCTTTCTGTACGTACATTCTCCTCTCTTGATTTATAACTGTTCTTCTAAGTGTGCCAGTGTGTGATCCTGCTTCAGTATCTCTTTGGGGAGGGGGGTTGGCATGTGAGAGTAGATAGCTAATGCATAGATGCTCCGTTCAACAGACAGTTAGCATTGGTGTTGAGAAGATTGCTTAAAGGAGTTGGCGCTTGTCATCTCAATGTTGACTGGCAGACATTATAATTTGTTCTTAGCCACATACATGGAAGTAAGTCTCATTGATCTTTCTGGACTTTATTCCAAGTAAAGGCACTTAGATGTCAGTCAAGCTCTTGGATCTGTCTGCTGCATTTAGTGATGTGGTTGTTCCAACTAATGGAAACTAGTTGCTCCAATATTTTTTGGGTAGGAGTCATCTCTAGCCCGACTTTCATTAATGGACATGTTAATCACCTGAGCATGTGTTTGTGTATTTGCTTTTATTTCTCAAATCAAGTGCGCTTTATTTTGTGTGTTTTCATCTTTGGATAATTCTCTTTCTGCTGAAACATACCATCTTCCCCTCCTCCCCAGTAAATTGCCTCATTTGTTCTTCAGGAAAGGCAGTGACGATGGAGGGCTTAAGAATCCACAAACCACACTGGCCTGCTTCATCTTTGGTTTTTGCAGCTTTAAAGCTGTAAGAGTAATATCTTCAGTTCTAAATGTTCCTGGTTTAGAACATTTAAACCAGTGTGGTTGGTGTTATCCTAAGGGCGAAATCCTAAGCAGCGCTGGATTAACGAGGCCAGCCGGCCAGCGCCAAATCCAGCGGTGCTTAGGACAGACTGGAGCCTCCCCGTGGCAAGGGAGCGTGAGCTCCCTTACCGTAGTGGAGGCTCCAGCCTCCTCTATGTGCTCCTTAGATCTGCGCCGCTCTTTAGCGGGCACAGAACCGAAGAGAGTACATGGCCCAAATCGGGGCCTTGCTTGACAGGCTTAGGAAGTGGCCGTAAGGCCACCTCCCAAGCCTGCCCTGGTCCTGCCCAAGTCCCGCCTCCCCCCTCCCACCAATCACCATCCCAAAACGGGAGAGAATCCCTTTTGCCGACCGTCTTCGGTCGGCGCAAGGGAGGCTCTCTGTCAGCACTCTGAAGTGAATGCTGCAAGCAGCGTCGGCTTCAACACCGACACAGGGGTGCTGCTCAGCACCGGTGCTCTGCCCCTTGCGTCGACGCAATGACGTCGCATCAACACAAGGGGTGTGCTAGGATTCCACTGTAAATGTTAGCAGCCTTATATTGAACTTATATTGAACTCTTGAAGCCAGATGGGACATGGATGTGCAAATGGCACATCCATTAATTTTTTTTAATTAACTTTTCCCCACTGCAGACGTTGTTGGTCTAATTCATTCTGTTTTATACTTGTAGGAACTGCTTTGTTGCTCATCTTGTATTGAAGGGATTGTTAACTATTAACTGTCCAATTCTGTGTTGTCCAGGTGTCAGATGCACAGTGGTAGCCAAATGTCTACTGCAGCATCCAGTGGGTGCTGGGCCGGTGTCATAGGAACCTTGGGAATAGGGGACATTTGTCCCCTTCCCCTGGAGTAAGGGCACAGGGCCGCCAATGGGTCTCCTCAAGTCTGTGCCAGCTATTTAGCCAGTGCAGACTTGAGGGCCTCTGTGTTAGGCCAGGCAGCCCAAGATAGAGGTTAGGATCCAGCAGTGGAGGCTACCTCTGGTTCCACCCCAGCTCCATCCCTTCCCCACCCAGTTCTTACCTCCCTGCCCACCACACTACTGGCGGCTTCTGCACTTCCCGGCTGCCAGCTCCACATGGGCGCCTCCAGGCACACTGGAACAGTGCTGAGTCAGCGTAGGTGGTAACGGCTTACTGCTGGCGCTGGATGTACTTTAAGATACCTTGTACTGCCTGTGCTGCTGCCCATAGGATTGGTCCATAAGACTTCTGTTGCCAGGATCTTTCTCTGTTGCTGGAATTGTTGGGGAAGGCTTTTGAATGGGCAGCCTTTGTCCCTAGAGTTGACTTTCCTAGTAGATGCTTTGTCATAGAGAATTACTGAACATTTGGGTCTAAAGAGCAATGTGCACAAGTATGCACACACCCAAGTCTGTAGCATGTAGTCTAGGATCTGTGAGGACTGAGCAAGGTGACTGAGTTCAACCAACCACAGAGAACTAAAATGTGAAAAAAGTACATTAAAAATGCAAGGCAGAGGTGGGTGAGTTGGATAAGACAATGAGGAAAGAGTAAAACAAGCCGGTTTGTGAAATGGCAGGAGCAGAACTTAGCAAAATGCAAGTAGGCAGTTGCAGACATATGTTAAAGCAAAACCATCACATCTTTCTCATCCCCAGGAAACAGGCAAAAGCTAGGCCAACCCAGAACACACCCAGGCATCTTTCGCCTTGATCTTCAAAAACCCTAGAGTTGTCACTGAGCATCCCTGCCTGCTCTTTGACCTGTCCTAATGATGTGCTTCATTGCTCAGTTGGATAGTGCGTGCCAGTCCCAGGAGGCAGGGCTGGCTAGGGCTAGTGTCCCGCCCTGGACCCAGCTAAAGAGGACACCCAATGGACAAAATGGTCTGCTTGGCAATGCTGCTGAATTGTATTTTCAAGGAGGCTTCTTTCCTATGGGCTTGTATGCTGAGGCTTTTCTCAAGGGAAACAGTTCAGAAACACAGACAAAACTTGAATTCAGTAGTTTCTGGGTAAAATGCTCAATGTGTTGTTCAGAACACAACATATATAAAGGGATGGGTAAGAACATTTTGACCCAGTAAGTTAATGTTTTGCTGTTTTATCTCTAATAATTAGTGTCATTGCATGCAGTGTCTCATGTAATAAGAATAGGGAATGTAGTAAATAGTGTGGAATGGTAACTATTAAGACACTAGAGCCTTTATGTTTTAAGGCAATTTAAATGATGTTACTGTTGTACTTGGAATTTGTGTTATTTTGACAAAATCCTGTCTAGAATGGGTAGCATCTGTTGTCATTTCACACATTACAGAGAGGCAAATCTTGGTCAGCTTCTAAATGTGCACCCGGCAGGGACTTGCAGCTATTCAAGGCTCTCTGAATTACACACATTGATTGCATTCATGTTTTGGTTTTTTAGGCACATACTTAAAAGCATCTGAAGTACTTTACTAAAATGGGCTGTGTGAAGTTACCCCCTCACCTACGCAGCTCAATCCTTGGGTCTCTGTTTTGTTTTTGACAGCTCCCTTGCTTGCTACAGGGAATCCCAGGCTCTTTCCTTTCCTTAGTGAAAAATAGCTCATGCTCTTTTGTGTGCTTTGCTCAGAAAAGGACCATTATTTTCTCTTGGTACTTGGGAAGCAGGAGACATTGCTCCAAGAATGGCTTTATCCAACTGAACAAGACCTCAAACAAAAATCTTCAGGTCAAATTCTGTGTCCTTCCACACCTTGATGCCTGTACCTGCAAAACAAGATTGCTGATTCTATTCCAAGGAAGCATGCTATGTGCTCAAACAGGGAATTTGAATTTGGTGTACAGAAAAAGCCCTTTTGATATGCAGGTTACAGGGAAACATGAGAAACTTCAAATGCAAGGGGAAATAAGCCAGCTGGCTGTAAGAAAGGGGCTGAGCTCTTAGAGACAAGAGCTCAGTAATGTATTTGAATTACTTTGTGAACAAAAGAGCTCCTTAGGTAATTGGAGTGTAGTTCTATGAGGCCATGAAGCATCTGCCTGCAGGACTGTCCTCGAATGCCACTTTCAGATAATAGGAAGCTTAGAGATAGTAATAATTGCTGGAACCTCCTTTTTCGGTTGTGGAATGTTCTGTATGGTGTATGCAGTATACAGTTGTTGGTATCAGTGAAGGCAAAATGCTAAATGCAGCCTACCTCTGCAGGCCTGTTATCCAAGAATACATAGTTTGCATGAAGGAGATGAGAGCGGAAGAGCAGTCAGTGCCATGCTCTTTGCTCATATTTTAATTTTATGTTGCTTGAAGTACAACTGGCTGAATTTGTATTTTTTTTAATTTGCTAAGACACATTTGCTTGTACATTTTTGTTGCAAGGACAATCCCTGCATACGCTTCTGACATATTTCTCTATGCTTTCTCCCACCCTTCAATATTTTCCTGCGTACAGCTCTTAGGAGACTCCAGGAGCAAGGTACTAGTGCTATCTTGACTTTTTTTTCCTTTCCAATTTTTTGCATTCCCTGTTGCACACATCCATACAGTTCTAGAATTATTTTGATATGCTAGAGTGACGGACTGAGGCACTACCAAACTGCAGAGCTGGAACTCAGAAATGAATACTGTATAATTAAAAGTTATGGTCATGGTGGATTTGTTCTGTGTCTTTTAAGAATCAAAGCATTGAATCAAGAAAACCGAAATTCCACAATGAATTGTTCCACTATAATTTTGCATGATTTATTTTTTAATATTTAGGTTTTTAGACAATTCAGAAGTGTTGGCATATTATGGAAGGCAGAAGGGAGTGAGAGACAGAAAAGGCTTTGAACTTGGCATTAGCTGGTATGATGACAAGGAGTGTTAGGCCTCAATCCTGTACACACGTACCTGGTCCCATTGAAGTCGGTGTGGCTTACTTTTGAGTAGACATGCATAGGATTGTGGTGTTAGCCATACAAGAAGATTTATAGTGGTCTTTTAGCCATTAAAACCACACACTGTTATCATGTTGCTAGTTTCTGTGCTGGTCTCTTCCCAGCCATTTTCAAGCTTTTCTTTTTAAGTATGATGATTAGAAACTTGCTTTTAATAGGAAGGAATCTGTTTGCAGATGTTTGGAATGTACAGTATACCCTTCTGAATATACTAGAGAAGGCCATAGAATTTTGGATATTAATAAGTATGAATTCCTATAATTTACAAAGCCTCCTTAAAGTGTTAGAGATACCTGTACCATTGCTTAATGGCTTAATGGTATGAAGTCTCCAAAGTTCTACAATTTCAGCTGTTATGAAACGGCTAACCATGCAAAGTTTTAACCCTAATGAGGGTTACTGGAGGTCTCAAGCTTCTGCTGCTGTCAGCAGGATTCCCTTTGCCAACAGTTATACATGTTGTTTCTGGAATTAGGCTTCATTGAGACTTGGTGGTCATTTTGGCAGTACCTCCATCTGGACTGTAATTTTTTGCCTCCAGTGTACCCTTCGGTTAACTTAGTGTTGGTTACTATCACTTCAGAATTCATTTAGGACAGTTATATTTAATGGAATTGTCTTATTAGCATGCCTATGCTAAAGAAATCATCAGTGAAAACAATTTATTCTTCCATCAGACTTTGTATATATCTACTCATTCATGCTGACCCCTTGTGACCAATTTCTGTTCCAGTCTTTGCTTAGACAAGGCCTTAATTGTAAAGTTTTTGTGCCATAATTACCAGCAAAATCAAAGAGGCTTCTTGGTAATGTGCCTGTTTTGTTTTAATTTAATAATCTAACGGAATGTGAAGACCAGGTTTGGTTTTCTGTCCTCCAGAAAAAGCCAGTGAGGCGAAGGTATGAACCCTATGGGATGTATTCTGATGACGATGCAAACAGCGATGCATCAAGTGCATGTTCGGAGCGCTCCTATGGCTCTAGAAATGGAGGCATCCCACACTACCTGCGACAGACTGAGGATGTGGCTGAGGTTTTAAACCACTGTGCTAGTTCCAACTGGTCTGAGAGGAAAGAGGGGCTAATAGGCCTGCAGAATCTGCTGAAGAGCCAGAGAACACTGAGGTGATTGTTCTAATACTGTACATACATGAGAGGTATCTTATTTTTAATCAGGGGTAAAGGAAGGTTCTTCCTCCAACCACAAATTTTAGTTTTAGGCCCAAAGGGCTGAACTGGACATTGCCATAGAGATGTAGAAGAGGCATGTGTGCTGGGGGCCCAGAGTGCCACAGCTCAATTTGTATTGGGGAAGCTCACTGCCAAGTTATATGCTGGTTGGGTGCTAGGGTAATGCACATTGCATGGAGAGGGTTACTTTACCTCAGTTGTGAATCCAGTCAGTGCGTGCTGCTGGGCCTTTGGCAGGGATGCCAGCGTGGCCTCCTGTGTATTAGTGGATGACCAAAAGTCCGTTGGAGCAGGTAAGGATGCACAGGGCGTGGAAGAGCGCGAGGAGAAGGGCAGGGCAGGCCTGGGAGGGCAACAGATTCAGCGGTGGTGCACACCAAATCCTGACCCTTCTTCCTGGGTCTGATTTGCTTTCCTGTGTCAACATGGACTTGCACCAGATATAAAGAAAAATGTGGACTTGCACCAGCTACTTTTAGAAAAAGGTGCAGAGATATAGCTAAACTGAAGCAACTTCAGAGAGGCACCCATATTTATTCACCTGTGAATTTTTTCTGTCCTGCTATTTGCTAGATAGTCCCAAGGCAGCTAACCAGACATATAAAAACAGTTAAGAATAAAGTAGAGTCTCAATTTAAAAGAATCAGTTAAAATTTGTTGCCCCAGTAGCAGCAGCAGATATAGGCTCAACTTAGCAACGCAAAAGTCTAGCAAAATATATACATATTGAGCACCTTTTTAGGAGCATATTGAGCACCTTTTTAAGAGCAGAGAAGGGACATGTCTCATTCTCTACTGTTTGTGGCAGTGAAGTACATGACTTAATGTTACTGCAGTACAGTTTGTGGTACTTGCTGGCGCAGTGGTATAGATGACATGGTATTTGATGGTAGTTGGGTCATACATAAATGAATTGGCATTCCTATATTTTCCAGATATGCTATTCTTAACTTTGAAGTGCGCTCTCTCTCTCTCTCTCTCTCTCTCTCTCTCTCTCTCTCTCTCTCTCGTGTTTCAGCCGAGTTGAGCTGAAAAGACTGTGTGAAATCTTCACGCGGATGTTTGCAGACCCCCACAGCAAGGTAAAAAAAAAATATTTTTGTGAATTTGATTAACGTACACAATATGGGGCAATTAAATCTCAAATTGATAATTTTGTTTTGGGATATATGAATGATGAACTATTATAAGGAAGTAGTCTAGGGAACTATTCTATTTTTAGTGAAGGAAAATGGTATAAATAAATTACTAAAATCAAGGCTAGAATAATTTGCTGAAAGAACTGCATGTGAAAATACAGGTGCACCCCCTATCCATGGTTTCATTTATCTTTCTCCCCTAGCACTTATTTCCCTTAATTTTTCTTTAATTTTACTTCCTTGCTAAATACAAGAAGAAATTATTGCTTAACACAGGAACGCAACATGCACACAGGGAGTCTGCACAATAGAGGGAAACTAACCAAATGTTAACAGAAAGCAGGACAGGTAATGATCGGTTAGTCTCCTCCCTCTAGCGCAGCAGTAGCCAAACTTGCAACCACTGCACTCCTAGAACGCATCTAGTCTCTGGTGGATCCAGCACTTACCATTCTGCCAAGGACTGCACAAACAGCTCTCCTGAACTCTACAAAGCAATGCTCTGGGCAATGGCATCTGTAGCCCACTGCCACAGTAGGCTTTGCACACAAATTTCTGGACAGATGTGACCGTGCAGAGCATTGCAGACCACACAGCCAACCTCAGGTAGGCTGTATGTGAACAGCACTACAGAACAAGCGCTGCTCACAATGGGGAGGAATTCAGTGGTGATCCGAATTGGGCCTGCGGGCCAGAGTCTGGCGACCACTGCTTTAGCATGCAGGTTCCCTACCTGCATGTTGCATTTCTATGTGCATTAGGCAAGAAAGTAAAGAAAATGGAGGTAATGGGCACGGTGGGCGGCATAGCATTGCACAATGTTTTATATAGGGATTTCCCCCCATATCCATGGTGTCTGCAACTGTGGGGGGAAGCAGAAAGAACAGTATTGCTGCAGATATTGGGGGGCCCTGAAATATGTATATGTACCCTTCAGGCAACCTGAGTCATGGTTCACTAATCCCTAAATCACTATTTCTTAAACCATGGTTCCTAAAGCATCGTTTACTTTCCACAGGCTACCAGTGTTAAATATTTAGGGAAGTGGTATTCAAACTTTTTAGACTGGAATCCACTTTTTAGAATGTCAGTCATGTCAGGACCCACTGCAAGTGATGTCATTAACCTGGAAGTGATGTTGCAGAAAGTGACATTAAGCAGGAAGTGCTGTCATTGTAACATAATAAAATGAGACTTCTGAAATGCAAATAGGCATTCTTGGACTGCAGCAATTGTACAACCATGAAACATCCCTGACAGAAAGCAAGATGAAGACAAAACATTATATTAAAGCAATGAACGAAAAACAATTTTTAAAAAAAACCCTCACTCGAAAATTCCAACTGTTAACACTCACAAAAGGAAAATAACAAGAGTAAGTTCTTCAGTTTCTAAGATGGCTGCTTAGCTCCCAGGTTTCCATAACCCAACATCAGGTCATGACTCACCAAGTGGGTCCTGACCCACAGTTTGAATAACACTGATTTAGGGTATTTGTAAATTCTGTAAGTGAGCATTATATAACTAGGAAATAATCCAGGACAGAATGTTTCCTTATTATGTTTTAAATTGGGTTATTTCAAAATGTGGTATTTGCATTATTAGGTTGATTAGGGCAAGACTTTAGATAAAAAATACTCTGATAAAAAATACTCTCTCATAAAGTTGTCTTTCTCATAAAGGTGTCTTAAAACTGTGAATTTTTATTTTATCTGTTTGGGGGTGGGACTACCCTAGAGCAGTTAGCTTTGATTCTCTATGTCTGTTTACTAATGAATGGTTTATTTTGTTGCATGGCCTGTTTTGCGGTGGAATTCACAACAGAGAGTAAGTGTATTCTCCTTTCTCCTCCCACACCTCACCTCTTTTATCTCTTTAATATGTCACATTCTGCAAGTTCACACCACTAACATGGTTTCTAAAACCAACCACTCTTTAAAATAGATTTGCCTTTCCCCCCCCTTTTGATAATTGATGTGCTACATCCAAACTAAGATTTCTCCTTTGTCTCTACTATTTACAGGTTTTCAGCATGTTTCTTGAAACCCTGGTAGACTTCATCATTATTCACAAGGATGATTTGCAAGATTGGCTCTTTGTCCTCCTGACACAGTTACTCAAGAAGATGGGAGCTGATTTGCTGGGATCAGTTCAGGCAAAAGTACAGAAAGCTTTGGATGTAACAAGGTAATGTGTCTGCAAATAGCAATGGATGCCTTGTGTACCTTCCTGGAAGAGTACCTTCCTGCAGAGTTTACTTTTCTCCATCCTAGGCAGGATGTTGTAGAAAGGATGAGTTAAAGAGAAGGGAACTGCTCAGTCCACTCTCTCTTGTACTTTGGTAGTTGATTACACTTTGCATCTGAATTGCAAGTTATGTATAAATCATGCAACTAGTAATAGAATTTGTTGTGCTTTTTTGTATATTTTCTGTGTACCCTAGGGATTCTTTTCCATTTGATCAGCAGTTTAATATCTTTTCATTTTAGAGGGCATCTTAGATCTTCCACTTTATTATATTTCACTTTATTATATTAAGAGAGAAGCTGTTTCTGTTAATAGCTGATGGAGCCTTGATGGATTTTTTTCAAAAACCAGTGTAGATTTGAGATGTAACCTATCCCAAGAGCATTGTCTGATTGTCCCACAGTTAAGATAAAATAACGATGCAATTCATTTAAGAGGCATGCCAGTTTTTTTGAGCAGCTAGGAGTTTGGGGTAGGAGGAGATCCTGGGTTTAAACTGCACAGTTTGGTAGATTATGATAATCAAACACTGCTACTGTTTAATCTTTTTCTTCTGTTAAATAGGGCTTGCTAAAAGCCATATCAAAATAACTAAGGGTAGCATGTAGTAGTGCTTCAAAAACTGTGCCAAACATGTATCTGCATCTAAGAATGGGTATTTTGGTTACACTGCTTTCCATTTTCTAGTCTGAGGGCAGCCATTGCAGAGTTTACTTTTCTCCATCCTAGGCAGGATGTTGTAGAAAGGATGAGTTAAAGAGAAGG
>JAJKFI010000014.1:14737338-14805132 GCA_029204185.1 Lerista edwardsae
CAACTAGTAATAGAATTTGTTGTGCTTTTTTGTATATTTTCTGTGTATCCTAGGGATTCTTTTCCATTTGATCAGCAGTTTAATATCTTGATGAGGTTTATTGTAGATCAGACCCAAACGCCAAACCTTAAGGTAAGTAAAGTTTTTGCAACTTCATTGAGGAGCGCTTATTTTTAAGAGTGAAATGTAGCATAACATTTGGCTGCAGAGAAGTAAGAAATGTAGCCTTGTCCCAGTGGTTATTTCAAGGGCTTTTAGAAAATGCAGAGTTGCATAGGAAAGTAATGGTCCATAAATTGTTTTGTAGGAGATGGGAAAGATGTTGAGATTTGGAATTACAGATTTCCTTCTTACTTATACACATATTCTTCTCACTCCAGGTAAAAGTGGCTATCCTGAAGTATATTGAATCCTTGGCCAGGCAGATGGACCCAACAGATTTTGTAAACTCCAGCGAGGCAAAACTTGCTGTTTCTAGAATTATCACTTGGACAACAGAACCAAAGAGCTCAGATGTGAGAAAGGTGAGTTACAGGGATAAAGTCATGGCCATCACATGTACACCTGGGATCAAGCCTGGATCCCAAGGTGTGTTCCTGATCCTTCAAGGAAAGGGCACCCCATTGAGAACAGGCTAGCTCCCTGTGGCCATTCCAGCAGGGTCTCCTTACCACAAGAACCTCTGTCTCCTATCAATCAATTAATTAATCAATCAATCAATCAATCAATCAAATAGTATTTATATACCGCTTTTCAACAAAAAGTTCACAAAGTGGTTTATAGGCAAAGTTAAATGGCTCCCTGTCCCAAAAGGGCTCACAATCTAAAAAAAAATGCAGAGCACCACCAGCAACAGCCACTAGAAAAGACACTGTTCAGGGATGAATAGGGACAATTACTCTCCCCCTGCTAAATATAAGAGGAACACGACTTGAAAAAGTGCCTCTTGCCCAGTTAGCAGGGGTAATGTGTGTCTGATAATCAGTTTTTACATAGGCTGCTTTTTCTGTTTTTAACACAATTGAAAGCCAAGATAAGACATAGTTTAGGACTCAACAATGTACCCGCAACTAGCATCTAAATAGGCAGAAATGATTACATTTAAGTCAGATTTAGTTAACATATACGAAAAGTTGCTATTTTGTAGTTCAGTGGGTATCAACACATTGGATTGGAAAACATAGAATTCCATGTATTTCACTCTAGATGGAACAAAATAGGCATATAAGCCTTTTTTTCTAAGCCCTAACATTTGGAGAGCTTCTTACCCCTTGAATTTTAATTTGTCAAATGACTATGATATTAGGTTCATAGGACTACATAGGATATTAGGTTCATAAGAGAAGGTTTGAAATAGCTTGCAAGAAGCTAATTAGCATTCTGTAAATATGTGCCTTGTATGACTATTGTTTTCTACAGCATTGCTGAAACCATGCTGTGTATTGTGTATACACAGGAAATTACAAATACTAGTTTTTTCTAGGGAAAATGTTTGGTTCTTTTTTCCCCTTGGTGCTTTTGCATTAGACCTTAAAACCTTTTATGTGTCTGAAGGTTGCCTGCACTTTGGTTTATATTATTGTGGTTGAGCCTTGGGCTCTCCTTTCCCTTTGCATATGGTTTTGAATGTAGCTTGGTTTCTCATTTGGTCTCAACTCAGGAAACTATGGTTTATTGTACCTATTGTTACTTAAAAAAACAAAATCTGAAAGTGGGATTTTGATCTTCATTGTTTCAACTAACCATGATAACCAACTACAGCTTCCTGAGTTCCGACAGAAACCAAGCTCTATCTAAATTGTACGTGAAGGAGAAGGAGAGCCCAAAGCTCATTCATAATAATCTAAACCAAGATCAGATTCTTATTTCATATCCTGGTTTGTTATCTAACTATAGTTAGAACGAACCACAATTTGAGTTCAACCTGCTAGGAAACTGTTATTCTAAAATTGATTCAATTCTTTCCTCTTACATAAAGAGGGAATATGTGATCTTGAGGCTTACCATCGCTCAACATTTCTCAAACTGTAAGTCTGGAACAACTTGGTGGGTCATGACCCAATTTCTGGTGGGTCCCACAGAGCCTCCAATGAAAACAGGGTGATGGAAATTTCAGATAACTAATTGCCTTGAGGCTATTCAAAAACCAGCTGTTAACTGCCCAGTAAAGAGCTGATCAACTGAAGTTTGCAAGCTTTAATGTAGGGATAGCGATATAAATGCTTGAGCATCTTTTTTCTGGTGTGTTTTTTTTTTCCAAGTGCATCAATGACAGGGGCAAGTGAAGCCTGGTCACATAACTAAGCCCACATAAATAAGGCTTGAGCCTTGAGTTTATTCATTAGGGATGCCACATTACAAGTGAACCATGGATAAGTGAAACCACAGATACAGGACCTGAGGATACAGGGAAAGGCTGCAATCAGACAGGAAAAAAGTCATTTGTGCAATTGGGGGGGGTAATTTGTGAACTGGTAGCGTTTGCTGTTATTTGTGGTTTCTGATATCCGCTGTGGCAGCTGGAACCTATCCCCTACGGATTCAAAGGGACACATGTATGTCCCCATTTTTTTCCATCATGTAAATTGAGGCAAATCCCCAGGTGGTTACCTATCCTGCTGCTTCACCTTTACTTGCTTAGCTTTGGCATGGTGCCTTCTATCATATACTCTCGTACCATACCTTGGGCTCAGTGGGAAGGAAGAAGGTAGGAGTGCCTCCTTTGCCTACTTAACCCTCTTTCCAGACAAACACCTTTCTTTTTGTATACATACTCGGTTGGTTTCCAAGGCTGTAAATGATCTCTGCTAGGGGAAAAATTGACTTGGGATGGAGTTGCGGGGGGGGGAATCAGAGGCTGTAGAAAGGGTTCAGCACAAACATAGACACATTCTACTAATTTCTTTTGCAAGTGCTTTAAAGCCCATTCATGCTGCTTCAGCAAACATGGGTTTTGGAGTCTGTGTTTGCTAGGGTAATATGTGTTGCTGCCTTGATCTGAAGTTCAAATGGCACATTATGTGGAGTTCCATGATTTGTCCTTCACGTTTTGTTTTAATCCAAAACAGTTTAGGCAGACTCTGCGTCTTAGCAAAGGCATGTATGGAGAGGCTGCTTTATCCTTTCATTTCTAGTCATTTTCCTGTGTAAAATATAAGAGGAACACCACTTGAAAAGTGTCTCTTGCCTGATTAGCAGGGGTTATCACCTTCTCCAAGTTTCTTTTTCATTAGTGGGGGGAAAGGTATGAGGACTTTCCCCTGTGGGTGAATGAGCTGCTTGGGAAGAATGACTTTGAACTGGAAAGTGACCAGAGAACAAATGATAATGCATGCCTTTTTCCTGCTAAGACTCGGAATCTGCCCAGAATATTGGAGTTTGGAAAAAACATGAAGGAAAGAACTTCATGTAACAACTACACATAGTTTCAGCCTCAAGCACCTATTGTTCTGGCAATGAAAAGAACCCTGTGTGTTCAGCAGTAATATTCCTCTGGTTGCCCAGATGGAGGCGACAAACAACAAGGGATGGCTGTCTCCCTCATGTCTTGCTTCTAAACTTTTCTAGGGAATTGATCCAGCAAATGTTGGAGACAGAAAGCTGGACCAGACAGTACATTGAGTTGATCCAGACAGGAAATTCTTATTATGCTCTTTCATTGTTAGGTGAAAAATTCAGAACAAGAGAGAAACTTTTCTCAGAACTTAGCAACAGGAAGAATCAAGTGAATTAGACAGAGGCCTGATGCAAAGAAGCTGACATTTCTAGGTTTTCATTTTGCTTTTGGACAGGTTCTTGAGGGTTCTTAAGGCTGGTAAGAAAAGCAGCCCGAGAGGGTCAGGGGTGGTGGATCACTCAAAAGAGAACGGCTGAAGAAGCTTATGCCTACCTTGAATCTTATACCAAGAGAAGTCACCCTTCGTATACTTATGAGGACACTGCTTTATCCTCATTCAAGGTCTCAGCCATTGTATTGAAAGAGGAGCCTTGAGTTCAATGAGCACAATCCAAAATTAAACCCCTCTTGAGGTCAGCGAAGGAAGGATGAGAGACGATGGTGGATGATGGTGGATGGTGGAAGTATCCGGGGGATTAGAAATGCATTCCTTTCTCATACTCCTCAAATCTAGGAACTCTTGTTGCAGTCTTTGATTTTTTTTAAGCACGAGAAAGATTTATTGAAGATATTAGACAGCATGCCTTTCTCTCATGCTACATTGGTGAATGTGTCAACTAATTCAGAGTAGAGCTGACCCTCCAGTTATGAAGTCTCTCTCAGTCCAACCCTACCAAAATCCCCATGCGGCAGCGCAGTAGGACCAGTGCAGCTTGCGCTGCATCCCGCAGAGGGTTTTCGGCTGATGGAGATCTCCTTGGGGTAAGGGGACAAGTTCACATGCGTTATTAGAATGTATTATTGGTCTGTTCTTTTCTTAAAAGTCAAACCATTTTTCTTGCAGCAATTCCAATTAGTTTTCAAAATTCACTCTCGCGTGTTTTCAGCTGTTTCACAGTGCAGGACTATAACTTCTGATATTAAACCATCTGTAAAGAAAAATGTAACCAGTCTTTGGTTTTTAAATACAGTAAATAAATCCCATTAACAATTTAATGTTTGAAGGGGCATAGATACTCTTTTCATAAAAGACCACAGATACTCTTTTCATAAAATATTTGTGGACACATGTGACTAAATTTAATGTCTTGAAAGAATGTGGAAGAAGTGTTCATTCAAACAGGAGGATATGCTTTAGGGAAACAAATTGAGATATCAGACATTGTAAAACATTTAGCAGCTTCCTTAACATTGTGCTTTCTCAGAAACAAGTTTTCAAAAGTCTTTAAAATATCTCTTGTTGGTATTTGAAAGATGTTTAGTTTAATTGCATTAGAATCTAAAGATCTTTCTGTTCTTGGCATTGTTTCCAAAACAGTGGTCATAATTTTTTGTTTGTTTTGATTAAGAAACTCAAGAGCTACCTTGGCCAATTCATCTGTTTTGAGTTCTGCAAATAATAGATGTTTTAATCGGATGAGCATTTCAGGGCGGACAAAAGAAAGTACTTTCTTGCAAAATGCATAGTTAACTTGCGTAATTCACTGCCACAACATGTGGAGATGGCCACTAGCTTAGATGATTTTTTTAAAGGATTAAGCAATTTCATGATGAATAGGTCTATAACAATTATGATCACTAAATAGTAATTGTTGGGCAATGTATGTCTCTAGACCAGGTCATTTCCTCAGCCCTACAATTTTCAGATTACAGGGCCTGATTGAACCTGGCAAAAGGTGCAGATATATGCCAGAAATTCATGGGTGGGCAAAAATGACTGCTTGCGCTATTGCAGTGAAAGTCTGCCTGATCAACTATCTCAAATAAATGAGTAGTAATCCTAGTAACACCACAAGTTTATTTGCCACTGCTTTGCTATCTTAGGAAGTTTTGCAATTTGCATTAACATAGCTCTTGCCTAATGCTGTGACATCCTTAAAGCCCACTTACTCTGAAGCAAGACAGTGATTCCTGACCCAAGTGACTGGAGGGTTACAGTGAAAGTCACCCACGCTTTCTGTTTCAAATAAAGCACAAAAAGGAAAATTCATTTACCACTATGGCCATTACTGGGCAGTATTACTATTTGAGGAAACCTTTTAAGATTTTTGAATGCTGCACAAGTGGCTGAAGAATTTGGAAAATATTGTATGACACTAAGATAATAGATAGGAGCCCAGGCAAGACTGGAGTTTAAGGTCTTGGTGATATGAGGCTACTTAATTTTTGCCATGTTGACTTCAAATTAGAGAAGCACCAGTTGCTTTGAAAACACAGCTCTGGCTAGAATGAATCTACAATACTAAAGTGCATACTGCTTTTAGGTATTGGTCACTGAAAATCTTGTGCTTGCTTATAATGAATCCTGTCCCCTTTCCTATTTGTTGAATTCAGACCATGCATAGTTGGGTAGGTGAGGATATGCCAGCTAAACCAACAGCAGCATCGTCAGGTCCTGGAGAAGGAAACTTGGAAGAGAAGTGTAAACAGGTAGACTAAGTGCAGTGTACACTAATCTTAAGATATTACTCTCTGTTTTGCAGTTTAGAGTTCTAATCTGGTCTAGATCTGTGGAGAGAAATGGACTGAGGACCTGAAAAAATGCAGTGCTGATTGTTCGTGTGTGTGTAATAATATGTCTTTTTTACTATAGTTTGAGTTAGTTGTCTGATGCGAACAGTGCAAATGAGAGTCTTTCATTAATTGCAATACCTGATAAGTTTATATCTCAAGGTTAAGTAGAAAATTACCAAAAGCTCCCAATCCAATGTTGGGATGTGCCTGTTATCTCGCCTGCGCGCGAAATACATGCTCTTTGGTAATTAGCTCAACATGGCTTCTCTTTGTTACAAGAGACATACATGCACATAGACAGAATCACTGACTGTACTAAAGTTCTCATGCCCAATTGCAATGACATGTGCAGTTGGGCCCTTGAGATAATTTTGAGTTCACTTTGAATGCTAGTGAAATATTCCTGAAAGAAATAATCTGACCACAGAAACCGTTAAGCAGAAAAAGGATACAGGGGCAGTTGCTGCCTGTGGCCCTAATTTTGCTCAGGAGTTGCCTGAGTTTTTTATTTATAAATTTTGTGCCCTGCCTTTTCATTAAAATCACCCCCAAGACAGCTTACAATAATAGAAAACAACCCAGGAACCCTTTTGGCTTGTGCCCTCACTCTTTCTCCTATCCTCGGGCAACTGACAGCTGGAGAATAATTATTTTCAGGCAGAGAAATAGAAGGTAAACTCTCTGCAACTTCTTCTCCATTGACTATTGGCGGAAGCCAGGGTTATCTGGTGCCGTAGCATCCTGGGAGACACAGGGGTACAACTTCCAAAAGGCCCTTTGTTTAATGGCAGCGGCTAGAGGCTCTTTCCACTCAATTCTCCAGTCCCTGGGCAACTGGCCGATGGGCCAGAGTTCTTCGCAGGCAGGGAGGGAGCAGGAGACAAGCTGTTTTCAGCTTCTCCATTCTCTGGCCAATGATGGGGGCCAGTCTGAATCTTTTTCTTGCTGGCGAGGCAGGGGGTGTAACTTTTCAGGGCTCTTAATCCTCTGGGGCAGAAAGACCGGGCACTGAAAAATAAGGGAGGGGCCGGAAACCATGGAATCTATGTTTTTCACGGGCTCTGAATAAACCTGAGGTTTGCTTGCTGCGTTGCACTACTGACTTGCATGTCAGTTTCCCTTGACTAAACTAATATTTCATGTGCTGGGATCTGCATGATTTTTCTGAGTGTACTGATATTATGGCATGATTCTCCACTTTTTATTTTATTCACAATGGTTGAGTATTCTTGGACCGTTGGTTTGTGATAATATTTTCAGTTCTGAGAATGTTATTTTGATGATCATTCTGAAGTTCTGTGGAACAGGATGGACAGGACAGCATTTTTCTTTCCTGAGTACATTACCGATACATTCTCTGCTCTGCTGGAAGATACTCTAGACAGAAGGAGGGGATGATTAGTATTTTCTGAAAGGGTTGTATTGAACAGAAGTAGTTTTCTCCTTCGAGTCTAGCATTTTGGTTTTGTCTGGCAATGTTTTGAAAGTGGGAAAGGATTTTTATTTAAAGACTGAATCCCTGCTCACTTTCCGATAGCTTATATTAGCCCCTGTTCAACCTCTGATAAGTCACACCCAGGACTGGCTTTGTGTTATATGTAAATAGATAACAAGGGAACTGGAAAGCAGCTTTGGCTGTGGATATTTATTTTGTTGTTGTTGTTTATGCACTTATGTCAGCACCTGCTTACAAACAATACCAACCTGCCCATGCTTACTGAATACATACAACACAAAATCAACTTGTCTTGGCCAGATGTTGGCCAACTTTTTGTTATAGTCACAAATATGCTAGTCAAAATTTACAATTAATAAGCTGAAACTATGGAAGAATTTAGCAGCAAAATCCTATTAGTGCCTACTCAGAATGGGTCTACACAAGTTGGGTTTATTCTTCAGATGAGGGTGCAGTCCTAACCTGGAGTTAGGCTGGCAAAGTTTGGCTGGCACAAGGGACACCGTAAAGCGCATTTGGACCAATCTCGGAGTCAGGGAGGATGGCTCACGTCCATGTGCTGGCCTCTCTGACTCAGAGAGTGGTCCAAACATACTTTACGGTGTCCCTTGTGCCTGCCAGACTTAGATAGCCTAACTGTGCCAGCCTAACTCCTGGTTTGGATTGCACCATGAGATTGGTTCTTGGACTTCATGAATAAAACACATGAAATGGATGACAGACCAGCATCCCATTGGAATATAGAGCAAAAGATGCAGACCAGGAATTTGGATTTTTAAACACTTTTCATGGTTTTTCAAGAATCAATGAATTTCTGGAAGAGTCTATCATGTTGTTGTTGTATATGGGCTACTTCTAGGAAAATTTATATATTCAGTAAAGATTCTTTTCTGTATAGACCTTTTGTTGGGTCAAGCAAAGGCAATTCCTGTATTTTTAAAATAGAAGGCTCCATATCTGCAGCAAGAGTTATTTTTTCCTGATTTCCTGTGAAACTTTGGCTTGTTGTCTTTCGTAGGGATTCTTGCACTGTCTTAGTGGATTGATCTGTACTGCAATGTTGCAAATTAGGAATGAGTGATGATGTCCTGGATGCAGTCGGCATCAGGCAGCATAATCCTAGATTGCACGTAGCATCAACGCAATGTTGTTGCATCGCTGCTACGTGCTCAGTGCCGACGCAGGGGGGAGAGCGGCACCCCCACGTTGGTGCTACTCATAGCGTTGGCTTCAGAGCGCTAACAGAGAGTGTCCCTTGCACCAACTGAAGCCGGTCAGCGCAAGGGAGGCTCTGTCCCATATCGGGATGGGGATTGGTGGGAGGGAGGGAGGCTGGGGGTGGGACTTGGGCAGGATGTGGGTGGGCTCGGGAGGTGGCCATACAGCCACATCCTAAGCCCATTTGCAAGGCTGCGATTCAGACTGTGCAATCTCCTTGGAACTTTTTAGCGGGTGTAGATCCAAGGAGCACCATGGGGAGGCTGGAGCCTCCCCTACCATAAGGGAGCGCACGCCAAGTCGGCTTCACCATTCCAGTGCTGCATAGGATTGCGCCCTAAGTGAAGTCTGTGGTAAAACAATTGTTTTAGGACCAAATCCCATCCAATTTTCCAGCCCTGACGTAGCCATCCCAGTGGGGTGTGTACTGCATTCTGAGTTGGTAGGAAAGTCATGTGAGCCTCCTCAAGAGAAGGGAATGTTTGTTCCCTTACCTTGTTGCTGCATTGCAGCTGCATCAGTGCTTGGGAAGCTGGATAGGATTGGGCCCTAAATTTGCCTAGTTTTTGTAAAACCCTCCCTAATGGGAGAATGGTTATAATTAGAGTTTGATAACTGTCCTGACTAGCATTTTTCTTTCTTCCTAGGCAGCACAGATAGTCCTCATTTCTCTGTTTGAACTGAACACGCCTGAGTTTACCATGTTACTTGGTGCCTTGCCAAAAACATTCCAGGATGGTGCTACCAGGCTGCTACACAACCACCTCAAGAACTCCAGTAACACTAGTGTGGTGAGACTTAATACAGCTGTTTCCTAGAAAACAACTGGATTTATTAAATGCTGTGTGACCTGTTTTAAGCATATGTTGATAGTATATGCTTAAAAACTTGCAGTCTTTGGAAAAAGTAGATGCAGTTCTTTCAAATGTACTTAAACCCTTTTTGGTAATTGCAAATTTTATGACAGCCTGGAGCTGTGCAAATTAAATGTGACTCCTTTGAAGCTAGAAAATGATAGAAGATATTTGATCAAATGAATACTTGTGCTTAATAGGCAAACCAGTTGTTCCAATGGATTCTATGTACACTTTGCAAGGTACATAAATTAGCACAAAATAATTCCATATTTTATCCTCTTTCTGTGACATATGCTATTTGCTTCCTTATCCTTCTTTCCTTGCTTCTGTACTAGGGGTCTCCTAGCAATACGGTTGGACGAACTCCTTCACGGCATCCCAGCAACAAAACCAGTCCCCTAACTTCACCTACCAACTGTTCTCATGGAGGACTATCTCCAAGGTAAAACTGAAGCTTAATAAAAGGTTGAAATAGTTCTGAAAGACTTTCTGCATAAAACATGTTTGTCTAGAACATGTCTTTCCAAAAACAATACAGGCGGTGATTTCACATGGAAGACACGTTTGCTCATCTTTGAAATCAGAACAGGAAATGAAACTCATCTGTACCTTAGCAAAACCTACGTTTGTCCTCTTATGCCAGCTTCTCCATGGGATGCTAAACATTTATTTCTAAGAACATGTTTAAGATGTGGAGGCAGATATGGATGCATCTACATTTTTAAATTACAAGCATAGGCACAAATGCATACACTCAATCATGTATCACAGTTTGTTCATAGAAAAGAGTTTGGTTTATACATTTTTCCTGCTTTGCTGTAAAATTGAATGATAGTTGTGAATTGCTTTTAGTTTGTGTATTGTGTTTCTAGAAAATCAAGTAAGGAGGAGGAAAGTTTGGAAGTATGGTGTCAGTAAACTGGACAGTATTGTACTGGTCTTGTTGATTTTTATAGAAGTTTTCTATAGGGTTTTTAACCTGCCTGTGAACTCCCCTTCTCGGTGCCTCACAGCAGGGCCAGTCCTCGCTTTTGGGTAGCTCCTCCTCCTTAGGCAGGCTGGCCAGTTGCAAGTCTTCCTGAGGGGAGGGATGCTGGGAGTATCCCAGACTGGCCTTTGTCTCACTAGGCACTGGTTCAGTCTTCTGTTGCTCTGTTGAGCAGTTGCCAGACATGACAAAATTTAAAAAAAAAAATGAAGAAGCGCACAAGTGATCGATCGGATCGGCAGAGCAAAGACACAGCAGCACTGCCAGGCTTTGTGGGAGCTACACAGCCTTGGCGCTTGCGATCACTCGCTGCCTCACATTGACAAGTGATTGGAAGCCATTTTGTTTAGGCGCGAAACGCGCACCGCAGCTGCTTGAGTCATCGCTCGCATGCCTTTTGCCTCTGTTGCTCCAGTGATCTGCCTTTACATTGTGGCCAAGCAGGAGCAGCTTGCAGGGAGGTCGTTCTTTGGTGCGCCTGAGGCAAGCCTCGTGTTCCTTCCCCCAACATGGGCTCAGGAGCGGGCTAAGCTGCACGTCCCTGCTATCTTTCAGTATGTCAGATTTGGGTGAGTTTGTTCCTTTTTTGACTATTATGCAGGCTTCTGACCGGGTAGAGCCACAACAGATGGCTGATCCCTCAATAGAGTCACCTGCTGCCCTTACCTGGGACATGATTGAAGCCAAAATACAGGGCATGCTTGATGCACAACAATCTAAGCTCTCGGTGCTATAACAGCCATGCCTATGCCCCAGGTTTGCTCCTAACCCAGCTGCTCCTGCAGGATCTGTCTCAGTGGAAATCCCTGCTGTTAAGAGAGCTAGAAGGGACAGTGTTGGGGCTGATTCTCATAGATCGTATGTGACTGAATTAGATCTGGATGAGGTGGACTTCACTTTCTCCCTGGAAAAAGGGGGGTCGTTTGAGAAGGAGCAGGGTTCGGGGAACAAAGGTTTTTGTCTTTTTTCTCCTGACCTATTTCCCAAAATGTCTGACAAGGTGGTTGCTGTATTGTATTTACAGAAAGAACGGGCTTCTGATGCTTCCCTTGCCCCTGATAGAAAATGGGGAGCCACTGAAGTTTTTCCTCCTCAGGAGGATACCCTTAAAGGTTTTCCTCTACTCCAGCCTTTTCGCTTGACGATTGACAAGGAATGGGATAAAACAAAGACAGAAGTAAACCAGCTATTAGGTTTTATAATCTGGAGGGTGAGGATATGCGGCGTCTCAGGCCTCCCTTGGTTGATGCACCTGTGGCAGCCCTTGGTTCATCCATAGTGGTCCTTGCTGATACTGAGAGTTTACCCAAGGACCATGTTGACAAGAAAATTGAAATGGCTGCCAGGAAAGCGTTTGAGGCTTCTGCGGTGGCATTAAGGGCCTCTGCTGTTGGATCCCTTTTTTGCCAGGGCTTCAGTGCTCTGGATCAAGAAAATGCTTCAGAACTATGAGGTTCCTCCTGAAGCCAAAGCAGATCTGGAATAGCTCCTGGCTGCAGCATCTTTTATATCTGATTCTACTGCTGATGCCATGCAACACTCTGCTAGGGCCATGGCAGCTGAGGTGGCAGTCAGACTTAGCGCATGGCTTAGGAACTGGGATGTAGACCATGCATCTCACAATAAGGTAGTAGATTCCCTTTAAGGAAGGAAAACTTTTTGGAGAGGCCCTTGAACCTATGCTTGTAGAATCCATGGGCAAGAAGAAGGTTCTGCCTACGAGGGAGCGGCCTGCTAAGCAAGCACCTAGATCTGGTCAGCGTTCCTTTCGTCCCTTTCGACAGTATTCCTCTGAATCCGCCTCTTCCAGTCCAGCACCAGCAGGGCTTGGCAAGTACGCAAGCCCACCTTCAAGCATCACTCCCAGCAGCAGTCCCAGTCGGGCCCCAAGGGTTCCAAGCCCCAATGACGCTTCAAGACCAGCGCAGATTCCTGTGAAGGGATGGCTACAATTTTTTGCAGACCAATGGGACTTGACCATGATGGACAAATGGATCAGGGACTCAGTAACATTTGGATATACTCTCGAATTGCGTGCTCTTCCATGGGACATATTTACCAGGGTGCGCAAGCGACACCAAGCACACCAAGACCCTGGCTGCCACCCAACATCTGATTCAGCTGGGGGTGATAGAGTGGTGGCATCTTTTTACAGTGCCAAAGAAGTCCAGAGACACCAGGGCCATCCTTGACCTGAAGTGGTTAAACAGATGGATAAGGAAGCAGAAATTCAAGATGGAGATTTTGAAATCTATTCTGTTGGCCATCAAAAGGCAGGACTTCCTGGTTTCGCTGGACTTGCAGGATGCATACCTCCATGTTCCCATTCAACCAGTTCACAGAAGGTTCCTGAGGTTCTGCTATCAGGATCAGGATTCTGATCCTGGCCTAGAAGGTTCCTGAGGTTCTGCTTCCAGGATTTTCAATTCAAGGTGTTACCTTTCGTCGCCAAGGGTTTTCACCAAGATCCTGATTGCCATTATCGTGGACCTCAGAACCAAGGGGATGGCAGCCTTTCCTTATTTGGACGATGTTCTATTGAGATTAAGAACCGCCCAGAAGAGTCGCCTTCAAATGGACTTTGCAATCCCTAGAAAGACATGGATTCCTAATCAACAGGGAGAAGAGTCATCTTGTGCTTACTCAAATGTTGACTCATTTGGGAGCCATGATAGACACAAATTCCTTCAAGGCTTTCTTGTCAGAGGAATGCAAGATGAAGATTCAGTCCCTAGTCTTGTCCGTTCTTCAGCCCAAGAATCGGAACATTTTGACTCTGGCACATCTTTTGGGAATGTTCTCTTTGTGTCACGAGATTGTCCCCTGGGCAAGGTACTGGGCCAGATCTTTGCAAAATCTTCTGTTGCCTTTCCAGGACTTCATTGTCACCAACTGCCACAGGAGTGTGACCCTCACCACTGCTTCCCTTCGGAACCTTCAGTGATGGAGCTAGACAATCGAGCTCAACAAGGGGTCTCCGATTCAGGTACCACAATGGACCCGATTCAGGTACCACAATCTTGTTCGCATATGCCAGCCTCTCCAGCTGGGGGGCACACCTCCAGGGTCCAATCGCCCAAGGTCGGTGGTCGTTGTCCGAGGTGAGCAGTAGCATCAACTGGTTGGAGTTAAGAATAACATTCCTGACCCTACATGCCTTCGCATGTCACCTGCAGGGAAAGGACATTTTGGTGTACAAGGACAATATGACAGCACGGTCGTACATCAATCGCCAGGGAGGCAGTCGATCATGATCCCTACAGATTCTAGCCAGACAGCTCTTTCTTTGGGCGGAGATCAACCTATCCTCGATCAAAACATAGCATGTGTCTGGAGTGGACAACGTTGTGGCAGATTGGCTCAACAGAGGAGCTGAATCAATCAAAATGGCACCTTCATCGGGAAAGTTGTCGATCTCCTTGTTCAGAGATTCAGGGAGATGTTAGTGGACCTTTTTGCCAGCCAGCTCAATCATCAGCTGCCCAGGTTCTTCACCAGGGGTCATTGCAGAGACGCAAAGGGTTAGACACTCTAAACCTAAGCTGGCCAAGGAAGGGCCAGGAACCCCAAAACTGAGGCAATAGCCGACACTTGCCTCTTCAAGGTAGCAGTGCTGTAACCCTTGTCCAAACCAGACTGAAATAACTCTAGCAAGTGCTTTACCCTCAGCTTGTTAGCCCTTGTTAGGGCTTCTGTATGCTTTTCCCCCAATCAAACTTCTCCAGAGGGTGGTCCTGAAAATACATCAGGAGAGGGCAGAGGTGGTGCTGGTGGCACCTCACTAGCCTCGACGCCCTTGGTTTCCAGACCTCAGAGAGCTGTCAGTGTCTCCTCCAGCTCATCTACCTGTACGGGACAATCTGCTGAGTCAGGGTCCAGTGTTCCACTCCCGCCCAGAAATGCTGCAGTTAACTGCCTGGAGGTTAAGCAGCACAGCCTCCAGGGATTGGGGTACTCTGATGCCATGCTTAAAACCTTCCTTTTGACAGAAGGCCATCCACCAAAAAGGTTTATTCTGTCACTTGGGGAGTGTTTTCAAGGTGGTGCGTGGCTCATCACGTTCGTCCTAACAAGCTGAGGGTAAAGCAATTGCTAGAGTTCCTTCAGTCTGGTTTGGACAAGGGTTGAAGAGGCAAGTGTCATCTATTGCCTTGGTTTTGGGATTCCCTCGCAGGAGGGCTCTCTCTTCTCACCCTCATGTCCAAAACATTTTGAAGGGTGTGGCACTTCTTAACCCCCCTCCTGTACCAAGGGCACCAAATTGGGATCTTTCCTTGGTTTTAAAAGTGTTGGCTAGACTGCCCTTTGAACCAATGGCAACCTGTTTTGAAGCTTTTTACTCTCAAGACTGGGAATTACATGCGAGAAGGGTCTCTGAGAGTGCTGCCTTCTCAATGGCTAAAGAACTTTGTAGAGTTCTAAAGGATAGGTTGATGTTACACATTGATTCTGGTCTCTTGCCCAAGGTAAATTCTATTTTTCATTGGGCAGAGGAGGTTGTATTACCATCTTTTTGTCCACATCCCTCTAATCACAGGGAGAGGGAGTGGCATAATTTTGACGTTAAGAGAGCAGTGAGCTTTTATCTCTCCCGAATAGCTGCCTTTCAGCGTTGTGAAGCTTTATTTGTGTCCTTGAAGGCCTCTTGCCAAGGTACTAAAGTTACTCCCTCCACCTTTTCCAGGTGGATCTGGGAGGCAATCGGTGAGGCCTACAAAGCCAGGGGTGCTTCTCCACCACAGGGAATAGTGGGTCATTCTGTTAGAGGAGCAGCCACTTTGGCGGCCTACATAACAAGGTTTTTCCCTCTTTGGAAGCAGTGTGCAGGGCGGCCACTTGGAGTTCCCCTCACACCTTTATTTGACACTATAAGGTTGATAGTTGTTCTTTGCGAGACGCCACCTTTGGTAGGCAGGTTCTTTGGAGTGTACTTGCCAGTGATTCAGGTTCTTCCCACCCTTAGGGCCATGGCTTGGGCATATCCCAAAAGCAAGGACTGGCCCTGCTGTGAGGCACTGGAGAACGGGAGTGTTGTTAACCTACCTGTGAACTCCCCTTCTCGGTGCTCCACAGCAGTCCACCCACCGGCAGAACCTGATCATTGGTTTGTTATATGTATTGGGTCTGGTGGCTTGTTTATTGTTAAAGTTGTTGTTGTTTCAGTTACCTGCCCTGGGAAAGGAGCATGTATGTATTCTAGTCTCCACAAGTTGCCTTATAGGCTGGCATGATAGGTGGAGATTAGAGTGTTGATGCCTGATGGAACAGAAGATTACCTGAAGGTGCAATACTCTGGGGAGGGGTCTGCGAGGCTTTATGATAGTCTGGGATACTTCTGGGCCTCCCTCCCCTCAGGAAGACCTGGAACTGGCCTTCCTGCCTGAGGAGGAGGAGCTACCCAAAAGCAAGAACTGGCCCTGCTGTGGAGCACCAAGAAGGGGAGTTCATAGGTAGGTTAAAAACCCTCCCGTTTCAGTGATTATATTCACATGGCACAAGAGGACGGATAAGATAGAAAGGAAGTTTTGACTGTGCAGAGTGTTCTCACAAGAGGTACATAGGAATGTGTTGGCTGCGCATTGCAGCAGAGAATTGTTTGCAGGGAGGGTAAAGGTAGCATTGTCAGGTAGGCTACAAACAAACAGTGCACATTCTTGCCAGTTGTATCAATCTCCTCATTCTGAATGGTTTTTGCTGAAGGGGATAGTTTTATGCCAATTCTCTGAGGGTTTTTTTCTTTCTTTCTGCAACTGGGGGAATAGCACACAGCCTTTACAACACACAAGTGTGTAGAAAATGTCTCTGATAGAAAGGCAGTCTTAGTATTCTTGACTAATTAAAAAAAGGTATGACCGTGTGTTTCTGTGCTAGAGTGATAGTGAAGAAATGCTCAGTCTTGACTAATTAAAATATAATTTTTTAAAAAAATTGCAGAATGACATGGGTATTAGGGCAAAACGAAGAATAGTGTGGCTGATTAGTGGCAGTTTCAGAAACATTCCCCAATGGGAATCTGTGAGACTTGCACACCCAGATAGCATTCATAATTGCAGTATGATGGCTATCCCAGCAACAAAGTATCACAGTTTGAGCAATGTTAAAGTTTAGCTTCCAGCAAACGAAACCTAACTTGATCAGCCATGGATTTAGATCAGTGGGAGATTTCTTTAGAGAAAATAACAAGATGCTGATCTCGTTCTTTATCATTTGCTTAAAAATGTTTATACCACTTTTACAGTGCCCAAAGCCCTTCACAAAAACACACAAAAAACAGTTAAATAAAAACATTAAAAGCAGTTAAAAGCCATTAATAAAAACTTTAAAAACCTTGACATTTTTACTGTACTTGTACTGATGCCATTAAGAATATAAGAACAGCACCAGCATAAAAGCAGACCTGTAGATATTAAAGAAAAAAGGTCTCAAGAAGTTCCCTAAGTATTCCCTCCCTTCTCAAATGCCAAGCAGATTAGGTATGTTTTTACACCCCACCGGAAACCATGCGAAGTGAGGCACATCCTCAGGCTTTCAGTCAGTTGGTTTCAGAGGCACAACTGAAAAGGCCCTGCATCTTGCCACCAGATACCAAATTTGGTGTTTGCACAATGTTTGTCGTAGGGCACACCTACAGTCATAATGATGTATTGCAATGGAGTTTGACACATTTATGGAAAATTGTTAAGTATCCAAAATGCACATTTATCCAAAGCATAGACATTAAAGAAGGTTTGCATTGCTAAAATTGAAGAGCATATCTGGACAGTGCTGATTTTTTTTACATGAAATGATTCTGCCATTCTGAACAGTTAAAAAAAGAAAAAAAAAGTGTCCTCCTGATTTCCTGTATTCACACATGACCCTGCTTACAGCTAAGTGCAGAGCCCAAGAGGTCATATTTTAGTGAAATATTGTTATTTGTTTTGTTGCAAATTGGCAGATAGATGTCTCCTTGTTAGATGAATAGCATGGAAAATCCTATATGGTTTTATCTCCATGTGGCTTTGAAGTCCAGACTCTAGACTATGCTTTCAGTCAGAAAGTCCAGCAGCAGTGGTTTAACCCGCAGTGCCACCACGTCCCTTTTACTTTCAATGATAGATAGTGCCAAAATTTTAGACTCAGCTTGGGTCTGACAATTAACGAGTCTGGAAAAGAGTTTTCCAAACACTGAAGACTAACTTTCAGGATACTGGACTTTATTTTTCCTTCCTTCCTTGCTTTTTGTTTTTGTTTCTAAATTATGTCCAGTATTATCATACACTGCTTTTCAGGCTTTTTTTTTTTTTTTTTGCTTGCTTTGCTACCCAACATACATACAAATTGTTTGATCACTTAAAAGGTCCTTGGTAGTTTTGCATCTTGTGGTTTTCAAAAAAAACCAGGATTTTTCAAAAGAGTTCTGTGTGAAATAATTCCTCATTGTTTTTTTTCAAATCCTGTTTGGATTTTATTCCTTTGAAATAACTATGTTTCCTAATTTTCATGTCGTTCTTAGGAATTCAGAGAACAAAATGTGATCCTTTAGGACACAGTTGCTTTGGAACATCCCCTTAGGGCACTGTTTGCAGTGATCCTGCACACCCTAGAACCATAAATGTCTCTAAGCATCTGTTGGATTCCACCTCTTTCCTTACTGTCTTGTATCAGTTGGTGCAATATTCTCTGCCAGTCCCTGTGTCATCCTCCCTCCGACAATTCACATACAAAGTTCCTCAACCCAAGGAAACTGTTGGCTCATCATCCTGGGAACCACTGGCTCTTTAAATCTGTTGCTTCACTTTCTGATTATGCAGAAATCCGTGTAGTAATTTTCCTCACATGGATGTCCTTATCCAGTGGGTGTTGCAAATATCCAGGTGTGTGTTGCTTAGCAATGTTCCGATCAATGACTGACCACATACACAACAGCAGCCACTTTCCCCCCTCTAATGCCCACGCACTTTGCAAAGTCTCCTGTGGTGATTTCCTTTTCCTCCTCCTGATTCCACTGAATTTCCACTTGCCTAGAGCACTGATCTCCAAAATACCCAGAAGTGAGACTTGTGCCAATCTCTTGCTGCTTTTTGGCACATACCTCACTTTTGTCTATTTTGTAGATCAAAGGATTGTGACTTTGCAAGGTGCATGGAAGTTAGAGAGGGGAGTGATTGGGTTGCAGCTTCTGAGGAGAAAACTTGAGAAGCCTGTGGTGCTGCTGCCTTCACTTAACAATGGATTCGCTTAACAGTGGATTCGCTTAAAAGAAAACCCATCCCCGTCATTAAGCAATGCGCACCTGCATCTCTTTGCCATTCACTACCCTGAGTAGCGCATGAGTTTGGATTTCTCCATCTGAGTGTATGTGGTTGCAAAACCCAGATGGATTTTGATATCAGTGAGATTGATAGATGAAAATTGTGCTTCCCAGTAGTTGTGTGTTATAGGTCTGGCCCAATTTCAGTTTGGAGATGACTGCCTTTTAAAGCCGGGACCAGTGAGAGTAGAGGCTGTAATGAAGGACCGCCTCTGGAAGACAGTCTCATTTTTTCCCCATTGTTCTGTTGGAAACCCCCAAGGCAGCTGTAATGCATTTTTGCATTTGATCAAGAGATCTGGTAACCTTCTATATTCTGAGCCAGATTTGGGGGGGGGACAAAAAACTAGTGGAGTTGTGATGTTGTTTTGATAAAGGTACTTAACGTTTGTTCTAAACATTTATGTCCTACAAATGAGTTTGTTTTGCATCCCAGTTATTCAGTTGTGTTAAATTTCTGACCAGCTTGTTTATTTAACACATTGTCAGAATTTATCAGGATATCACTCAGAATATTCTGATTCAGAATATCCGTTCAGCTCCCTTTCCTAGTTCTCAATCAAATGCTGCTGCTTCCTAATGTTTCAGTTAAACCATCGTTTTCCTCTTTCGCATTTGTGTTCAGAAATACCCACTGCATTTGTGAGTTGCTTTCCTGTTTGTTTAGTTTCTGTGCTTTTCTCCTTGCTAAATTTTTGTTGCTTCTCTTCTTGAGATTTGTTTTAATTAATTGCAAGAACGATGTTAGAAATCTCACTTAGGAATACAAGCTTGAAAAGTGTTGAATGAATGAAATGTAGTAATGACATAAATGTCTTGAATCTGCACTGAATTAGCAATGCTTTTGAGTTTTAAACAGACATTTTTTGAGAACAATCTTAACAGATTAGACCTCTTCAGTTTTGAAATGTCCTTATCCTGCCAGGATGTTGCTTTTTGGGATTATAAATTTATCTGTGTGTATGTTTTATAAAAGGATAGATAAGTTGGTATGTTTTGCCATTATAATTGATTTCCAATTAAAAGTTGGGGTTGCATGGTTTTGGATGATCACCTCACAGGTAGGTGAGACCTGAATTTGGGCCAATCTTGCCCTTGTTTTCCTTTTTTGTGAAGCAACCAATTTCTCTTTCTAACTTTTGTTCTTTGAGTGACTTCCTGGCGCTGCTTAGACATTTCTATATGATATGCAACAGAGTTATTTCAGACTTCTCATTTCCAGTCTTGCAGCATTTTTCATTTATTTATACACCAATGTGATCTTTGCCTATACAGTATACTTAAAACTCAATAGAAACAAAGTGACAAACTGAATACTCCAGCAAATAATTACTATTCAGATATATGTGGCCCATTGTGTGTGGGAGGATGGTGGGCAGTACCCCAACAGACTGTACATTTTTTGAATTACGGGTAATTTTGAGTATATGCAATTTTCACCTTTCTCCAGTCTAAGTCTTCATGGCCATTAATAAATGGGTGGATTTGGAGATTGAGCTAGTAAATATTAAACCTCTATAGCTAATTTGGAAAATGAAGGGGAACATTGAGCATGAGGGAAAGAAAAGAAAGGGAAAGGAGTATGTAAGTTCATGGGACCTCCTGATCTGCTAACCATAGTTAAAAGACTATTGCATCAGTACTAGATCTTTGTCTCTTTCTTCTACCTTCCAACCTTTGAAACTCTTTAGATGTGGAAATTCAGACTTAAATCTTCATGAAATGTTGAGTCCTAATAATATATATACAATCCACATCTTACACAAGGATTAGGTTCTGAACTTTGTGCATAAGGTGAAAATTGCATATACTCAAAATTACCCTTAATTCAAAAAATGTACAGTCTTTTTAAAAAGTACACTATGAGAGACATGTGGGAACTGAATGAACAAGGGAACAACAGATTCATTCTCCCATTGCATGCTTACTACGGCGCAAATAGTGAGTAAAATGCTAGGTGGAATCGCCCACATTATTTTAACTGTTTTCTCTCTGTTGTTTGCATATACATGAATTTGTGGAAGTAAAATGTGCTTATGATGAGAGCTGATTGACCAATATATGAAAAGGGGGGGGGGAAGCATGAGAAATGTTCACGTATTTGCATTTGTTCAACCTTGTTTAGTCAATAATGTTGCTTTTAATGAAATTAAGAACAGAATTTAAAACACAGTTGTAGGAGGCAAAAAAATAAGAATTCACCTGAGAATCTTATTTTTTTTTAAATGCAAATGAATTAATTGCAGAACTGATCATCTTTTGAAATAGAGCCCCAAAGTTTCAATTGCAAGCATTGGCGGACTTTTGTTTTCTTCTAAGATTTTATCTTTGGGCCTTTGGATATTGGTAATCAGCTTTGGATATTTGGATTTGGTGGTCAGCAACATCTGAGAGGACAGCCCTATTTTCCATGGTCGGTCTAAGCCTGTTTGTGGATACTTCCATTGCCCCTGCTCATGAGGAAGGTGTATTTAAAGAGATATGTATTGACATGGAGTGGAGTCCATTAGTTAACTGCAATAAAAACAACTAGCCATGGGTCTAGTTACATGAAGCTCTTGCTTGTGTCTATAAGCATTTCCTATTTAGTTGGTTAAATAGTATGAGGAAATACAGGGCCTAGGAATTTTTTTCCTATTCACTGTATGTGTGCACTTAGATTCTACTGACCATAAGCTAGTTGTGAAGCTCTTTTTGAGTCCTAAATCTATTACCGGAGTCTTAAAGATGAATTTGTTTTAGATGTGCGTATTCAGAAACGGTACTCATCTTGACATTTTAAAATTAATGAAATAATTGGAAACCACTTCCAGAAACAGCTGTTGGACAAACGTTTGATTCATTGATTTTGATTACTGGACATCGTCCTTGGTATTTCTTTTGAAATATGCAAATTGAAGCTAAAATCCCCAAGCAATATGTTGTCACTATGAAAGGCATTACTGAATACACATGGAGTATTCCTTCTGGTCTGATTTGTTTCTATTAAGTAACTCTCTTGCTGAGAAAGCATGAAAACACTCAGCCACTCAGATTATAGTTTATTTTTTCTCCTCCTCCTTTCTGTTTTCCCCCCTTTCTCTTTTTTCTTTCTTCCTCTGATCACTGCAGTCGTTTCTGGGGTTGGAGTGCAGATGGGCTGTCGAAGCACCCCCCTCCCCTTTTTCAGCCTAACTCCATCCCCGCTGCTCCTTCTCACAAGACTTTCAGGCGCTCTTACTCTCCCCGGTAACAAACTACCTGTTAATCCAACTTGTCTGAGGTGTCACAGTGTTATTTACCTTTGGCTCAATAGAGATCTTTCAAAAAGAGAAATACACAATGAGGGATGAGGAAAGGGACAGCACCTTTTGCTTTTTAGTTTTATCTATGGAGAAATCACATCTTAATGGCTCTGTTCCTGTACTACTGCCTGTTAAGTTGTCACGCAGAGATGCCAGAGGAGTATTCTTCTCTCTTCCTTCATTCCTGCTGCTAGAACCACTGCAATAAAAGTAAAGTCAGACCTTACATACCCTTAACCCACTTCCGCCTTAGATATGTGCATGTAATTAATAACCAGAAGTTGAGTCTTGTGCTAGGAGTCAGATGATCCGACAGAAAGTGGGAAGCAGGGACTGGGCGATAGGTCAGACCATCTTCCTTTTGGTCAGTTGGTTTAAGTAAACCAATACATAAGCAGAACAACTATTGGGGAATCATATTGGAAATTATCTCCCCATTTCTCAACTATTTGACATGGTACTTCCCAATTTTTCAGAATATTCACTCCAGACCAATATTGCTCAGTGGGCCAGCTCACACTTTTCATGGCAGGTTTGCTTACAGTGTATATGCTAGTGTTTGCAAGAGTAAATACTATTAAGTGTGTAGGAGAGATGTGTTTTTCTGTCATGCATTGCTATGTGATGGACATTTATCAGGAACTCTAATTTACTGTGGGTCCCTGGTATTTATCTGCTGCAGGTTTCCAAGCACACATCACTTCTTCATACTTCGTCTTTTGTTTCAGGCGCATCAGGTGTGAATAGGGTTTAATTAGTTGTATTATTTGTGGCACACGGAAGCCGGGAAGCCACCTTGTGCTGGACAGGTTTGGCTAGCAGGGGGGATTTTCAGGGTGGGGGAGGAGGGAGGACAGAACAAGGTGGAGAGAGGATGGTCCCATGGGCAAGGCAGCCCAGGGAGGGGGGTGGGAGCCGGGATCCAGCAGTTATGCCAGATCCAAATCCCCAGCCACACAGCCCCATCAGACTTGCACCTGCTAGACAGCAGGTGTAGATCCGAGGAGCCCCATTGGTCCAGCTGGGGCTTATCCTGGGGCAAGGGGAAAATATCCCTTGCCCCATGGTGAGTTCCAGTGCAATCCTAAATCCTAACATACAGTGCAGGCCTACTGTCCTGCCTGTCCTGTGCTGGATAGGTTTGTGTCCCCAGACAACAAAACTAGGATCCTGCTGACTGACCTGGGAAGTGAGAGTAAAAGGAATGAATCGAGCCACCACCACCCCATTTCTCCTTTTCTATGGGGTTTCAGTGTGGCCCTGGCTGTCGGACTGATCTGGGAAACTGCACAAACTACTCCCCATGCATGCCAGAGATCATGGGCAGAAGCCCGCTTTATTAATTTGACTTCAGCCCCCACACCACCCCAGGCTGAATCAAAGCATCCAAAATTAGCACTGAGTTTAGCCTACTCTTTCCAGTATTTTTTAAAGGTCACTCAAATTATGTCAATGGCTAAAGAAGTGGGCAATTGTATAAAATGATAGTGTTGATACAACATTAACTCAGGTGGAAAACTAATCTGAACTATTCGATCATTGACATTTGTGGAAAAATGGAGTTTAGGGGACAAGCAATACAGTAGCACTGTAAGCCATTCTGTTTATAATTATGAGTAATGCAGAGCAAGATAGTGTTCATAGGAATAAGGAACCTCACAAGATTCAAATTCTCTCAGTGAAGAGAGAGAAAAATGATCAATAATTACTGTACAAGAATTATTTTTCACTTAATAGGCCAACCTTGTTTAACATACATTAAAAGTTCCAGACATTGGTGAGATCTGTATCCTAATGTCTGGGTTTGTTCGAGGTTGTGACAGTTGGAAAATAACATTGTGACATTTCTCGCATTTCAGAAGTCACGCATTTCTCCTCATCATTTTGTTCACCATGTGACTCAGTTCTTCGCATGAATCACTTGTCTTCTATCTTGTGTGACTGATCAATTTATTGCAAACAGATGTTATCTTGCATGTCTTTTTCTCTCCCCTTACATTATCATAAAATTCCTGTACTGGGTAAATATATTTGCTTTCAGATGTTGCTACTCTTTTAAGAAAAAAAAAAAATCCAGAAACTGTTTTTCTTCCTTGAGCTATTTCATTCTCAGGTTATGAAAATAGGTTCTTCCTTTGTGGATTTTGGATACCAATGGTATTTTTGAGATTTCAGATATGTTCCATTTGTGTTACAAGTAATATGACATAACACAGACGACTGTGTAATTATATTCTTCAGATGTTACTCTTTAGAATAATAATTTTTTATGTCAAGGACTAACTCTTTGTGAGGTGCTTATTTGCCAAATGAAAGATTTCAATAATTTTTTAAATCAGAAAAGCAAATCAACCTCCAAAATGGTAATTTCCCATCCGCAAAAAGTCTTTCATTCTTCACTTAGTTTCAAATGAATTGAAGAAAATCATATTTCTAGTTGATGTTTACTAGTTTATACCATCAGCCTTGCAGAGTAATATATACAAAAGTCGGGGTCACTCACCTAAATAGTCTATAAATTTTAGACATGTGGAAGAGCCTACAGTGTTCAGGCCACAATAAGAAGCCAACAGGGTGAGGAGTGGGATAGATAACAGTAGCAAAGAATGAATGTGAGCAAATGCACCTACACAGACTTGGTTTAAGTAAGAAGACAAAGATAACCAGGGGTTGTAACAGTAGTTTTGCAAGAGAACTGGATTTTATGCTGAGATTTGACAGATGAGAGAGATAGCATTGTGTTTGTGTTCCAAGCACAAGGTGCTACAAGGGAAAATGTGGGAAGTTCAGTTAAGAGACATGCAGATGGTAGAGCTAAGGGAGCAAAGATCATGGTCAGTAATCGGTTGGGATATGGGGCAGAAGGTTTAATGGGATGCACACAAAAGAACATGCAGGAGTTCGTGTAGAATGTTGCATTGGACTGGCTTATGGTCAGGAGTGAGTTGTGAATAAGTTGCACAGTTCTGGACAGAGGTGAGAAGGCTGATATGTTACAAAGGAGAGCTAGAGAGAGAAAAAATTGCAATTGCATCAAGAGTTGTAGCTGTAGGGACAGAGAGGAAGGGCCAAATTCTGACAATATTTTATAGGAGGCAGGGGCATAGCTAAGGAAGTGCAGGGGGTGCAATTGCATTGGGCAACAAGCTTTATTTAAGGGGGCAACAAACTGAGCTTGGCACTAGTGGCCAAAATTGTGAAAACCTTGTTATGTATGAATAATACCACCATGTAACTATATGTACCATTTGAAGCGAAGTTTCATGCAGAATGCAATGAAACAAATTAGAGTATAATAGCTTAATTATATCAGAAGTTACGGGGGAAAAAGGTAGAAAATGAAAATACAACTGTGATGTCACCTGCTGTTGTGACATCACCTCCAGGGTATCTTTTTGCCCTCTGCACTGGGCTGCACTTTCATTAGCTATACTAATGAAGAAACATGATTTGATAACATGAGGGAACATGATTCAGTAACATATTGAATATAGGAAGCAAATGTGAAGGAAGAATCAAAGCTAAGGCATTGTGCCCAGTCAGCGGAGTAGATAGTAATTAAATACAATAACTGAAGACAGCCCAGTGAGAAGAAATAAGTTCATACTGAATGACAAGGTTGCAGTGGTGGCGTATTTTAATGGAGAGGCATGGAGAAGAGGTATCGTGTGCTTATGTAATAGAGAGGTTGGATAATGGCATGAGTTCAGGCATGTCCCGATATCCACGTTTTCCGTTAAAAAGATAAGGAAACATTAAACAAATCTTTTTTTTTTACTTTGTTGCAGCAAAACCACTGATGTCCCCCTATCTTTAAAAAGGTGTTCCCAGTATCCATTATTTCAGGTAACCAAGAGGAGTTTCTGAACAGAATCCCAATGGATACTGAGGCATGCCTGTACTGTTGTTGATAAACTTGATGTGTGGCTTTTCCACATCATCACCTCACTAGGATGTTCATCTTTACCAGCGTAGATGTAATTTTCAGTGTTTTTCTGCAACTTTGAGCTAGAGACTGTTGAAAATGACTGCATGATATTATTGAGGCTTTTGTCGCTTTAAGTTTTTAAGAAATTCCAAAGGCTCCACAGCCCTGATTTTTGAGGTATGTCTTGTGAGTGTATGCATCTATGTGTGAGCAAAGCAAAGATATACTTGGATAAGTGGCTTGTGTTTTTTTTAAATCTGATTTTGCCATGATTCAACTGCGTGATTTTTTTTTCCAAGTGTCTTGAGCTAGATTTACTGAATCCTGTTTGTGTTTAAGTTCCATAGAAAGCTAAGGGGGAAGATGGGTGTGTACGTTTTGCTGTTCCCTTTTTTGTGTTCATTTTGCCCATGAATGGAATAGCATCGTGATGCACGATCCCATGGGCAAGTTGAGGCTTACATTATTCCGTAGAGATCTCATGGAGACTTTTTCTTGAGAGGTGCTTGAATGAGCACAAAATAATAATATTTGTCAAGGGAGGACTGTCGGAATCCTTTCTAAAATCCATCACAGAAACAATTGTCCTCAAGTTTTCATTTGTGCAAGGTGTGGCCGCTCTCATGTTCTACTGGCTAAAGTGGCTGCAAATACTTGGTTGCTGTCTTTCCTAGTGAGAAGAGTCTGCAGCATTGCAACTTTCACAGCTTTCAGAGACACGCTGCTGTCAGATGGCTTTCTTTTTTTCCAGACAGACTTTTCTACTTCACTTTCTTCAGAGTTTAGGAGTTGGCTTATGATTTCTTTGCCAAAACATACCGTGTACATTCAGTTCTGGTGGTGCTACTTGGGCTGGTGTTGCAGAGTGAGTACATTGACAGAGATCCAGGGATTGTATCTGTTCCCAATATTCATGAAGCCCAGAAAAGTCAGGAGGCATAAATCTTGTCCTCGGTTGACAGTGCTTGAATCTCTTCCAGGAGGAGAAACTCTTCAATATAATTACAAATTCTTGCTTAGGCAGTTGAGATGGTGGTGCAGTGCTCACTTAGAAGATACGTCCATTTTGTGAAAAAAATGGGTCTGTCCTCATCGAGTATAGTTTGGTCCAAGGAAAACTGCCTAAACTGAAAGATCAGCTTGCAGCAATCCCATTACAGTAATCAAATGTCACTTCTGAGAAAAATACTTTTTTTTGCTTGTCCACGTATAAATTGGCTTAATTCTTATATTGTAGAAAGGCTTGGAGCATTCGGAGTGGAGGAGGTTAGGATTCAGATCCCCTCACTCATGTACACTTTTTGTTGTAAAAGTTAGACTGTCCACCACTCTGCTCTGTGTGCAAATATGAATAAACAAATGTGGCTGCTTCCACATGTCTTTCCCCAAATGTTTCCTAACTGGAGCATACCTGTGCACAAGAAATCAACGTTGTCCGTTTCTTTTTGGCAAAAATGAAACTTGATTGACTCTTAACGCTGTCTGTTTTCCTTATATTTTTATATTTTTCCTTATATTTTTCAATTCAAAAGTCTTCACAAATTCAGGTTGTATTTTTCATCTGAGCATATTTTTTTCTTTTTTCTTTGTAAACAAAATGAAACAAAACAGTAACAAAAAGCTTCTTTTTTCCTGCATGGTTCTTACAACTTTTTGTTTTGGTATTAGATATGCAGATCTTTCCCCTTCAAAAATTCTGCCAGAACTCTTCTGTATCTCTAAATCCCAAATTCCTCATGCTTCACATAAAGAAAACCTAATTTGTTTCAAATTCTGCCGGTGGTTAATCCAGTTAGAACAGCACACAGTGGTACAGCTAAATGTCATGCTTTGGATCTGGTGTTTTAGGGATCTGAGATTTTGTAAGAACTGCTGTAGTCCTGTACCATATAATTTAGGGGTGGAGGACTTGCACAATTTTTTAAAAATGAAATGGTGAAAGAAGCTTTGCTGGTCTTGCTTTACAATGTACAATTCAAACTCACAACTACTAGGATCCTGCATAATGAATGAATTTTGTAGATTACAGAGTCCTATAGGGAACTGTAGGTCTTTTCCTCTATGTAATCACTAAGCCACTTGTTTACACTTGCGCATAAAGTATCCTTGCTGCTTTTGAAAAGACTGCAGAGGGCAGCATAAAAAATAATATTCAAAGAAAAATAAGGCTCAGCTTTTCACATATTCCTGTTCATATCTGTTTCAAATATATTCTACTAATACAGATGCCATTGGCATCAATAATGATTGCTGTGAGATGACTCACTTGTGAGATGAACCAGAAATGGAAGCTTATTCAGATCTCACAGTGATGATAGCAATTGATATTATTTCCATAGCTTTTTCTCTGACAATAATTAACTCATAATCCTGTAAAAGCTTCAACTTCATCCTTACAAAGTACAGTTTGAAACCCAGAATTAGCATACATGTATTTCACGCATTGATTCCATAATGCCATAACATTTTTAGTTTGCATAATCATTTATATCTGTCTTACTAACCATTTGTAGTCATTTATTACCTATTTGGAGCTAGGCTTTGACTAAGAATACCAGAGCACTTATTTTATTTGGCCTTAGATGGAATGAGTTGATTTTGATGTGTCTTTTTGTTTGTGATGGTGTGGGAAGAGAATTCTGTTTAAAATTTCGGTTTAAAAATATTACTTTTAAGTGTATCTAAAATACTATGAAATAGTTTCAGTGGAAGAGCTTCACATTCACCATGAACAATATTTTTTGTTCATAGGCAGCAATTACACATCCTAGAATCCACTTTCTGAATCATCTGTTGGGTTCTGATTCACATGATGTGCAAAAATTTACATATGTTCAAAGATGAATTCCAAATCATGGCTGTCAAGTGAGCTACATAATAGCTCAAGATCAATCAATCAATCAATCACTAGTATTTATATACCACTTTTCAACACAAAGTTCACAAAGCGGTTTACAGGCAAATAATAACATTAAAGTTAAATGGCTTGAGCATTGAGCTTGAGCAAGATTGAGCATAATAGCTCAAGATCAAGCTGCTTATTGGATTTAATCTTTCATATGTGTTCGGTCTTCAGCATGCTGGATTATGACACGGAGAACTTAAATTCTGACGAAATTTATAGCTCTCTTCGTGGAGTCACAGAAGCAATTGAGAAGTTTAGCTTCCGTAGTCAAGAGGATCTAAATGAACCAATTAAACGTGATGGGAAAACTGACATTGTAAGTGCTCTTTTTTTCTTTTGTTTTTACTATGCCTGAGATTTTAAACATTTTTCTGTGCATTTAGGGAACATTTACAACTCTAAATTTTCCTATAAGAAAAATTAATTTTATCCTGGTTTTTTAAAAGATATTGCTACATGCCTTCTTATTGCTAAACACAGAGAATAAAATTTTGCAACGTTTGCCCACTTTATGTTCTTCTTAACTGCATTTGATCTTAGGTGAGGTTCACAAGTGCAGCTAGCCTTGTGGCCAGTCAAAAAT
Source organism: Lerista edwardsae (assembly GCA_029204185.1). NCBI lineage: Eukaryota > Metazoa > Chordata > Lepidosauria > Squamata > Scincidae > Lerista > Lerista edwardsae. The sequence continues at coordinate 14,766,981 of JAJKFI010000014.1, forward strand.
CGACTGTGTAGCAAGCTATTTGATGCAGGTCCCAAGCCAGCTGTTGTGATTTTAACCACATCTTTGCAATTCCCCAAAAGACAGATTGAGTTGGAAGTTGCTAAACTACTGCAACCACATGGGGAGCAGCTTCACACACAAAACTTGCCATTGGAGCATCACCCATGCAGTTGAGGTCCAAGCATGGTGGCTTCTCAAATGCAGCAGGCTTCCTAAATCAGAAGCAGGCTGGACTAAGTAACACAGCCATTCCAATTAAAAAAGAAAAAAAATCTCTGCATTTACATTTTACTGTATGTATAGGGTGTATATTAGTAATCTGAAGCTACATGTCCAGGGGCTTCAAATTCTACTCTAGAATAGAATTTCTGCTTTAGAATAGGGCAGGATACAATTCTGCTATTATATCCTACCCTATTCTAAAGGCTCAGTGTGTATAAGAATTACTATCCTTTTCTGGCTTAATCCTGGTCATTGCAAGTTTGCCCCTCTACAGTAGTCTTACACCACTTGTCTGCTGCACTCCTGCAGGTTTCTCGAGATGGTGGGATAGCCTCACCAGCTACTGATGTGCGTGGAAGCAGTGACATCGTGGAAGGAGGAAGAATGGCTCTAGATAACAAAACTTCCCTGCTCAACACCCAGCCCCCACGTGCCTTTTCAGGACCCCGAACCCGAGAATATAATCCCTATCCATACTCGGATACTATCAGCGCTTATGACAAGAGTGCGCTCAAGGAGGCTGTGTTTGATGATGATATTGATCAGCTTCGGGATGGTTTGTATTCATTTGCTTTTCTTCACTTTGGGTGATCCCATTTTTGCTATGTAACGGGGATTTCATACGTAATTGGTAATGAAATGTACTGAAACTAGCTTCTTGGGTTCAACTTACATCACCTATTAACTCAACCCTGCAGAAATATGCAACATAAGTGAATAATACAATTTGCATAACTGCTCATTGGGAAATCCTAGATGTTTCAGTTGGGTTTCAACATTTTTATACTTTTTCATTACCTGGTGTGTTTTTTCCTAAGTTACACGAGAATTTTCTTATTGATCTTATGGACAGAAAGGCTGGTGGGAAGGAAAGAGGGGACTACACTGCTGTGCTAGAATGTTAAAAGTATATAGGTCATCATGAAGTCAGTTGTATTGATTGCAGCTACTTCACATTTTATGGCATCCTTAGTGTACCAGTCCAGTATTGGTATTTGTGGCAATAAACCTGTGTGGTGTGAAGAGGAGATGAGGGGAGCTACAAGCAACCACTATACTACAACTTTGTGTGTGTCAACAGGATTTTTTTTTATCCCGTAGTGTGATGCCCAACATGGGATACAGCTGCATGGAGTAGCAGTAGGGTGAGGCTTCCAAGTGATGGCTCAGTGATGACATCACAGGTCTGGGAACATTGTAAGACTCTGTCAGCTGGACAGTTGACAGTGATCTTGCTGATTGGAGGCATCTGGAGCAGAGAGATACAAAAGGACAAGATAGGGAAGAGCTGGGATGGAAGGAGATACAGAGATACAGAGGAGGGAGAAAGATACAGAGGAGGGAGAAAAAGAGGAACAAACAGACGAGAGAGAGAGAGAGAGAGAGAGAGAGAGAGAGAGGAGAAAAACAGTGGGAGACACAAGAAGCTAGCCCAGGAAGGAGAAAGATGGTGCTGTGGGGAATCTGGGAAAGAACAGACCCCTCAGGAAAGGAGGAGGAAAGAAGGCGACATCCACCACTCAACCCCAAGGAGGATTTAACTCAGCTTCCATATGGAGAACCACCTCTAGGGGAAGGCTGAGGAGTACAAGGTAGAGCTCCATGTTCAAGGGCAAGCCTTTGGGCAGAAGGACATCACTTCAAAGGGGCAAAGCCACTCCTCTTCCACCTGCATGAGGCTAACATCAGGGAGAGAAAAGTCTTTGGACTTGGGGGATGGCCCTTCTCATACAAACCATATTCCTTCCTCCATTTCCTTTTGGTACCCCCTTCTCCCGAATAAATCCATTCCTAAGTAGTAAGTACAAGGACCCCAAGCCTGCCCATCTAGCATAATATGTCTTTCCCCACGCCCTACAACATGGACCTTCTCCCCATGGGATGGCCTTTCTGCCTGTGGGGGTTGAATACCCACAAACAGGCACCAGTTTCCCTTTAGAACTAAATTGCATCTTGACTCTTCTTTTATGTGAGAAACCAACAACTGGAGGGGTACTAAGTCTTTGTCAGTGGCTGAACTTGAATTATTGTTCAACTTCCCCAAGTCTAAATTCAGAAATCTGTGCACTCTATTCTGTTGGGTCCCAGATCTTGTTTTTGCTAACAGGCATGGCCCCATATCCACTGATTCGGTGGATACCACGGATACCATGAATACTGGGATGCCTATTAAAAAGATAGGGGAACACTAAACAAATCTCTCCTTTTTTACCTTGGTGCAGCAAAACCACTGATGTTCTCCTATCTTTGAAAAAATGTCCCCAGTATCTGTCGTTTTAGGTATCCACGGGGGATGGGGAGAACAGAAACCCAGCAGATACCAGGGCATGCCTGTACAATAAAATTAAGAAAATAGGGAAGCCAACTAACTAAGAAGCCCTCTGTCTGCATCAGATCACGTGTAGACTTGATGTTATGGTAAATCCCCTTTCAGCTGCTCTTAACCACCAAAATATTAGTTTTTAGATCACAGCTTTTAGAGATGAGTGCCAAGTTTTTGAGAGGAGGGCTCAAACTCTGCAATTCCAGGTAGGACTAGAATCCAGGTGTCTCAGGAAAGATTAAGGGGATCTGTAAAAAAAAAATAGGAGGTGAAGTGCAAACAGTTAAGTGCAACAGTTACTAGATTCAGGGTTCTGTGTGATCTCCAGCTGTTCTCATCATTAAGGTGAATGGAAAAGCCCTTCTGAGAGTTCAAGTGTCAGGTTGCTGTTAAAGCTTCACTGCCTGAAAAGAATTGCTGTCATGGGACATGAGTGGGAGCACTAAGGTGTAGCTGCTATTTTAAGAGCAAATATATTATAAATGTTATAAAATGAACTTGTAACCAAGGAATGTATATATAGAAGCTGCATCAAGAAATCCTGTGAACCGACATCCCCTCCTCAGCTATTGTTGCTGGTTTGTCCATACTATGGAGTTGACCCACTTTCATTTGTTCTTCTAGTGCCCATTGATCATTCCGATTTGGTGGCTGATCTATTAAAAGAATTATCTAATCACAACGAGCGGGTGGAAGAACGGAAAGGAGCCCTTCTTGAGCTACTGAAGATTACAAGGGAAGATAACCTGGGAGTTTGGGAAGAACATTTCAAGACCATTTTGCTTTTACTGCTTGAAACACTTGGAGATAAAGATGTAAGATACTGACCTAGATCTAATATTCTGTGCAGATATACCGCACGTTTCCAACATAAGATTGTTTTCAGGTGTCACGCCACAGTGAGAACAGAGCCCTGTGAAATTGAGGGTCAGAAAAAATATTCAAAATTTTTGGTGGTTTTGTATGAATTTGGGTACTGATTCCAAAAATGACATGCATTTTGCCCTATTGTGTCTAGTTTCAGAGATACGACATAGCCTTGTTAGTGAATGGTTCAAACAGCTTCCCTATGCCATATCTCTGAAAGCTAGACGTGATAGGGTAAAACTGAAGGAATCAGCTCCCCAAATATACCCAGGAATAGATCTGACTTTTAAGACAACAGAATGTGTGTTGGCCTATGGAATTACAGTGATGTTCTGACTAGTATGACTACCTATAAATGGCATGGTGGTTAGTAGTGATTTATTGTCTAGAATGTGTGTAACCAGGAATTCAGAGAAACTGAAATCTGCCCCAGACTTGCTAAAGTTATGTGATACCAATGCTAAATATACAGTATCAAACATTTTTTGATAGGGTCTTCCTGCTATTTAAAAAGAACTATTGTGAAATAATGACAGATTTCTATGGACATAAGTGCTAATTCCAAGGAAGTACTTATGCCATTCAAAAGCACCCTTGGATAACTGTTGGATAACGGTATTATCCACAGTTACTCTTGTGCCGGCTGTCGTGTGTAGGTGCATGTATCATACCCATTGCCCCATTACTTTGCTATTACTTTCCTTTCAGCATATTAAAATCTTTCCAGATATTTTACATATTATGCATAAAGCAGCCAAATCCAATGAAAACACTGCTCAGTCATTGAGCAAGGTACACTGGTGTCAGCAGCAAGTATTTCTCTAGCCCTGTCAAAAGTGTACAGGCACTGCTCCCAAAGGAGAAATCTGGAGTTTCTGCCAGATGCCAGTTTTTGGCCCTAATTGTTTATCCCTTTAAGATGTGTAGGTGTCCCTGCTCTAACTGGCTTAGGTTGCATATGCAAATAACTGATCTTTATCAACGTTGTGTCAATTGGGGTTTTTCTCCACAAAAATAAGGCAAATAACTGAAAACAGCCCATTATCACAACATGCTTTATTTACTGGATAAATACAAAGTACCTGAAATCCTGCCCATGTTTTTACGTGTCTGTAAAGTTGGAACACCATTAAAATATTATTTTGAAGCAGCCAAGAGAGCCTGCTGCATGCCAGCTATTGTTTGCAGTTTTCCTCTACCGGCTCATGGTGTCATAGATGTATTGGCAGATTTAATCGGGATACAAGTCATGTGCTAGCACATAAATTGCACAGGTGAATTCCAAAGCATCAGGATGTACTTTAAAAGTTCAGTCTGGAGCAAGCTAACTAAATATTCCTCTGTTGAAACTGTAGGTACTGTTTGGAATGGCTGTCATCCAAAAACACAGCCCGGCAGTTATATAACCCGAGCAGTTCTAATAGTTTCAATAATAATGATTGTCCCATGTAAATGGATCAGAAAATGCCAAGGCTGTGTGGCAGTAGTAAATGGAATGACAAGAACAGTGACAAGGATTTCCATAAGAAATATAGACTAGATTCATTACTTCAAACTGTGGGAATCCATCCTGGATTTGCTGTGTTAGAGATAAAGGAGTTGAACTCAGGATTAATTAAACTCGGTGGAAACTTACCTTGCCTAAGTTTTAGTATCCCCATCAAATCAACCGGAATTATTTCATTTACACTTACATAGGAGTATGTCTCACTGAACTTTGCAGGGCTTACACATAAGTTGAAGATATATTGCATTGCAATTAACCTTAGAAAGATGCACAATCTGAACTTTGTGTATAGGAAAACACATCTGGTTGTTTCCTTGAGATTCTTTATAATAGTTGTCTTACATCAAGCATTGGCTACATGTGGCCAGATGAGTGTTGTTAAAATCCAGGAAATTGTACCCTCTGATTTATAATAAGGGTTTCTACCTCTCATTGCTTATTATTTATTGCATATAAAGTAAGATGTATATGTTCCTTGTTACTAAGTGCCTCACAATTCATGAATGAATTCATGGATGAATTCATCACAATTCATCACAATTCTTCTGATCTGGAAGACATTTTTAACCAGCCTAGCAGCTGGTAAAAATCATTGTTCAGTTATCACTGTTGCTTCCAGTCCAACAACTCTCCACTCATATTTTGTGATAATTGAAATGATCTTCTCTCCAATACGTGCTACTTCTTTTGATTTAGCATTCAATAAGAGCCTTGGCGCTGAGGGTGTTGCGAGAAATCTTGAGAAACCAGCCTGCGAGATTTAAGAACTATGCTGAACTGACTATCATGAAGACTCTGGAAGCGCATAAAGATTCTCACAAAGAGGTGAGCAATTCTGTTTGTCCTGAGGCTGCTTGTCCCGGAGGCTGCTTGTACAGTGGCAGCGCCCAGCCAGTCAAATCAGAGCCCAGTCTTCTAGGGTTTGTTGCCAAGAGGTTGATCTTGAACTTCGATGCTTAAAATTTACACTTTTTGAGACTCACTAAGATATTTCAGTGCCTGCCCAGGCTATAGCCTGCTGCAGCAAACACCCTGAATGTTAACATCCTATATGCGTGCACATCATGCTATAAGAGCTGGTTTCTGTTCTGCCTTAATAATGAAAATTAGGAAGTTACCAGCATGGAGAAACGGCATGTGCTGAGATAACTACGTTAAGCGTAACATCTTACGCTTAAGCATGTTTTCCCCATGTCCATGAATTGAAGTGGGGGGGGATTATGAAAATTTGGTAGACATTCAGTAATGCACATTCAGTGGTGCATGTGAAGAGCTACAGTGTAAGCCCCTCAGTGTAAAGACTGAGGGGTATTTTCACTCTAGGACTTCTCTTTCAAAGCTCCATGCACATTGATGGTGCTATATAAATAATTAGTCAAAGTGTTCAGCTGAACAGGAAAGAGCATCATCTAATACACTGTTATCAAGATAATGATCAAGGATCTGTGTAGTGGCATATGTCACAAGACAGTGGCCTAGTATGTGTTCTCTGGTACATGTTCCCTTCAAATGCCCATCTATCTTCCATGTACACTTGTACAACCACAGCTCTGCCAGTGTAAAAGCCTTCCTGCTGATGGATGCACCATGGATACTGGCACAATCTTGGAAGAATGCTGTGCTAATGTAGCTCATATGTCACTCAGATACCAGTGTAACTCTACCAGCAGAGAGGCCAAAACAAGGAGGAGATTGGGTCATATTGTAGGAGGGTTGAGGAGGAGTCAGCATATACCATATCCTAAGCTCCCTTGAGACAATGAACATGCCCCCAACGCTAGCAAAATGCTACACTAATGACAAAACTGGCATAGGTAGGAACAACCCCAAAGGGAACAATGGAGAAGAGAAAAACAACTCGCTTTCCTACAATGGAGCATAGGCTACACATTACATTTGGCAGCTAATCATATTACAGCAACCTCAGTATATAAACCCCTGCCAGGGAGACTACAGGTCACACAATTAAATGTGCAACATGGGGCTCTACCTCTCTGGTTTCTCAAATGGGAACTTTGGTGATGGTGAAAAAGCACTTGGTGCACAAAGACAGCACTGTACACAAAACAATTTCTTGTCCCGCCGAATGTGAATGGCAAGATATTTTGGTATCTTCTCAGAATTCTGATTGCAGATAGTCTGTCCCAGGAGGATCTCACACACCAACACCCAACTGGAATCTCTACATCACCACCCCAACAGGGGAAGGACAATGCACTCCACTCAGGTAAGCAAGGGAGAGGGAGGGAACTCCATGGTGCAATGTTTTGATGCTGCATCTCCATCTCATATTTCTATCCCAACTATTCTGACCCTCCAGCATTATCACGTGTGTCTCTATTGCCTAAGTGCAGCCCTTCCTTTTGCTACAGCTAATAGCTAGGAGTGTCTGTTCACTTTTGGGGAATGCCAGGGCTCTAACCTTTGCTGCTGCAGGCAAAACATTGATCAGAACCCTTTTTGTTTTTCAGGACTGCACCATTGCCACAAGGGGGTGAACAGTGATCCACTGCACCACCCAGAGAGGGAAAAGTAATGTTCCAAGCCAGCTTCAGGACATAACTGCATGAACACTCTGGTGGCACAGCCCTCCCTCACGCACGGAGTATTCATCTCAAGTCATAGAGCAGATGTGGTTGCTGCTGTTGTCTGTTCCTTGTTTCTTGCTCTGTTTCCCTTGCTCCCCACAGGCAGCTATCACGTAGGTGAGGACAACATGCAGACCCCAACAGATGCCTATAGCCTGCCAGCCTGCCTTGGTCAGGTTGAGCCCAGCTACTGTTTGAGGGTGGCTGACCTTCTCCTTCTAGTCAGGCCTCTGTGGTTTTGCAGACTCCATGGCAAACAGGTAGCCAAGTGAAACCTCATTTGGCACCTACTGCAAATGGCTTGCAATGGCACAGTAGCCATACTGGGGGGGAGATGGTTGGAAACCCCACTTGCGTGTTTGTCTTTCATTTGCTGCTCTATCATTGATACTGTTCAATTAAAAAAAAACAAAAAACCTTGACTGGCTCATGCTTCTTGTTACTTTGTTAGCAGATAGAGAATCCTGTCTTCCCATCCTAGTCGTTCCTTACCTCAGGGTGGCACTTTACCAAGGGAGGGGCATCCTCTCTACATGACTTCTTGGACTCTGAGCGCTTCTGTTATCAGCAGCCCCCTGTTCTCTGCCACCATAGTATATGGTGGGCTGTGGCAATGGGACAGGAGGGGTGGGCAGTGCCAGCGATTAAGTGGAAGGGCATCGGGGAGGGATGGGGGTGACTAGCTGGGAGGGGCAGTGCAGTAGGTACCCTGTGTCACATGCCAGTCCAAAGATTGGTCCCCACTGACAGGTCCATGTGCTATGGTCTCCTAGTCAGGTGTGCCTTTTGTGGTAATGCCGAGTGTTATATGCCAGATGAGTGGTGCTTGCCTGTTCCTTGCTATGGTTGGGTGTTTAGAGAGCAGCTTTGTGGAGTAGTGGGTGTGGGTTCTAGAGTAGACCTCCCTTCCAGTCTTCTTTTGTCCCTGCCATGGGTGTTTCTAGCCAGTCATGCAGAAGGTGAGTGCGTGGTTAGGATGTGTCCCTTGGCTGGGCTCGTAACAAGTCTTGCATGGCTCCCTGCCTGTGTCCTTGTGCAATGAGCTACCCTTGCCTTGCCTTGCCTGAATGCTGTTGAGACCCCTCATGGCTTGTTCCAGTCACCTCCCCTGGTTTAAGAGCTCCTTCCAGCTGGTGGACACCGCCACAGACTCAAACCCTTGTTATTGAGAGGTGTGTGTGTTTGTTTCACGTGGCTGCCATCTTCCAAGGGAGCTGATGTTCCACCCTTGCTCTGCTCAAAGATTTATTCTTTGGATGTGTGTCTTCGTGTGAGTGAGATGAGTGACGGACCCCGAATGCAGGAACTCCTAGTAGTTCTTTGCTTTTGCCCCTTTGCTTCCAAAGCCACTTTAACTCCTGTAGGAAGTGAGGATGCGGTGTAGCATCTTTCTGTCACGTTGTGCATGTGTATGTGTTGGTGTGTAGCATTCTTGGGACTAGTGACTGGCAAGGGATATTCCTTCAGAACTGACAACTCATTGGCCCTACATCTGCCTCTGCTCAGTTTATTCTGATGGTGTGTCTTTGGCTGCCAGTTTGGGTGCTGATAGGGTGCAGTAATTAGCTTCTTGGACATCACAGTTATGATACATGGCTATCACATGGATGAAATCCTGACATCTTGATGCACTGCCATTAGGATACCACTTTGTGGTTAACAGGCTTTGTCAGCATTTCCATTGATGCTGGGTGTGTTGTTGAGTCCTCTTAGGGGGAGAGAGGTGAGACAGACAGGTAAATACATAAATAAAATATTGGTAAAGGCTGTGCCAGCACTGGATAGGCTTGAGAACTCGCCTTTGTTGCGCTGACTTCAGTGCATGATCATTGTGGTGTTGGCAGGGCAGGCTTAGGATATGACAGGCAACCTTTTGGCCTAGATGCCTTTAAAAGGGGATTGGACAGATTTATGGAAGAAAAGTCAATCACAGGTTATAAGGCATGATGAGTATGTGCAACCTCCTGGTTTTAGAAATAGGCTACCTCAGAATGCCAGATATGAGGGAGTGGGAACAAGATTCAGGTATCTTGTTTTCTTACGTGATCCCTGAGGCAGTTACCTGAACACAGTTACCTGAAATCTTGGAAAACAGCAAAACCTACTCAAGTCCCATTGCTGCACTAATAACCCACCTGTCTTCATCTGCAAACCCTGTGCAAAAGGCAGCATTTTCTTCCTTTCACTTTGAAACAGGAAGCAAACATGGAGAACCTGGGCTCATACACTACATAGACTCAGGGCGAAATCCTATACTATGCCGGCCTAGTAAGACCAACATAGCAGGGCTGTATCCTAAAGCCCATTAGGAGGCAGCAGCAGCAACATCCAGGACAAGGGGAGGTTTTCCCCTTGCACCTGCGTAAGCCCTGGTCGCCTGTATGGGCCTGCTCGGATCTGTGCCTGCTGTTTTGCAGGCACAGAGGAACATGCACAGAAGCGGCCCGAATCGGGGCCGCCCTGGCCGGAGACGGGTGTTAGGATATGGCACTACTGCCGTCCTGTGTCACAACTGCTGTCTCTGCCCACTGCGCTGCCCAGTTATGCTCTTGGAATGTCTCTGTAACGCCCTCATGGTGACCCTGTGCCAACCGAGCAATGCCGACGCTTGACTGGTGCCTGGCCGGTGCTGCCAGCAGTCGCAGCAGCACCTGAGTGCCGGTACTGCTGCTCGCGCCACTCCAGCGCCAACGCGGACACGCTTGACAGTACATTTGCAACAGCGTTTGGCCAGCGCAAGAGCTTAGTGCCGGCGCAAGGTGGGTATAGGATTGCACTGCCCATTGCTACGGGGGGTGGCGATTGTGAGAATGCTAACAGGAAGTTCTTTGCTGTTTGCTTCTAGTCAGTATACTCACAACCACAGTTATGGGAACTGTGGATATTTGGTGGGGGGAGAAAGCCCAATAAGATTGTGCAGTTAATTTGCCTCAGGCACTCCATCCAAACAGACCATGGCAGGCAGATACGTTGAGAAGTGACCAAAACATTAATGAAAGTGTTAAGGTGTTGGTGACCACAACAGATCCATAGAAACATTTTAGATCGGTTTCAAGAATAAACCAGAGGACCACATCTGATCTGCTGTTTTTGTTTCCTAAGAACCATGCGCAAGTGACACATCAAGAACAGTGTTTTGTTTCCAGCTATCCTTGATCAACACCTTTCAGAAAGCTTACCATGTCATTAACTTCCATCCTTCACTATCTTTTGTTCATTTATTTTATTTTTATTCGTTTTTATATATATTTCCAAAGTAAAAAATATATATATTTCCAGAGTAAAAAAAAACCCTGGATAATAGCTGGATAATATGCATACCTGTTCTAAGTCTTGCTGTGTTCAGAAGGGCTTTCTCGCAGTTAGACATATGGGGTCAAGCTTATATTGCTGTGTGTTGTATGGCAACTTTAAGGGGCAAGACCTTTGGTATAGAAAGGTCTTCTGGGCCACAAAGAGGCTGGGTTGCAGCCTGTGGTCATATAACCAGTGCAAGATTATGGTTTTAGAAAAGCGGATCAATCCGGTTGAGCAAGTCACATGAGAACAAATGTGTCCTAAGAATTGTCTTAAAAAGAAGAGCCAGGAAATATTTAATCCGTTTAATAAATCAGCATGTCTGTACTCCATTTTCTTGGAACCAGAGTCCCCACACGACACACTTTTTTCACAGCAGCATTTAGCAGTAGTTGTAAACTGATTTCCAGATAAAGCAGTTGGACAAAACATTTTGTTCTGAAGGAGTGCCTTTATTGGCAGGCTTCTCCCAATTGCACATTCTTCTTGACTCACCTTGACTCAATGCCCTTGTACTTTTTCTTCCTGAATCACCTCCTCAAGTGAGTGGGAAAGTTTGCCATCCTGAAAGGTTCCCTCCAGATTTTGTTTTTCTTGTCCAAATCATTTTGTTTGCACAATTGTGTCAGACAATATGAAAATTATGGGTAGTGCTTATATTGACAATATATTTCAACAATTGTGTGTTCTCATGTGTCTCCTGAGTGCAATTTAAAAACTAATGTCTTGTGTCAATTTTAAGTCATGCATTCCTTTTCAGAGATCAGTGTGTGTACAAGCCTGATCCAAAAGTGTAAAAGAAATGTAGGTACAAATGTGGCTCCTCCACTGAATGGTGAAGCTGGTGGGTTCTGTGAACGCTGGGAAGTGACAGGCAGGTAAAAAATATTTTCCCATTTCATATTCCTTACTCTCACAGGTCTGTCTTTTCTGGGTTCTTGAAAAGCAGGCAGGCTGGAGTGTCTGCTACTGCCATTATATTACGTTTTTTGACCATTGATAAGGTACACTGCATAGCTGGCAGGAGGCTCACATCCCCAGTGGCCCTGCTAATATTGGAGAATGTGGACTGCTGGTTGAGCTGCGGGTACTGCCTGAAGCTAAGTAGGAGAATCTGTGATTTGCTTTTGGATGGGAGACGGATGCCAGGCTGTGACAAGCTGCAGTACCTGTGGTGGCAGAACAGAGTCGCTGTGGAGCTGATTAGCTCACCGCAAAGGAGAGCTGCGGGGGAGTGTGTGAGGAGGCCATCCAGCAAAGAAGGGAATACGACTTGAGGACCTGTCCAGGCTTGACTTCTGATTGCCTGCTGAGGCTTGATGGCATGCAGCCAAAGCAGAGAACCACACTGTGAAGGCGACATCTGGGCCTGAGGATTGACGGATCACAAGAATACTGTATATTTGTAAAAAAAAAAAAAACCCCATTGAAAAAATGGTGGTTTAGACTAGCCTGCTCATGTAAGCTGCCTTGGGCATTTACTTCGGCATGGGAAAGGCGGGGGTATAAATTATTCAAATAAATAAATAAAATATATGACCTTCCCCCAAATTCCTGCAGCATACCTGCAGACCATTCGCAGCACACTGGTTTAAAATCACTGCACTAGAAAAACTATCATTCCAATTTTGCAGGAACCCCTGTCGTGTCTTCTCTGATTCACTGTGAATAAGATGTGTGTTTCTCATGCCTCTTAGATGCTTGACATTTACTGATTTCAGTCACTAGGGAACTTTGGGCTGGTTGGTTAGAGGGTTAGCAGTTGTTTCGCTTAGATAATTTATTTTTCACAATTTTATACCACTTTTCCTTCAAATAGTTCAGGGTGGTGTATATGGTTCCTCCTGTCCTTTTTTTTTCTCACAACAACCCTGTCACCCAGGAAGCTTCCTGGCTGAGCAGGGATTTGAACCTGGGTCTTCCAGGTCTAGGTCTGACTCCTGAACCACTACACCACTCCTGGCTCTTAGGATGGCTCTTTCTGCACACCCACACTTTTCTGAGGCCTAGTTTAGATGTGATACAGGTTTAAAAGAACTTACCAGTGAAGTTCCATGTATAACAGGGGCCTCCAAACTTTGGCCCTCGGGCTGGATCACGTGTAAGAGGAAAGCCTTCCCCACTGTGAGTGGCGTGGATTGTACTGCTGCTGTTAATGCCACTCACTCTGGCATTGCAGTTGTGTCTATATGCAAATAGGGCAGACTCATGAATATGGCTCCGTCCTGACAGGTGTGGGCCCAAAGATACACGTCACATACAAACGTTAGTCTACAAGGATATAATGTGTCTTCTCAAAGTTCCTCCTGAGTTGGACTTAGTTCAGGAGTTGGACTTAGACTGGAAGATTCAGGTTTAAATCCTTGCTCAGCCATGAAGCTTCCTGGCCAAGTCAATATCTCTCTGGGGAGTAACCATGTACACTGCCTTGAGATCCTTGAAGGAAGGATGATATAAACACTTGAAAAATAAAATATTAAATACTAATCTAGAAATCTAAAATGTAGAAAAGGCTTGAACTCTTATCTGACTTGATCAGCATTGCATTTCTGCTGGGTGGGTGCTGCATATTGAAATGCTTTCTTTTCAGCTAAGGGAAGGTTTTACCACTGTCTTACCTGCTGGCTATAGAGGAGATGGCTCAAGGTAGAATCCATAGTGATAAGGCAGTGATAACATGAGTTTAGCCAACAGCTCAACCATCAATTCATTGTCACAGATTTTGGTATACCTACTTTGCTGAAATTAAGCAGATCATGGTCTGGACAAATCCTGAATGGGAGAGTACCCAGGAACTCCTCATATGACAGTCCTTGACGGAAGAAAAGTGGAATACAAATGTAATAAATACAAGCCACCGTGCAAAATGCTGTTGCATGAGCTGGACGTGAACTCTTAACCTTGCCTGCCTGCGTTCCCTGAGAGCCCTGAAGCAAGAGCCCCAGTGGCAGAGAAGGGTTTTTCCAGAGTGCCTTTCATGCCGGATGGTTGGAGTAGATGTTCCCATTGTGGATGCATCTGGTGGGGATTCTGCTACAATGGCTGTGTTTTCTTATTTCAACTGCAACTCCAAAGGATAATGAATTGGCAGGAGGCTACATAATTCCATATATCCACATTGGCCCTGCCCATCCACCCAGCTCCCAGCCCCAGCTCCCAGCCCTTGGAACAACCAGCCATATCATGACTTTGCAGGTTCTGTAGCTCAGAAGGAATTCTTAGAGAGCTACCCTAAAGAAGCATCTCTTCATCAGCTGCTCAGATGCCATAGCAGAAAAACTCACTTGGGTCACTTCAAGCTTAGGTCACTGCTTCACTCTTCAGTGTTCCTATATACTCACCTTTGGAGTCTGGTGGCTGGAATCAATCTCCAGCCCATGTACCTAGAACTACACTTTTCCCAGGTTTGCCATGGTCTCTGCTTACCATGGCTGTAGGAAAAGTGGAACAGCCTATGAACATTAGACCACCTTTAACCAATTGTCTATATGAAGGTTTTAATACACTCATTGTGTTTCCTTTATAATGGCCTCATTTGTTCCTGAACACTTCAAAACTGTAGACATTAGGTTGGCTCTCATCCCCCCTTTTTTTACAGCCCTGCTATGTACACAAGTGGTGGTTTTCGTTCGTGTAAACATAAAAAACATTAGGTCCTCTGTCACAATATTTATATGGCTATGCAGTATAATGGTTTTAATTTGAATTTGCTTCTGAAACTAAATAAATCACCTACACAGTACTATTATCTGATAGTTTTGATAACACTTCGTTAACATTACATAGAGAAGGACCAGCTTTTCTGTTCTGTTCCCAGTTGGTTAATATTAACTCATTTGTTTTTACAAACTTATTCAGCCATAGCCACATATGGAAAATGTTTGTCATAACCCGTGCATTGTTTTGCCTCTCTAGTGAAATGCTCAAATGGGTTCTAAAATGGGTCATATCAATGGTTCCTGAATCAACCTATCAAGATTTGATTGATTGAATTTGAATGAATTGATTCCCCTTCCTCATATAAGACCCCAGTTAGAAAGTGTTTCTGTTTATATTTGATGACTCACAAATGACTGTGTGCAACTGCCTTTACTTCATAAAAAAAGCGTTGTGTTGGAGACGATATGAACATTCTGTCTGGCGTGTTCCCTTTTCACCAGTATAAAAGTACAGCCCCCTAATTTGTTAATATTTTTCCTTTCATCACTGCCGTTGCTAAAAAAATTTGAATTTTCCAAATGATAAACATTGGGATCAGAATTAGACATGCCACTTGAAGAAATATAAGCAAAATGTGTATATGTATACGTTATTTTGATTTTATTTTGAATGTGATACTTGCTTTTTTTCTGGTGCAGAAGTTTTGATACGGAATATGGTGGGGTAGGGGAAAAGAACAATCCTGATTTGAACAAGATTCAGCAGGGACTATGAAATAAATGTTCAGATATTTAGAAAGATGCCACTTGCTCCTGCTTCTCCCAGGGGGCCTGCACAAGAAGCAGCTACTTTTCAGGAAGATCGCTTAAGCCTAGAAACATACCTCCTGCCTAACTATAAGAGCAACTCAGAACTAAAGAAACTGCCTGAGGAGACATTGGATAGAGGCTGGGATGGAGTCATGTTCCTTTTGAACAGACTGTATAATCCAAAACTTGGCTTCAAGAATATTTAAGACTGTTTCAATGCCCAAAAGCCCTAGAAATAGATACCAGATACAAATTGTGACAGAGTGCCTATATCTTTAACCATTGTCTAGAAGAGGGAATTTTGGCAGGTGCACGTTCATGGTATGGCACGAAATTGGCACATTTGTAGCATTATTTACTGCTTGCTTTAATCAGGAGGCAAATTCAGTAGACCTGTGTTGCAACATTACATGGCCTGTATAAGACTTGGAGCCCTGTTGGCTTCTAGAGCTTGGCAGCCGACAAGAACTCGCATTGCATGTCTAAAGCCATTCTTCAAATGCTCTTGGCATCTGCCCTCTTGAACTCAGGCCACATAATTGTCATTCTAACACAAATGGGTATTTCCTCTTACAGTTTTAGACTGGAATGTTGTTCTTTTTCATAAACATCATTTGTCCTGTCCAACCACATCTGATAAGATTGGTTCTGAGTTAGCACGGGGAGAGCAGCTTGCTTTGGGATGAAACTTCTCTTATGGCTGCAGGCAGAGCTGGCATTTGTTTCTAAGCTGGGACTGGAAGTGGAGGAGCTGCAGAGTTCTAGAAAGCTGCAGAGGAGCCACACCATCAATGTCAGCTCAGGCCCATTTGAGAGCCAGCACCCTTATGTAACAAAAACCTTAAAAATGATCTTCAGCATTTGGTCTTTAGAGTCTCTCTAACTTTAGATGTCTCCTCATATTCTTGGCCCTTCACTTCCAGAACATGAATTCTTGCAGCACCTTCAAATGTCACTTTTTGTTTACAACTTGGATACTAATGAGGAATTTCCAACACCATGTGCACCAAAACCATATTCATGTTCTTGAATGACCTACTCGTGTAAAATCGCTACACCACTTGTATTATCCTCTTGTATTGAACCTTCTTTATTCTCAAAAGTGAAGTGTATGTATACTTTTTCACATAAAATAACTGTTTATAAAGCCTTTAATTACATACCCCATGATACAGAGTGTGATCATAAGGAAGAACATATTTGCACAGGCATTTGTTGCCTTAGCAGAGTGAAGAATTGATCTTATTGAACACATTGATGCACAAGTCCAAATTTGAATTAACAGCTAGATTGCTGCCCAGGAAACAGAACTGTAATAGAGATTTCCTCCCATGTGCATGGAAACTGCAATTCCAAAGAAATTCTTGACTGAAATGGAGAAGTGCTCTTCATTTCCTTTGTGTATTTTCTTTCATTTGAGCCCATCCACGTGCTACAAATTTGCATTTGCAGAGGACAGCAGAGCCTTTGCTACAGCAAAGACGTCTGCCTGGCTGCAGTGGGCCGCAAAACACTTTTGACACAGACTTAACTAAAGGTGCAATCCTAACCTGGAATTAGGCTGGCAGTTAGGCCAGCAAAGATTGGCCTGCACAAGGGATACCGTAAAATATGTTTGGACCACTCTCAGAGGCAGAGAGGCCAGCACACAGACGTGCACCATCCTCCCTGACTCAGAGAGTGGTCCAAACGTGCTTTGCGGTGGCTCTAGTGCCAGCCAAACTTTGCTGGCCTAACTATGCCGGCCGAACTCCAGGTTAGGATCGCGGACTAAGATAAGCCAATAGCTCAAGAAAACTGTGGGTTTTACTTTTTTTTTAATATCACTTTCAGCCAGGTATCATTCTGTAACTTTTATTGCTAACTTCATCCAATATGCATCTTCTAAGCATTGACATTTTTTATGGGGAAAGGGCCTTTTGCCTACCACCATTGATAGAGACAGCAGCATCTTGTGTCTTGATGATCTGATGTGAAAGTGAATTCAGTTTGCCCAGCTTCTCAGCCAATTATTGCAATACAATATTTTTAGGGGCTTGCTGCTGATCATGTCTGTGGCGATTCAGTTAGATATGGAGGCCTTCACATGTGCATGCTCTCCGAAAAGTACAAATTTGTGTCTCTTTCTCTTCTCCTCCCCCAACTCCAGGTTGTTAGAGCTGCTGAGGAGGCTGCTTCTACTCTGGCTAGCTCCATCCACCCTGAACAGTGCATCAAAGTTCTATGCCCCATCATTCAAACAGCTGACTACCCAATTAATCTGGCTGCAATTAAGATGCAGACAAAAGTCATCGAGAGGATCTCAAAGGAATCTTTGCATCAGCTCCTTCAAGACATCATTCCTGGGTTGTTGCAGGTATACTACCTTGTGTGAAATCATTCAGGGCTTAATCCTAACCTGTTAGGCCAGCAAAGTTTGGCTTGCACAAGGGACACTGTAAAGCGCATTTGGACCACTCTTGGAGTTAGGGAGGATAGCACATGTCTGTGCGCTGGCCGCTCTGACTTAGAGAGTGGTCCAAACATACTTTACGGTGTGCCGGCCAAACTTTGCTGGCCTAACTGTGCCAGCCTAACTCCAGGTTAGGATTGCGCCCTCAGTCACCATGTGCAGCACTATTTAATATGTGTTGGTTTCTGGCTTGTGGAAAGAGCTGTTCAATTAAATGTGACAGTAGTAAGCAATTAGAAAGTGGTGCATCTTCAGTGTAAATCTCTGATGATGCAAGTTCTTTTTATTGAAGTAAACATTTCAACATGGCTTTTCTGCGTTCAGTAAAGAAATAGAAGCGCTTATTATATGTTTACCTCTAAAGGAAGCAAAAAATCTGAAAAAGAGCCAGAAACATTCAGAGGTGTGAAGGTGGAAAGAAGCGTTCTGAGCTTCCATAGTTGAGCTCTCTAGCAATATCAGTTTCTGCTATATGTTCACACAGCCAAATTAGGGAGAGGCTAAAATCCTGTCTTGTGTGTGTGTGTGTTCGTGTTCTTGAACATTGCACTAGCTGCCTTCCATGCTTCTGGAAGGCTAATTAAGATTATTCAAGGTCAGAAGAGAGCATATATTTTTCATGTTCTTTCTTCAGTCATAACTGCCTGCCCTCGAATAACCTATTTGTTAGGGCAAGCTTGTTCTCTAGTAGCCTTGAGATAGCAATTGTGGAAGGGAAGGGCCACTTACCTGGAACCACTAGTTGTGGGTGACACAGGTCTCCACAGAGCTCCTCTGTCTTCTTTCCTCCTGGCCGTCATGCAAGCTATTTCTTCACTAACTAGTAAAATAAAATCAAGTAACAGATGAATCAGGGTCTTCTCTGTTTTGTTCTTGTATTTGGGGCTACTTTGTCTAGACTAGTGTTTCCCAACCTTTTTTTTGGCACCAGGAACCCCTTTTTAGGTACAACAACCTGTTGAGACTCCCTAAGAACTAGGGTTGGAAAAGGATGTCCTTAAGCAGGAAATGTTGTCATTGTTTTTAATAAAGTGCACTTGTAAGTCAAAAGAACTCCACATCCTTTTTAGAATGTTCAGAATGCTTTGTATCGAAATTATGTCTGAGTTTTGAGTTCAGGGATTTATTCAGCCCTGAGAACAACATTACACAGAATGCACTGTGGCTTCTCTACGCCATTGCTGAGCAAGGTGGTAAACCCAAATTTTAGATAGTCTTCAGAGTATTACCTTTTTTAAGATGGCTGCCCCAAGCTCTTTGCGAACCCCTGACAATCAGTTCACAACCCCCTTGGAAGTCCTGATCCCCAGGGAACCACTGATCTAGATGAGCTCATTTGAGTCTGTACCTGCAGGCATTTTAAAGGATCAATTGAAATGCTCATGTTTAGACAGGTTTTTAAGAATTTCTTTTAATTTGCTATGGTCTCACTGGGTTTAGTTTTTTTTAAGAGAATGCTGAAATGTTTTAACTCATTTGAATGCTTCTGGAGTGTCAAATTAGTTTTATAGAAAAGCATTTTTAAACAAATCTGATTCAGAGTGTAATCCTAATCTGGAGTTAGGCCAGCAAAGTTTGGCTGGCACAAGGGACACCGTAAAGCACATTTGGACCACTCTTGGAGTCAGGCAGGATGGCTCATGTCTGTGTGTTGGCCACTATGACTCCAAGAGTGGTCCAAACATACTTTATGGTGTCCCTTGTGCCGGCTAAACTTTGCTGGCTGAATTGTGCCAGCCTAACTCCGGGTTAGGATTGCACCCTCAGTGTCAGCATCTAGATGAGCCATATTGCTACCTAGACCTCTACAATTCAAGGTATACTTACAGGTATAAAGCTGTATTTCAACGAGTCAGACCATTGGTCCATTTAGGGCCCAATCCTAATGAACAGATCTGATGGTGGAATGCACATTCACTCAGGGCAAGTCCCTTGGCAATGGCAGATGTGCCACTGTGAGGGTGTCCACAATGGAACTGTCAGCAGTCAGCACACATGGCTGCTGGCTGTATGCACATACAACAATAGAGGAGCCACCTACTGCTAGCTAGTAAGTAAGTGGCAGGGTGGATGGTGGGAGGAATGGGGAGGGGGAGGGGAGGAACCGAGTTTCTGGGCAGGGAGGGGCAGGTGGGAGGTAGAAAGGGGGAGGCATGGATCCCGGTGGCACTGGTGTATGCAAAGATCCTATCCAAGTTCCTTTCTCTGTTCTCTCCCTTACTCTCCTCAGTTCTGTAACAACTCAAGGAGACCCATTGGGGCAATGGAGGCTTGATCCAGGTTCCCTTAACTCAGGGAGATGTCATTTATTGCTCCCCCCACATGATTCAGCATGCACTCCATTGATGTGGCTGCATCGGCAAAGGGGCTGTTTAGTTGGGATTGGGCTGTAAGTCTAGTATTGTCTATAATGACTGGCAGTGGCTCTACATGTTTTCAGGCAGGTCTTTCCCAGGTAACCTGGAGTTACCAGGGTTTGAACCTGGATTCTGTATGCAAAGTTGCTGCTCTATCATGAGCTGCATCCGCAAACAATTAGTTAGCCCAGTTTTGTCACATTCTCATGCTTGAGATGTGGAATGCCAGGCCTTGAACACTAAGGTTTTTATAAAAGCCAGAATGAATTGTGTTTGTCTTGACCTGTGCCTCAAAGAACAGGAAAAAATTGGCAGCAACATTTATTGATTTTTTTCCTCTGAACGTTTCTAGACAGAAATCTTACTGCACAACTCAGAGTCAAGTTATGCCCTGGAGGCATAGCTGTGTGTTTGGGGCAGACAAGAGCCATATTACAGTAAGGAACTCTGGCAGTTTTCCAGCTAATTCACTTGGCATCCCTAGTTGTCCGAAGGAGCCTGTGATGTTGAAGGTAGCTTTGCCACTAAAGGAGCAGGTCTCTGTGCTCAACTCAGTCTCTGCTTGAAAGAGCAGTATACCAGTGCTCTTCCATTACACCACACAGTGGCGTACAAAATTCTGGCAGAGAATACTGAAGGAGGCAGTCCATGCCTCCTTCATTTTCCCCTTCAGTTGAATCAGTGTTTTGATGTGTGTCACAGGCAAATATATCAGGGACTACATAACAGTACTGTAGATATTATTTATTTATTTATTTATTTATTTATTTATTTGAAGAATTTATACCCCGCCTTTCCCATGCCCAAGCAAATGCCCAAGATGGCTTACAGAGAACAAAGTACGATGTAACCACAATAAGTAAAACAGAAAAAAAAAAACATTACCACAGCATTGTGAAAATGAGGCTGTTTCACACCTCCCTTCCATCTCCATACTTAATAACTGACAAATTTTATATATTTGCTTTCTAGCCAATGTTGGGAACATTTGTTGTCATTCTGTTTTCATGAGTGATTTACCATGCCTCAGATTTTGCAAAGACGAAGCTCTGTTGCCTTTGGAACTTGTACGTATTTTCCCAGACAGTGTCTAAGGAGCAGATCAGAAAGTTCGTACATGTCACAAAGTCACCAAAGATGGTGAGAGGAAAGTGTGGAGGAGAGGACAATGCTCAGCAGAAAAATGATCGGTGGAGAAAAAGTTAAGCGCCCTTTTCTTACTGTACAGATTGCAGCTTCCTAAGGCTGCTTTTCGTTTCAAAACAAACTGCTGGTCTTCATGGGTTTTGCATGCAACCTGTCCGGCCCAGACCTTCCCATTTAGTCCGTTGATCTTGCCTGTCTGCCCATAGCTGCTGAGGTGATCCCGGAAGACCAGGTGTTTGGGCAGGCAACAATCCCTTGACTGTGACCCGTGTTTGGCAAACTCGCTACTGTGCTAAAGGAGTCTGAAACACTCTGTTTAGTAGGTTGATTTCTGAGGTGTGTTGTAAGACTGAAAAGTTACAATTAAGTTTGGTGGTGTATTGCGTGATCTCCTGGAAGGGTGGCTTTCGTATGTAAGAAGTGAACATGTACTGTGCAGTATGTCTATGGCTTTGTTTGTGGAGACCACAGTGGTTAGGAAAGCGCAGCCGGTGCTTGGGTCCACCTTGCCTTTGCTACCAAAGAGGAGCCAGTTACTTTCCAGTTACCTGTATACACACCTTTTCTGTGTTTCAGTTCAGAAGCAAAAAACCAATTTTAAAAGGTTTCTTTTGCCATAAATCCTGTATTTGAGGGTGAGGTCACATCAGTGCTTGGGAAGGTCACTCATAGCTGGATTGTGTTACACCTTTTCAAATATGACTCAAGTGTTTGTTTTCAGTCTTTTCAAAATACTGTTCTGTCATGTTCACATAGTTCATGGAATAAAGACTATAAATAAAAAATAGCCTAAGAAAAGCTTGTATGAGTCAAGCAAATTATTATCTTGTCAAAATGAAACCAGATGTTATGATTTACAGTTAGTCTCTTTTTTGCAAGACATGGCCTGCTTTTTTTGCCCTGTAATAGAAAAGCACTTACCCGGTGCCTTCTAGTACTCTGAGGACTCAATCCTGGGCCCTTCCGTGCAGATGGTATGAGTGTACCACCCGCACTGGTGTCGCAAAACATGCTATAAGGCACGTTCAGCACAGGTGATAAGGGCTTTCTGCCCATGCTGGAGTGGCACTGGAGCTCACTGTTAAGAGATGGCAACACAGTAATAGCAGCTGGTAAGCTGCTGGTGTTGCAGGGATTCTGGGAGGTGTAGTAGGGCGGAGCGGAGCAGCGGTGGGGCCAATGGTGACCTTCACCACTGGATCCCAACCTCTGTGTCGGACCACGCAAAATAGCCAGCATAGAGGCGAGGAGACCCATCACCAACCCTGCGCCCTTACCGCAGGGGAAGGGGATGAATGCCCCCTTCTCTTGCGAGCCTCCCGCGGCTGCCTGGCTACTATGGGATGCAGTGGTATCCGTTTGGCTACTGCTGCCCCAGTGGCAGCCAGGCATTGGGCTGCCCATCTACCCAAAGTTGGCTAGAATGTGTGAGAGAAAAATGGTTCTTTAGGTGGTATCCTGGAAGTAGAGCTCAAGAACTTAATCAAGGTATTTGTACTAAAAACAGATAGGGGGTTCATATTTTATAATTCATCCCACTTGTTAAGAGGGAACTGTCTTGATTACATAAATAAAAGTCCATAAATAGATGTATTTATGGTCCACATAAATAGGATTCCCCTGCCAGATCTGACCTGGTGGTAGGCAGCAGCAGAAATGTTGGGAACACAGTACAGGCTGAAGGGATTTGTAGGCTTCCCTCAGCAGAGGTCAGTCTTTGCCCAGGACACAAGCAAAGTATTAGCTAAAGGGGGCCTCTCCTCTTCCTGGGGCTTTTCTGGATTATGGTTTTCAGCAATGTGGGATTTGAACATCTTTCTACAAGATGTGATTGTGCTTCAATTGAGGGCATATTGCATTGCCCCAACATTTAGACAACAATAGGCGACACAGCAGTCCCTCAGCAGTCCAGTCTACTGGTTTGGTGAACACTACGTTGAATGCAGTTCTGTGTGTGTTATGGTTCCTATTGGACAGTTGCTATACATCATAAATAACCTGCAACATCTCTGCCGTGCTGCCTGTTCTGTAGTGGAAACCAAGTGCTTTCCCACTGTATTACTTAAGTGAGGGATCTCTCTCACACCTTCAGCAGCAGCAAGTTAGCTTAAAACTTTCCCTCCTTTGCAAAAATGCCTTACCATTTCATTTAATGAATGTTTTGTTTCTAAAGGTTTTTTTTGTATTTTGTATGCAGTGGTTTGAAGGCTGTGCACTCCCTTTTCATCACTGTACTCCCACAGCTATCCCAATTCCGCCCCCCCCCAATAAATTCATTTTTACCAGGGGATTGGCCTTGGAAGGTGTTTGCCCTCCAAGCTCAGTTCTTCCACAAAGGATCTGCTGACAGCCCCTTTACAATTTTTAAAGGAGTGGGAAAGAGCGGATTGAAGTAGTAGGCTGTATGTAGTGCAATTCTCACCACATGAATATTCCCCCACCCCAGATTCCCTCTGCTTCATTAAGTATCAGATTTACACTAATTTGCACATTCCTTTGAAAAAGAGGGACACGGGTGCATATTCAGATCAGTGGTGCGTGCAGTGATCCTTTCAACTGGGGCACTAGAATTAAGACAGTCAAGCATTGATGGTTGGGTACTTTGAGTTATCTGACTGACTCAGCTCCACCTTGAAGGCAGGAGCTGCTGGGGCAGAGCCAAGACACTCTTTCTCTGCCATCAGCTCTCTCAGACATAGATCTGAGTATTGGCATGTACAATTTCATTGTATTTTATGCATCTCTTATATGCTCATTTTTCTCATATTGTCAGTACAGCGGTCTACCATTGTGTTCTTTGTCATTGAATTTTTTAGCATTAGCATATTTTTATCTTGGTATTAGCAATAGACAGTTTTATTGATTATTGTTGATTCTTGAATTTTTTAATAGAAATTCTGTTTTCAGAGAGGATGCCCTTTTAGAACACAAACCTAGAAACTCTTTCTCTACCCCAGGGAAGTATGCCTTCAGGGTATTCATTAGCTCCTAAAAGATTCCATTACCTTCTGACATGGAATAACCTGCTTCTGTACTAGAAACAAGCAGACCACTGCCCAGCCCTTTATTACAAATTCACAGCAGGACCCAAAAGCCTGTACTGTAGGTAGGGCTTATGGAGATTCTTATGCACATAGCTACCCACCTCTCTCCTTTGTCACAGCAAAGCCTCTGAAGCTGCATCTTTTCTATTCCTTCTAAGAGTTCTATGTGGCTTATGACTTTCAGGGTCAGGGAAAGGAAAGGTTCTTCTAGATTGCAAGGATAATTTGAATATACAGTACAGTACTATTAGCTGTCATTTAAAATAGAAAGAACAGAAGTATCTGTATATGTCCATCAAGTCTTCCCTTCTTGACCACAGGTTATTGATTATCCCTTGATGAGATGCTTTGTTAACAATTCAAATTTTATTCATTGAGACAACTGATCCATTGATTATTTAAAAGGGGAGAGATTATACATGAGATGATGAGAGGCTTAGGCAAAGTGAATTTTTTACATACACTATCCACAGACCCACTGTGTTCCTGCCTCACACACAAATACACCATAGATGCAAACTGTGACAATAAAGTTAGTTGCAACACATCGTGCCACATGTTTTTGGACATAGGCCATTGGCAACTGATATAGAGAAAGCTGGGATGCAGGATCAGAGGCAGACAGGGAGCCATTGTCTACACCTGTGGGGAGTGTGTGTGTAGCAGGGGGAATGTTTTATTGTTGTAGGTTTATCGCTACATAGGCCTTTGGCCTTCTTCTTATGTTCTTTGGTGGTGTCCTTAAATCCTAACTTTTGCCAATATCAAATTGAGCTTCTCTTTTTCACTGTATCTCTTTAAGGTTTGTGACATTGTGTTTTAAACTGACATTCTGATTAAATACTACTTATTGTGAATTTCTAGAACCATCCACATTGAATTAAATATATGGGGTTGACTCCTAACTATTAAGCGAATAGAAGTTATTTTTTACAATTTTCCTTCATTAGCCCCTCACTCCTGAAAATCTGCTTCTGACGGTTGGGAACCCTCTTTGTCACGGTGGCAAATACTATGGGGGGCTCTGCAGTAGATAGGATTTGCAAAAATTATCTCTTCCCCTCGCAAAAACAGAAGGTATTTCTATTCATGGAGGAAATACATAGGATGAACATTATGGTTTAGTAAGATTTGTATACATCTTCTGTTAAGAGGCACTTTCTAAGTAGATAGCTCTCCATTGGTTTACCACTCGTAAATCTTGTTTCAATGACGCAACAGCAGCTGACCTTTGCAGTGTGTCCATAGATTTTATCTGTCTCCTTTGAAGACGTTCTGCACCTGTCCCATTCATGCTTTCGACTCTTAGCATCGGAAAAAAAGACATCTTGAAAAGACACTTTTGATTCTCACAACCCTTATATTTTGTTTCTAGGGCTATGACAACACAGAAAGCAGTGTGCGCAAAGCCAGTGTATTTTGCCTCGTGGCAATTTATTCAGTCATTGGTGAAGAACTGAAGCCTCACCTTGCACAGCTCACTGGGAGCAAGGTACATGTATAGTTTCTTGTGTAACGTGATGCTGGAATCTGAAAAGCGTGCATATATGGTTACGGTAACTTTCAACACAATTATTGGACAGTCTTTAAAGCTGGCATGCCCCCAACTGGCATGCTGGCTTAGCAAGTATTCAGGAGCAGCTAAGTACCTATTTATTTATGATTTATTTATTTTATTTGAGTAATTTATATTCTGCCTTTCCCATGCTGAAACAAATGCTCAAAGCTGCTTACACAGGCACGCTGTCTAAATCACAATTTTTCAATGATTTTTTTTTTTTACAAATGTACTGTATTCTGTGATTCACCAAATCCTTAGTCCCAGATGTAGCCTTAACAGTGTGGTTCTCTCCTGGCTACATGCCATAGAGCTTCAGAAGGCAATTGTAAATCAAGCCTCATGGGTTTCCACTGGATTTCCGTTCCAGACCCAAATGTGGATACCTGAATCCGTGGATACTAGGGATGCCTTTCTAAAGATTGGGTTTTGCTGCAACAAGGTAAAAAAAAAAGATTTGCTTAATGCTCTTTTTAAAAGGCATCCCAGTATCCATGGATAACTGAAATTGTGGATGCTGAATCAGTGGATACCAGGGCATGCCTATATAAAGAAATACAGATGTGACACAAAGATAATGGCAAAGCACCATTGCCGTGATTTCTTCTTTTTATCTTGGATCAGGAGTGGAAAAGTTACAAGAGCATCATAATGGCTCAAGTCAAGGGGTTCCCCCCCCCCCATTGTTTAAAAACATTTATCAGTTTTTTGTTTGATGCATTTAAATAAAGGTATATCTGTGCCTTCTGCAGCCAGTGAAACAGGAAGAAAATACTTAATACTAGTGATGTGCAAATTACCCTCCATTAGGTTCAGAATTGGCCCAATAACTTGAATAAGCAGCTAATAATAAACCAAAGCTCCCTGGCTGGAGCATTGTAAGCCCAGTGTGCAGAGCTGCCTCAACCTGCCTCCAAATGAAGGAGGGACCTTCCTCTGGGCAGCAAGGAGGCTTCAGACAGAGTTCTCAGGGAAGGTGGTTCTCTCATACTTTTCCCCCCTCCCAGCCCTCCACCCCTCTCACAAGGAGTTCCATTGGCCTCTGACTAATGGGTCCCACTGTCCCATGAGGCCCCTGGACTCCTCCTTGGCGTTATATCCCAGGCTATATCCCCTGAGGTCATGCCATCAAGCCCCTTCAGGCCCATAGGTCAGCATCAAAGCAGCTGGGGCGCCTGCCTTTTCCCTCTCCACCCCCTGCCTCGTGTGCAGATCGGGACGGCTTGTCTTCTGGCAGCCACGGGGCTCAGGAGGGAGCAGCCACTCACTGGCATCCATGTGGGGATTGCTGGAGCCTCAGCCCCTCTGGGTACAGTTCATGCCAATCTCTGGCACCGTTGGTGGGCTTTTTGAGGGGTCCTTTGCCAGGCCACTCTGCTTATGCTCTAGTGGGCTGGCCCTTGTCTCCAGCAGGAAGACAGCGCAAGCCCAGGGAGACTCATGTCTCAACCCACAGTAGTTCTGCAGCCTGTTGTCCAGAGCTGGTAAGTACTCCCCCAGACAACATTATTTACTTTTTTCCTTAGCCTTTCTGAAATATGAACTCCAGTGTACTTCTTATACATCAATAGCATGGCATGGCTGAATTGCCAGTGAGCCTCCTACTTCACTGCCCATTTCCTTGTTCCTCAAAATACCTCCTGATGGCAGGAGCATCAGCAGCAGAGAGAACAGCAGCCTTTCAAGAGGCCTCTGTGCTAGGCCTCCCCTGCCCCCTGGCATATGAAACCTGAAACAGCTACATCTAAGTGCCTTTGTAGTTTTCAAAGGTTCTTGAGTTTAGTCATCAGGCACTTTGGAAACTACGTGACCTGGGGATCTTTGCATCTGGGATTCTGATCAGCAGAGCAATCTCCCTGTTGCTGCAGCACTACTAGGTAATTTGTGGGGCAGAAGGGAGAAAGCATGAGTACTGCGATAACAGGCAGTAATAGCAGCATCATTGCAAGCCATACCCTTGTTCTTATTATTAATGAGTTCAGGAAAAATGGACTCTTAAATTCACCATTACAGGTGCTCCAATTTTTAACCCTGGCATCATTATTACTTAGAATTTGTTTATGTAGCTTCACCTTACGAGGCATCTGTCTCTTATGGGACTGCCTTTGGCGTATTTTATTGTGGAATTTGAAGGTACAGCTGATATAGGGAAGGCACATAGCAAGTTGTAGCCATAACACTCTTGTGTACGTATGAAAGTTACCTGTATTCTTTTTTTTCTTTCAGATGAAGCTTCTCAACTTGTACATAAAGAGGGCCCAGACTACTAACAGCAACAGCAGCTCATCTTCAGATGTTTCCACGCACAGTTAATGGAGATCTTTGGACATACTTGTAGACATAGAAGCAATCAGCTGTGCCTCTCAGAGACCCTCCCCTCATAAGCACGCTCCATCTGCTGACGGAGGCCATGCAGATATTTATTGCAATCAGTATTTTAGTCTTTTAAAAGCTTTTTATTGTAGGATATTCTTGGTATTGAATGTAAAGGAAGCAAGGCCTGGGGTTGCAGTCTTCATTTAAAAAAAAGAAAGAAAGAAAAGCAGTAGAAAACGATACTTGAACACCCTGCAGTTGGCTGCTAGCTTTCCAAAAACCTGGTAGGGCTCAAAATCGATATAACACATTAATGTTTGAATCAAAGGGATTCCATTGTAGTAATACAGAGTTTGGGTTTAAATGAGGTTATTTAAACTTGCTAAAGAAAAGAGAATTTTAAATGTGAATTTTTGAATAGTTCCTCCAATTTTCCCAATTTCTAGAACATGCCATGGTTTGAAAGCTCAGCATAAAATGTGGTATTGTCTGGCTCTTTCCAGAAGAAACCTGTACAATTACAAGATCAGCTTGTAGAGCTCCTCCACCAAGGTCTATTTTTTATTATACCATCATCTGAGTAATGCAGGTTGTGGAAATTACCCAGAATCCTCAGCAAATTAGAAATGGTGCAGTTGTATATGGAAGATCCAATTAATCCAAAATAAGTTATTTTGAGACATGCTTCCTTGTAGATTGTTCATTTTTGTTTTTCCTTAGCATGCATTTCATTATTTTATTTCCTTTTTCTTCTGGGTTATAATTGATTTGTTTTTGTTTGATGTGTTTTCCCTTTGAAGGAAAATTTTTTAATATGGCTGCAATCAGCTATTGTGTTTTGTTTTTACATACTTTTAATTGTATTTGTTTTTAATAGCTCCAAATATCTCTTTTTGACAGTTTTTATATATATCGTGAAACTGATAAGGGACTGTCCCTTGTATATTTCACAAAAAACAAACCTGCAAAGGATTGTAATATATTGTCACTTTGTGCTCTAGAGGAGGTTCTACCCATATGACGCATCTTATTTCCACTCTGTTTGCTTTTGGTTTACTTGATTTTTCAGTGGAATTCTGTTCTGTTACAGTATTTGTGGGAACTGAATTCCTTTGGTAACAATTTTATCTATGAAATTTGTTAGTATGCACTGAGAGTGAATGCACTGTAATGTATCTAAAGTGGTGGAGGATCAGCACTGTGGCTATCAGAGGAATTGACAACCATGTCTTAGGAATTATATATGGAATTTGCTACAACCGCTGATTGGCTTTCTCAGAACTGCAGCTCAGATAACCAGGCCTTCCTTTCTGAATAAAAATACTGCTTTGTTTGTCAACAAATGCTTTTTAGTGTGACCGTGTTCTGTTAAACCTACCAACTCATCAAGGGTTCCCCATCCTTTGAGTACTTAGGAGTGTGTCAGCCACCCTAACCCCATGCAATCTGGATTATTTATAATCTTGTGTCAAATGTACATAGCAACTAATTTTCCTTCTCTTACAGTGTTTGACATGACCCTCTTTCTTTAGATAGTACTCAAAGGGCTAGCTCAATTTGCATCAGTTTGCTTTCTTTAAAGCAGTACAATCGGAGGATTGGTGGGGTCTCTTGGCCACCAACCCAGAGATGCTGGTGGAGACAAATCTGCATGATCTTGGTGTTAGCCGCTAGGGGGGAAGGGCACCATCTTTTCCCAGCACTGTCTAAATGTCTGCAATTGCCTTTTTCCTTGCTGCCTCCTTATGCAGGGCTTTAACTTTTCAGACCTTTTGAAAGAGAGAAGTTTCTTTGTATTCTCCATCCTCCCCTACATACACCCCCTCCATTTCCCAGGTCTTTATATCTGAGAATCTGTACAGAACAACCCTGCCTGCTGTTGGGTTGCCTTAGATGATCACATCCATGCTGTTGCTGGGGCACACACCAGTGTTACCAGGGCATGAGCAAGCAAACCAATGCAAACCCTTTCACCATCTGAAGTACTGTAGGTCTCTTATGTAGTGCTGAATAAACTGAGGCATGTGGCTTTCTTTAAAAAGGTACACTATGTGTGCTTGCCTGGATTATAATACATCACAAGACTTTTTCTATTGCTTCCTACTAGCTTCTCAGTAACCCTTATAAGTAATGTAACTTGCAACATTGTCATATAATCTTCTTTCTACTACCCTCCCAGCCCCTTTATTTATCAGGTGTAATAGTTCATATTAAAGGACAACAGAGAAATGTTTGTAGAATGTGGCAGGACTTTGCTTACAATAATAATGTTTTAAATGGGAAGGATGGGCTACTAAGCTATTCAAAACAGTCAGCCATCAGAAACAAAGTTTGTTGGCACAGTGTTCACGTGCATGTATTTAATTTCTATTTTTGAGTTGGTTATTTTATTTTAATTTTTTTGCGCTTTTGTCATGTTACATCCATATCTGTATTTATATCTTATTTGTTTCACTTCTGAGTGTATCATGGCAAATGTACAGATGTTTTTATGTTAACATTTACATGATAGAATTTGCTAAAAAATAAAACACAACCTTTTGAGTTTGCCCTAGAATAAATGAAAGTTAAATTTCATTCCTTATGGAAGCTTCTTTGCACTAGAGCCTAGTCATACATGGAAAACTGGTCATCTGGGTGAAGTGTCTAAAGTGACTCAGGATTTTTCAGATAGATGTTTGCAAGACGCGATAACGTCTTCTTAAACGTCTTGAAGTCACTGGTTCATTATATACAGAAGGATTCCTTCAGTGCACTGAAATCCATTGAGCTTAAGCGTGTGCAGAAAAACAAAGTACATTGGTTTCCTGTTTGATTTGAGAGATGTTGGTGCTAAACAGTCAACTACTGTTCAACTTTCCACCTCAGGAATATATCATACAGATAATATACACTGGTGTCACTGCTAAAAGTGTGGCCCACATGATAACTGGGCTCTCCCAGCTCTGCCCTTTCAGCAGCACTGCTTCTGCCGTGGTGCTGGAAGAGAGAAGTGGAAGGAGGCCTCAGAAGGCGAAGAATGGTACGACCAAGAGGGGTGAGAAAGGGAGATGCTGCTGAGACATTAGGAAACCCCAATTATCATGCAGAAGCGCTGCTTCTGCCAGGACACCACTCTGCAGATCATCTCTCAGCTGCTGAGCTGTGACATGATGCTGTGACAGAAGCAGCACTGCTGAAAGGGCAGCCTGTATCATAACGGGTCTCCCATAAAGTGGCAGGCCTGAGGGGTCAAGGGGGGCAAATGCCCCCAGGCACCTGGTTCCAGTCTGGTTGGGGGGGGCGGACTCACCATCATCCCTGCGCACTAGCTCCCCTGTTTTAAAATTGCTTGGGCACTGTGCGCTACTGAAGCGCATCCACATTAGCGGCAGTAGCAAATGACGCGCTCCATCCAGTCACTCCCCCCCCCTGCACTAAGCCCAGGCCCAACGCATCTACCGCCAGCCTTCCCTGCGCCCAACTCCGGCCAAGCATGCCATGCCCTGGAGATGGAACTGCTCCCGCACGTGCTGTCCCATCAGAGCACCCCTGCAAACTGCGCCCCAGACCTGCACCCTTGGCAGCGTCTGCTTGCTGCGTGACTGGAGGTACACAGGCGCAGCAGGAGGCATTGCAGGTACAGGCCCCTTCAAGTGAGCACAGGGGCATGGAAGGGGAGGGGGGCCTTCTGGCGGGAGGGGGGCCTGCGTGATGCTGAGCAAGAAGGAGCCATGGCAGTGAAGTGGTCCTCCTCGCGTCAACCCGAAACAGGTGGAGAATACATGCGAATGCAGAGGGAAAGAAGGGAGTAAGTGGGTGATGGAGGGCAGGCATGGGTTCCTTCTCCAGAGAGTGACCCTGCTTGTTTGTTTTTCCAATATATTCGCCCCCACTCTCTGAGCATATGCTGAATGCCCATTCTGAGTAAATATGTCAGGATTGAGCTGCAATATAGCTATTGTAGGCTGGGTCCCACTTTGTCAGATTTTTAGCATTTACATCTTCTGAGTAGGCAAAACCCTTTCCATGTAATCGTGTTGTTGTCCTATAAGTAAGTACTATCATTCCCATGCTGCAGCTGGTAAGTTGAGAGGAAATTGTTTGCCTAACTTTCCAAACACTCAATTTTCCCTCTTGCACAACACCAGAACAAGGGAGCATCCACTAAAATTGGGTGTTGGGAGAGAGTTAGAACAGATAAAATGCTTTTTAACCCAGTGTGTAATTAATCTGTGGAACTCCTTGCCACAGATGTGGTGATGGTATTTGGCCTAGGTGACCTTAAAAGAGGATTGGGCAGATTTCTGGAGAAAATTAATACATTAGTTTCCATCAACCAATTAATTAAATCATGGGGGCACCAAAATTTTCTGTGACCCCAGGTGCCAGCTAGGCTAGGTATGCCACTACTCTCATATCTTGAAATTATCACGTTTTGCATATTTCCTCTTCTGTCATTTGCAGCTGAGAGAAAAGTGCTTGTTTCTGGTTATCATCTACTTAATGGCATCACTTTGGGCCTTGACATCACTTTAGGCCATGACTGCTGTTTAGCCCTCTGTATTAAATGAGTTTGACACCCGTATATTCTCCAGACACTATGCACAGCTTCTAAATCATGTCAGATTATTGGAGTACTCTACATGGGCACTTTTATTCTGTTGAGTATACGCATACTGATCAGGCAGTGTATGAAATGTAGAAGAGTCCTGACTTACAGATGCTTGTGTTATGAATATCCGACATATGAATGGGCTTGGTCAGGACTCTGAAGTTGCGCATCTGTGAAGATATCCACAAAACAAATAACAGAAGCTGCTTAGAGGCAATGGGAGCAATGACCTTGAACAGTGGTTCTCAAACTTTTTAGCACCCGGACCCACTTTTTAGAAAGACAATCTGTCTGGGACCCACCAGAAGTGATCATGGCTAGAAGTGCCGCCATTGTAACTCCAGAGCCTGCTGCTTTCCTGAGAATGCACCAATTAGCTGGGTTATTTCTTAGCCGTTTTCCAATAGCAAAGTGAATCAGAAAAGGGGGGGAAGCCTATTTTACAACCTTGACACAAGCAAAACAGCCACATCTTCCCATATTTTCAATATGGCTACCTTAGGTGTTTTGTGACCCACCTGAAATTGGCTTGTTGTGACTCACTGGTGCATTCCAACCCACAGTTTGGGAGCCACTGACCCTGAAGAAAGTAACCCTTTGCTGTGGCAACAAAGAAAAAAATGTCGGATAACATTGAACGTGGGAATTCCTGGGGGCAGAGAGAGGATGAGAGAAGCAGTCAACATGGCCAAGGTTGTTTGGAAACAAGGAGAGCTGACATATTGCAAGACTCAGGGGATCGTGTATGCTTCATGAGAAAAAATGAGCCCTAAATGGAGGCAACACTAACAACGGAATAACAAAAATGCAGCCCCCCCTTCATCACAATTAGGAAAGGGGGAGAGGAGGTGAGTTTGATCATGGCTCTCAACAGCTTCCATCTCCTCTCTTTAAAAAGACAACACAGAGAATATCTGGAATAGTCCAGATATATTTGGAATAGTCCAAATCTTTTAATGTAATTATTGTTAATATGATTAAAAAGGAACGTTCTTATGACTGCACCCTTCTGTGTTGTAATTGCTTTGGCCCAGCAGATACCCAATACTTTTGCCCATAGGCAAGTCTTTGGAATTGCACTGGCTCCCTGAGTTACAGATGACTGCACTGGAGCTTTAGTGCAGGCACAGTACATTCTTTGGTGGTGCTTTCACACATTCACAATAGCACTGGGCTGACAAGAACCATATATTTCAACTTAACTACAGACCCCCTGGAACATAACTCGTACTTAAATAGGGGACTTTTGGCCTATAGATACAAATCAACTGATTATGCGGCGTACTATTTTGATACCAGAAGCTAAATGATCACAGGATATACCTTCCATTACTATAACTCCAGAATGCATTGGAAATTCCATTAAAAAACACAACACAAGAACTTATTTCCCTATTCAATCCTTATGAATTTGCCTTAACCTCAATCTTATAAGATACTAGCTTTTTGTTACCCGGCGTTGCCCGGGTAACAAAATGATCTTCCAGAGTTTATGAGTTTTGCACCCCTTCTCGTCCCCCATGTTGACGGGGCCCGAACCAGGACTCCAACCGTGTCGGAAGCGTCGCCGCTTGTCTCAGCGACCCCGAAAACTACAGTTCCGACGCCAATTTCGGACGTTTTCGACCATCTTCATGTGGGGCCCCCTGCACACCCCCACCCCCGGGGGTACGGGGGGGGCTGCCCCCTGCAGTGTTTGTCGCCAGGCCGCAAGGCACGTGCGTGCCGAGTCTGGCACAAATTGCTGCAGGCGTCACAGTGGGGCATGGCAACGTCTTGTTTCGCACCCCTTCCCACCCCCCACATTGAGGGAGGCCGAACCCGAACTCCCATGGCTTTGGGAGCATTGGCGCTCGCCTCAGCGACACAGTAAACTACGGATCCAATGCCGATTTCGTCCGTTTTCGACCATTCTCACGTGGGGGCCCCGTGCACCTCCACCCCCAGGGGCGCTAGGGTGGCCTGCCCCCCGCAGTATTTGTTGCCAGGCCACAAGGCACGCATGTGCCGAGTTTTATGCCAGTCACTCCAGGCGTTCCAGCAGGGCATGGCGGACGCTGTGTTTTGCACCCCTTCTCGCCCCCCACAATGAGGGGGGGCTGAACCTGGACTCCAATGGCATCAGGAGTGTTGCCGCTCGCCCCGGCAACCTCATAAAACTACACATTCGATGCCGATTTCGGCCATTTTTGACTGTTTTCATGTGGGGACCCCTGTGTACCCCCATCTCCGGGGGCGCCAGGGGGGTCTGACCCCTGCAGTGTTTGTCGCCAGGCTGCAAGGCACACGTGTGCCAGGTTTGGTGCGCATCCCTCCAGGCGTTCCAGCAGGGCATGGTGGGCGTTTTGTTTCGCACCCGTTCTGGCCCCCCATGCCGAGGGGGCCCGAACCCAGACTCCACCGGCATCGGGAGTGTTGCCGCTCGTCTCGGCGACCCTGGAAACTATGGACTCAACGCTGATTTCGGCTGTTTTTGGCCTTCTTCACGTGGGGCCCCTGGGCACCCCCGCCCCCGGGGGTGCTAGGGGCCCCCGCCCCCGCAGTGTTTGTTGCCAGGCCGCAAGGTGTATGCGTGCCAAGTTTTGTGCCGATCGGTTCAGGCGTTCCAGCAGGGCATGGCGGACGTTTTGTTTCGCACCCCTTCTTGCCCCCCACGTCGAGGGGGGGCTGAACCCGGACTCCAACGGCGTCGGGAGCGTCACCGCTCATCTCGGCGACCCTGGAAACTGTGGATTTGACGCCGATTTCGGCCGTTTTTGACCGTTTTCACGTGGGGACCCCCGCATACCCCCGTCCCCGGGGGCGCTACGGGGCCCGCCCCCGCAGTGTTTGTCGCCAGGCCGCAAGGTGTATGCGTGCCAGGTTTCGTGCCGATCGGTGCAGGCGTTCCAGCAGGGCATGGCGGACGTTTTGTTTCGCACCCCTTCTTGCCCCCCATGTCGAGGGGGGGCTGAACCCGGACTCCAACGGCGTCGGGAGCGTCGCCGCTCATCTCGGCGACCCTGGAAACTGTGGATTTGACACCGATTTCGGCTGTTTTTGACCGTTTTCATGCGGGGACCCCCGCGTACCCCCACCCCCAGGGGCGCTAGGGGGGCCCGACCCCCGCAGTGTTTGTCACCAGGCCGCAAGGTGTATGCATGCCGAGTTTCGTGCCAATCGCTCCAGGCGTTGAGGAGCCTATGCGAGACATACACACACACACACACACACACACACAGGCTCTTCTTTATATATATAGATATCTGCAATGGCTGGAGCGTAAATCCATATTCACCTGGCCTCTCCTTTCTTTGCTAACACTTAAGCCCAAGACCAACAGGAAAAGTTGTCAAGTGGGTTGTTCTCAGTCAGTTTTTGTCCTAGCACTCAGCTGGGCTACCATCTTCATATTAGTCACTTTGCTTTGTAGGCCAAAGAACAATTTACGCAAAGTTAGGGTGCAGTCCTAACCTGGAGTTAGGCCAGCAAAGTTTGGCCAGCACAAGGGCCACCATAAAGCATGTTTGGACCACTCTCTGAGTCAGACAGGCTAGCACACAGACATGCGCCATCTTCCCTGACTCCCAAGAGTGGTCCAAACATACTTTACAGTGTCCTCAGTGTCTTAGACATCAAGTGAAGGATTTGTGGTGGAGAGAGCCAACGTTTTGTCATTTGTTTAAATGCAACTTCTTGGGGGTTGTTGGATTGGAGCATGGCATGATGGGGAGGGGGAATCTCCTTCAATAAAGATAGATATCCATATTCTATGTATTTCTGTGTATGCCTGTGTGCCTGCCTGCCTGCCTATTAGCATGTGAGAACAGTTTACATCAAGAAAATAGTACAGAGGAAACACACGCAAGCATGTGCTCTCTTCTCTCTCACACACATATTCACACTGGTATAACAACTTTGATATAAGCCCCATGGGGCTTCTTTTAAGCAAATAAAAAATATCAGGAGAATTTAGTGAAGGATGTCCCATATCACTGCCCATTTAGCCCTTATTGCCAAACACTTTGATTTCAGAATCTCCACCACTCTTTTACAAGGTTTATGTGGAGAAGAGAGGCCCTCATTCTATCCCCTTGAAATGTAGTGTGTCAATTCCCCCCCCCTTTTTTTTGCCCAAGGTGCTTCTCAGGCTGTTTTGCCTATAGATGTGCCAACAACAAATGTGTAGAGGCACAGTGCTGAAAGTGTCTTGATGCGATCTGCCTATACTGGGTCAGATTGGTTTTTAGCCCTGAGGCATTGCAGAAAGCTCTGAAGTTTCCAGCATTGCAAATTGCATGTTAGGCAAACCGTGATAGAAATGCAAATTTTGAATACACGTGCTTAAGATACCCTTTACAACCCCCTTTATGTTCCATTCAGCCATTCTAGAATCCCGGAGAAAATGTTTGTGGATTCACAAAATGCAGGGAGATAAGTTATTTATTGCAGGACTTCGTCACATTCCTGAGACCTGAGTATGTTCAGGGTGATTTGGACAAAATGCAGGAGGGCCACTTGTGGCATTTTCTCCTTATAGTTAAGCATGCCCACACGTTGCTTTAAAAAAAAAAAAAGCCTTTTAAAAACTGATAATGCTGTGAAGCCAAATGGAGAAATCACAACATGAGTTTCTGTAGACAACTGTCTACTATTTACTTCCACTCAGCTTGCACTGTTTTAAATAACTATGCTTGGAATTCATGCATGTGTAAGAAGCTTACTATCATTGCTTTTCTTCCGTTGTCCCAGAAAGAAAAAGTCAGTTGTGACATGTGTCCCCAGAAATAAACCCCAAACCTTCAACTACATGGACCCCACCTATGGAAATCAACATCGCAAACATAGTGTGTTTCAAGGAAAGTCATGAATATGTGGGCCTTATTTTTTGAAAGACTGTGGGTTTATTCTGCCTGATGAGGGCTATGCAGGATTGAAGGTGCAATCCTAACCTGGAGCTGGGCCGGCACAGTTAAGTTTGGCATCTCTTATCAGCTATGCTATAGGGGGAAATCCTCATGAACACTTTTCAAACAAAATGTACAGGAAGGACAAGTTCTAATTGCCTGGGGCTTTCATGTACTCTTCTCAATACAATATTAGCTCTTAGAAATAATTGGCTCAAACAATTAAAAAATATAAATTGCAAGTAGGTTGCAAGTAGGTGGTTGTCATCCTTGTTCTCAGCTATAATTTGGGGAAATCTACATAAAGCAGGGTTTCTGGGATAAAATCACACATTCTAATCATGTGCTGAGTTTGATCATCATAATACTGTATAATTAGTGTGGGTCACATATTACGCTGTAACTAGTTAAGATAATGTCTATGCCTGGGGTATGCAGTTCTGTATAAATAACTGTACCTTGTATTTAGGCATTCTATCTATCTATCTATCTATCTATCTATCTATCTATCTATCTATCTATCTAT
>JAJKFI010000014.1:14805142-14844533 GCA_029204185.1 Lerista edwardsae
TATCTATCTATCTATCTATCTATCTATCTATCTATCTATCTATCTATAAAAAGTTGAACTTTGCCAGAAGGTGAACTTTTGGTAAAAAAACTTTACCAAACGTGAGCCACATTAAGCCTCTTAGGGTAGGACTGCATACAAATGCTCAGATAGATAAAAATGGAACGCAATGTGTGAGTAGCTATAACCAAGTACAGACAGGCAACCAGGCCCAGATGTTAAGACATATTGGCACTGACTGTGGAGTTGGCTGGGCTAATGTGGAGGGCCGTGTTGCTTTGGCAGACACACCCAGAACCTATGCCAGCCGAGGACGGTAAGTTTGTGCCTGGTGACACAGCAGGTAGGAGAAGGTAGCAAGAGGGCATTCTGGGGGGTAGGGAAGGGGAGTTTTTTTGGGTGAAGAAAGGGCAGAACAGGAGGCGGATCAGGCCCGGGAGGGCTGGGATTAGTGCCGGCAATGCATGTCAGTTCCTAACCCCCACTCTTGGTAGCTTCCAAAGGCATAAAGATAAACGTAACGATGTTTATAACAATAAATTGCAAAATTAAAATCACCCCAAAAACTGAAATGCAGCACCACATAAAAAATCTCAGTATGAAGCCAGTACTGTATTAACTAAAATAGATAAAAGGAGCAATAAAATGTCAGGTATGGAATTAAAATGCTTGCAACTGTCGGACTGTAAAGACAAAAATAAGTTCTAGATACTCTTCACTGGTTTCCAGATGAATGGATCTATCTGAGGTCAGCAATAAACAAAAAAGAGAAAAGCTCAAGGAAGTTCCACAAAGAAGTTGTGGAAAACATTTGCAAGAGATTTTCATTCAGTAGCAAATAGTGATGCAAATAATGAAGATGCATATATGAAAATATTAAAATGACTGCCTGTGGGCAGAGCTATGTTTTGATAGTCATGTGAAGTAGATTTAGTCCAATAAGTGTATTAAGTTTTTGTTTTTGCTGTCTTGTAGGCTTTTGGTGTATATGAAAGTTATTTTGTAAGGCTGGGATGCTTGTAAAGGTTGTAAAGCCACAGAAGCTTAGAGCAACCTCCGGGGTTCTTCTAGACTAGTGGTTCTCAAAATTTTTAGCACTGGGACCCACTTTTAAGAATGACAATATGTCGGGAACCCACCAGAAGTGATGTCATGGCCAGAAGTGCAATCATTGTGATGCCAGGGCCTGCTGCTTTCCTGATAATTCAGCAATAAGTTGGACTATTTCTCATCCATTTCCCAACAGCAAAGTGAATCAGAAAGAGAAAAAAAAACTATTTACAACCTTGACACAAGCAAAACAACCACACACAGCCCTCCCCCTTTCAGTGTCTCATCTTCCTATATTTACAGATGCTTCACGACCCACCTGAAATTGGCTTGCGATCTGCTGGTGGGTCCTGACCCACAGTTTGGTAACCACTGTTTTAGATGGTTGCCACTCTACTCCTCATTTCTTCTTCTTCTTCTTCTTCTTCTTCTTCTTCTTCTTCTTCTTCTTTTTGAAAGTCAGTGAATTATTTTTTCTATTTAAAAGTAACATGGGAAGCAGTCACATGCAGTCAGGGTAGACAGAGCATCACCAAATCCAGCAAGTTAAAAAAAAAAAAAAGTAAAGAACCGAATTTTTTTTGAAAATGTATCTTTTGCCTTTCCCCAGCTTCTCCTTTCTGCTCCAGCATACAGAACGTTTAAAGCACGCGTGCACACGCACGCGCACACGCACGCACGCACGCGCGCACGCACACACAGAACGAACAAGCAGAGCTGTCAACCAGCTCAGTCACTATGGCAGCTTGCAAAGGATAAAACAGGCAGGGATGCCTGTGCAATTAAAGCCATCAGGGAGAGTTTGCCTACCTCCGTTTGCTCAATAATAAAAAAGACAGCACTTGCGTCATCAATTGCTGGGGAGGCAGCAGGATGGAAGACTTGCCTCCAACAGTTTAAGCGGTAATCATGGGTGTCTTCCAATTTTAAAAAAGCAGGGCAGCTGGCTGTCCAATCAGAGGCGCATGCCCAAAGGGTGGGTGAGGGAACTGGGCACGCTGCGGAAGAAAGCAGCACAGGACTGGGCCCTCTCATCTGTCCTTGCCTCAGTTACACTCTGGAATGGAACGATTCTGGAAGGAGGGGGCGTGGCGAGGCTGGGACGTCTTTCGTGACCACCCCACCCCACGCGCAATCAGAGCCTGCTCTGGTTCTGTGTCCAATCACAAAATAGCAGGATGCCTGCATCAGCAAGCAATGGGGAGGCAGTAGGAAGAGTTGCTTATCTTCTACTTAAAAAAAAGGTCAAGAAAAAGCAAATTAAAATTCTGTATATGTAGGGACGTGGTGGCGCAGCGAGTTAAACTGCTGCTGCTGGGCTTTCCAACCGGAAGGTTGGGAGTTCAAGACTACGCGACAGAGTGAGCTCCCATTGCTTGTCCCAGCTCCTGCCAACCTAGCAGTTTGAAAGCACCTAAATGCAAGTAGATAAATAGGGACCACTTCCGTGCGATGGGAACGGCATTCCGTGCACTACAGCGTATAGTCATGCCGGCCACATGACCAAGGAAGCTTGTCCTCGGACAAAATGCCGGCTCTACAGGCTTTGAAACAGAGATGAGTACCGCCCCCTACAGTCGGTCACGACTAGACCATTCGGTCATGGGGAAACCTTTACCTTTATAGCCTCAGGAGAGGCAGTTTTTCAGTTGCTTCAGGGGGCTTGTGCTGCTCTGTCCCTAGCTCCGAGTAGACAAAGGAGAGGTTTATAAAATATATTTGGGGGGGGGGGGGGTTTCCCAAGACCCTTCCCAAATCTTTTTTTTTCGGGGGGGGGGGGAAGAGAGAGTGTGTGTTTCAGAGACTGTAGTTAAGGGGGGAGGAGGAGGAAAGTGAACAAATATTGCCTCCCTGGGCGTGGACCTCACCATACGTCACTGATGGGAAGGGCAAGATCAGGCTCAAAACTGGCAGGGGCACAATTCCCCCACTGTCTTGCGACTCTCTCACTTGTGATTGAGTCCTCAAACAAGCCTCCTATCTGTCCAACTTGCAGGATTAAGCAAACGTCTGACAGGACTCTTAGCGTCCTTGGCATTAATATTATTGCAGAGTGGGAAATTAAACACTAGAAATGTGAAAAGTCAATTTAGACTTGCAAACGGAAACCATTAAAAGTGGCCCAAACCAGAATGACTTAAGGATGGTCAAAAGGATTAAAGGTTGGGAAATAGGCTGTTTACAAATATATCTGAAGGCGAAAGAGCACTAAAGAGAAAGTAGTAATGAGTAATTAGCAAGGAAAGGGTTGACTTACAAGTGGCTGAGATAATGAACTCCCTTTTAAATCCAGTTTTAACAAGAAAAATTGAGGGGAGAAAGGATTTGGATCAATTAAGCAGTGACAAAAAAAATACAGTGAAAAAAATATACTTGGAAAATCTAGAGGTGCTCATCAGATACTACAAAAAGAAACTAGACCCTAAGCATATATTTAAGCAAATCCCAAGGATTTCAATGAGGTTTACTCCTAGTTAAAGCTGCAATACTATGTACAGTTACCTGGGAGAAAGCATCATTGAACTCAATGGAATTAACTTTGAAGCTAAAATGCACAAGATTGGCCAGAGGCAGATCTAAGGGAGGGCAAATCTCTAAGTTTTGCAAGAAGCCTTACCTTGCAGTGGCAATCACTCCTCTCCTGCACTGTTCTAGCCAATCCTCACAGGGAAAAGCAACATCTTGGCGTTGCTTACTGGCTACAGCAGCAAAGGAGAGGAGGGATTTACATGACAGGGTAAGGCTTCTTGCAACACTTAGAGATTTGCCCTCCCTTAGATCTGCCTCTGAGATTGGCCACCCATTACAATTACGTTTATGATGGATTCTTCCCT
This sequence comes from Lerista edwardsae, assembly GCA_029204185.1. Taxonomy (NCBI): domain Eukaryota; kingdom Metazoa; phylum Chordata; class Lepidosauria; order Squamata; family Scincidae; genus Lerista; species Lerista edwardsae. Next base: position 14,809,027 of record JAJKFI010000014.1, read on the forward strand.
TTTTATGGCAATCAGTACCATACAGGTGGGCCCCTGTATCAGTTAATTTCAATTATCCATGGATTTGGAGGGGGGGCTTACCTTACTTTATTCTTACTACTAGCTTTTTGTTACCCGGCGTTGCCCGGGTAACAAAATGATCTTTCAGAATTTATGAGTTTTGCACCCCTTCTCGCCCCCCATGCTGACGGGGGCCGAACCCGGACTCCAAACGCATCAGGAGCGTCGACACTCACCTCAGTGACCCTGGAAACTACGGTCCCGACGCCGATTTTGGCTGTTTTTGACCGTTTTCACATGGGGCCCCCTGCGCACCCACCCATGGAGGCACTGGGGGGGCCTGACCCCTGCAGTGTTTGTCGCCAGGCCGCAAGGCACGTGAGCAGCTCATTTTTCAGTGGCAAGGCAAGGCAAGGCTCCGCTCGCTGCCTGCCTGCCTGGCTGGCTGGCTCTGAGAATGTGCAGGCAACTCAAACATGCAGGAAATTCAAACGTTGCAGGGGGCGGAGTTGACGAGTGGGCGGGCGAATGGGCGGGGCCAGCCATAATCCTATAAACCGGTACTTGCGTACCCCCGCGTACCCCCTGCATGACATCACTGGGTAGGTTTGCATATAAAGATAGAGAGCATCAGGCAGAGAGTTTGCTGCTTCTGATCGCAAGTCTAGCTGGACCGGAAGCAGCTGTGGAAGTTGTTGTTCTGGAGAGTACACGTGACGTTTGCTGTTGGAAATCTGATTCTGCAGCCTACTTCCAATACACTCTGCATATTTGTAAATAAAACTACAATAATACTACCAAGATACCATGAGTGATCTCTCATTCAGAGGAAACGAATCCTGTAGCACTACCCATGAATTTCTCACTGCTCAGGGGAGTAGATAGCATTTAGCCAGATAAATAAAGTTAACTTCCTTGTAATTGTCCATCTCTAAGTTTTTAAAAGTTGTACAAATTGAGCATTGTGTGTACAAATCTGCTATTAGCACAACTACGTAATCGTTTGTTGAAGCTTATCAATGATATGAGTATATAGAATGATCATTATAATTTATAAGCATTGCATTATCAGCATTGTCAAAACTTGGCTGCAGTGATTTGAGACTGCAATCCTATATATACACTTCCCTGGGAATTAGCCCCATGTGATTTGATGGGGCGTACTTCTGAGTAATCCATAGGCTTGTGCTATAGGTCTTTTCTAATATTTGACTAGTCTTCTAATTCATATGAATTCTGTCTGTATACAGTATATCAAAATTTCCTCAGGCTGAACATGACTCTTTAAGCTAATTAGGAGCACAGCAGAGAAATGCTACAATGAAGTACAAGTCTTTTCAATGGAAGTCTGTTCAAGTCTTTTACTTCCATCTTGAAGCCAGCACATCAAAGAGTTAAGTCATCACTGACATGCCCCAGGGGCTAAGAGTCTTGATGATTTTGCTGCTATTCTAAAAATAGGAGGCTGGCTTTCTAATCTCCTTGCCACTTATTTCTACTCCCTGCCAGTTTTTTCCTGCTTTTTCCTGCAGAGGGGCATCTGCAACCCAGAACTGTCTATGACCCTAAGCTTCTAGAATGATTACCAAAGCTTTAAGACTGGCTCAATCCAACAATTTAGAAACTGTAGCCTATTCGTGGATTTTGTGATTGCGTTTCAGCAAAGTAAAACCAGTCGTTTGGTTTTTCTTGTTTTAAGATGTCCCTGCTGGATATTCAACTCAAATAGCTAAACCTGGGCATTCCCATGTAAAGCCAAGGCGAGCCTCCTTAAGAGAAGAGAGGAAACCCCTTCACTAAAGAAGCACTTCCAAGGGCAGTTAACACATTACAAGAACAATGTTCATTTTTGGGAAGGGGGTGAAAGAAAAGTTGAGTTCCCATGGAGTAAAACAAGAACAGATTCTTGCTTTTGTTCTACATTTTAAAGCAGGGGTCTCCAGACCTTTGAGTACAAGGGCTACATAGTATATGTTATAGATTCTTGGGTGCTGAAAAAAATCAGTTTTTATAAATGAATGACTGAAATTTAAATGAATGAATAAGTTTTGCTTGGATCTTTTTTTGTAATCAGCATGATGTGATTCAGAACAAGAGAGAGATGGACATTTACAAAGGAACAATGCCATGCTTAAACTGGGAAATGATACACAATGTACATAATGAGTAAAAACGTTAAATATTTTAAGTTGCTGCAGGCCGGATAAAATTTTGTGGCACCAGACAGTGGTGTTCCTACAAGGGGAGGAATGCTAATATAAGTTTTGCGCAGGAGCCTGAGCTTTTGTATAAGCTTGCCCCTCGCCTCCTTTCATGCTCCAAGCCTCTCTCTGAGCCAGCTGTCCAAGCTGTGAATGGCTCTGGAGGCAAAAAAATTGGCTGCATTACACATAAGCGCAGGCTTCTGGAAAATCTAGCATTCCCCCACCCCCAGGTATGGCCATTGGGATCATAGTTTGGAGTGCTCTTTTTTTCAAGATTCACAAAGAAGAGACACCCTTATTTATTTGCTTATCCAGTTTCCACCAAAAAGCTTAACCAACCTGTGAGGTAGATTAGCTCAAGGTTTGTTCAAGTGGTGGCTTGTTCAGTGAGCCAGATGGCAGACTGGGGATTTGAAACCCCAGCTCCCCGATTTCAGGTCAGGGGAACAAGGGCCCCATAGAAACTGAGATGATCCTCTAGTCCTGAATACCCTTGGAGCAATAGGTTGCACTGCTGGGAAACAGCAGAGTCCAGCCAGCTCTGGAGCAGCCAGAGAGGTCAAGTTCTGGACAAGCCGGAGAGAGAAATATACAAGACAAGCTGAAGCTGCCTTGAAGAAAGTGATTAGATATTCCATTTCTTTGTATGGGTAGAAAGAAAGAAAAATCAACTTGGAAGCCCTGCCTCACAGTGGGGGAATATCTGGGCTGTCCCCAAATACCTCTGACTAGTTGAAGGCAAAATTGCAGTGTCCAAGGGCACTGGATCCAATTGTTGTGCTGTTGTTATAACTTGGATGTTTCCTGTATCTCAGTTATTTTCAACCAATGTGCCATAGCACGTTGGTGTGCCGTGAATAGTCTGCAAGTGCACCTCAGAAGTATTAGTAGGAGCTTTGGGGAATGTGAACACCCTAACAACTAGGGTTACCAGATACAAACTGGGACAGCGTGTCTGTACCTTTAACCATTGTCTAGCTGAGGGAATTTGGGCAGGTGCAGCTTTTGAAACCCTTCCATGATGAGCTGCACTTGCCCAAATTCCCTTTTCTATACAACGGTTAAAGGTGTAGGAACTCTGTCCTAGTTTATACCTGGTAACCGTACCAACAACAGCACGGTGTGCTTTGTCAATTGTCAAAAAACTGATGGTGTGCCTTGACAATTTTAGTGCCTTGTCAGTGTGCCAAGAGATGAAAAGGCTGAAAATTGCTGCTGTTATCTGGAAAATATTTGCTTCAACCCTCCCCTTTGACATAGCTGTCTGTGTGTCAGTCTCTGGATCCTCAGGCTTTTGGGCCTTCCTGTTTAGAAAGGATGTATAAGTGCCTCATGTTTGGCCAATGTTTATATATTTTCTTTGTAGGAAGAAGATCTTGTAATTTCTCCAACGCTTTTAACACTCACGATCTATTCAGATGTCTCTTCAGTGGCAAGGAAGCTATAGAGTTTTTTCCTACACTGGTCTGAGAACATAGGAACCTTGACATTAAATGGGAGGAGTTGATAGCATGGCTCCTTCCTATGCCAACATCACCAGGCACAAATCCTTAGTTGGAAGTAAGTAACTTGTTATTAAATATGGTGAGGTTTGAGCTGTAAAATTTGTCAAATATTTAGCAGATAAATAGTAGCTGTGACCATATTGAGGGATTTCAAGCCCCAAACAAAGCCAAAGACTTGAGGTTTTGAAAATGATTGGCTGCGTTGGTGCCCTCCAGTCTGAAGTGAAGATCCCTCTGACTTATTTGCCAAATAGGAAAGCAGGTTCCTTGATTGTTTCATAGGACCACACTGATGGCATCTCCTGTGCTTGTCCTCTGAGGCAACAGCTGATTTTAACTCCCCAATTGTGAGAGATGGCAGGATTAAAGCTGAATCATGATTAAAAATAAAGTTTAGAAATTGTTGAGGAAGAAGAAGTGAGATGTTTTGACACGGAGTTTCCTTCTTCACTCACAAAGCTAATCATGTCCAGTTTATTGAAGATAAAGGACAACTAAAGCTATTTCGGCTTATCTTGTCTTATCTTATTCAATGAGAGGCAAGAATTTGAGGTAGGATCATTTACCTGGCTGTGGTTCAGCATTAATGAAGCCAAGATACTGAAGAGATGGTGTGCAGAAGAATGTTTCTCCTCTCATAAAACATTAAGTAAAGTTCATCATGGCAAGGTGAGTCCTAGTTGGTTATTACTGAGCAGTTTCTGGGTCAATTTTACCTCTTCACCATAAAAGATGCTCAGTTTGTAAGCAGGTCAGGGTTCTGCAGTTCTGAAATATTCACAACATGAAACCATCTTTCTGGTTTTAAAACCATGGCTGGATAAATATCTAAAACTACAAGGGATAATGAAAGGGTGACAAACACAAGCCCACAGGCCAGATGCAGCCTGCAGATGCACTTTATTCAGCACCTGTGATAATTGGGTTCTTCCAGCACCACCGTCAGCTGCTCTCAGCTGCCAAACTTTGAAATGATGCACTGGCAGAAATGGCACAGTGGAAAGGGCAGCACTGGAAAAACCCATTTATCACCTCAGTACTGCTTCGGCTGAGGTGTCACGGCTGAAAGTGTGGCTCTCATGATAATTAGGCCCAGTGCCACCCTGTCAGTGGCGCTGCTTCTGCCAAGACTCTGGGAGAGACAAAGGAAGCCTTAGAAGGCAAGGAATGCTACAGAGTGAGGGGCAGACCAACAGGGGTAAGAGAAGGAGAAGCTGCCAAACAGCTGGAAGCTCAATTATCATGTAGGCCACCCTTTCAGCAGCACTGCTTCTGAACTGCAAAGTGCAGCCTCAGCAGAAGCAATGCTGCTGAAAGCGTGGCCCATATAATAATAGTGCTCTCCCCTATATTGAAAACGTTGTCAAGGTTTGCATATTTTCTCTTCTGAAATGTGCAGCTAATGAGTTGGTGAAAAAAGCGCTTATTTCTGATCCTCTTCTGCTTAATGGTGTCAGTTCCTTCTTCATGACATCACTCCTGGCCCTTAGCAGGCATCATGAATGATTTCTGGCCTGCTGCATGAAATGAGTTTGCAATCCCTGGAATAAGTGTTACCTCAGTGTTAGATGCATTAGTGCTTGCTGCTCTGTCACTTGCTTTCCTTTTTGTCGTAGCCGTGCAAGGACTGATTGATCTATTTGCCTGAACAGCATGGCTTCTTCACTTCCCAACTCACCAAGTTGTCCAGGTGACCAGCTACCAAAAAGCACTACCTTGGCATTCATGTCAATTCCAGCAAACTTCATTCCCTTCATGTGCATTATCAGTGTGGTGTGATAATCTCTGTGAGCTGTGGATGGGTTTTATCAGATGTTGTTCGATTCAGGCTGGGGACATAGCCCAAAGTGAATCACTGGAAGTTCTGTTATTTGATGTTATACAACTGAGGGTGCAATCCTAACCAACTTTCCAGCACCGGGGTAAGGGCAATGCAGCTCCAAGGTAAGGGAACAAACATTCCCTTACCTTGAGGAGGCTTTCGTGACTGCCCCCGAATTGCAGGATGCAGCACATGCCCCTTTGGCACAGCTATGCCAGTGCTAGAAAGTGGGTTAGGATTGTGCCCTGAATAACACTCAGGTAAAATAGCTTAATTTTTCTTGCTTAGTCTCAGCAGGGCTCATAACTCTTTCCTCTCACCAGGAATGTCTCTACTTATTACTGACACACACAGCCATTTTTGTGGGGGGCTGGATGGGACAGGAAGTACTGTAAGTGTACGATCCTCTGGCATTTCTTGTTGGTGATGAACACAGAAAAAGAAGACGCGTGCGTGCGTGTTTGGGGAAATGATGGATATCAATTGCATGATTGTTAGGCAACAGTCAGAATACCTACTAATTCACGATTCCTGCAAACCACAGGCCTGAGGCTGCTGGGCCCGGCAGGTCCTTCTTGTGGCCGGTCCAGCTGGCGAAGAGGCCCCATGTCGCTGCTGCCACCACCACGGCAAAGTCTTCTGGCCAGGATCTTGGCCGGGTTGGGTGACCTGGGTGCGTGGGGCCCCAGGTTGGATCAGTTAGGAGTGCAGAAAGCAGCATTAGGTGTTTTTATTCCAAGGACACATTTTTATAAAATATAATTAGAAATTATAATAGCTTTAAAAGTATACCAGGTTGATGGTATCATGTCAGCAGATGCAGCGACATTCAGGTAGAGGTGTTAGAGAACAGTTTTGTTATTTTCACATATTTCAGGGTTGTGTTTTTGTTTTTACAAAAATGAGAAGTGCAGAAAGTGGTGTTATGTGCTTTTATTTTGTTATCACTGGAAAAACCCACCTCTAACTATTACTATAGAAATACAATATAATAAAAATATATAGTTAAATAAATTCTTTACTGCTGTATGGTATTTTTATAGGTGACATTGAAAGTGCCTTTCGCAGATATCATCTTTACTGCCCTATGGTATTATTTATGGGAATGTTGTCTGTGCAAGATACAAAGCTGTTTAAAAACTGAATATAGATTCTAGCTAATGCAGGTTTTACATCTCTATCACAAATAATTTTTTTTTTCATGTCATGTGTAGAAAGGCACTAGGACTCTAAATGCCAAGTCACTTAAACTGACACAGAAAACCTTTCCCTGATTTAATACACACTGACTCAGGGGTGTAGCTAAAGAAGTGCAGGGGGTGCAATTACACCGGGCAACAAGCTTTGGGGGGGCAACAAGCTGAGCTTGACGTTAGTAGACAAAATTGTGGAAACCTTGGTATGTATGAATAATTTCATCATGTTATATATAATTGAAAAGGTAATTTAACGCAGAATGCAATGAAATAAACCAGAGTATAATATCTTTACTCTATCAAACGTTATAGCCAAATCTCCAGAGAAAACGAAAATACAATAGTGACGTCACTTCCTGTTGTGATATCACTTCCAGGGCCCCTGGCACTGGGCAACACTTTTATTAGCTATGTGTCTGCACTGACTTCAATTTATACACAATGCTCCATTTTGAATAGTTTGAAAATTGTAAAATTTGGCTGCGATTTTCAACCTACTCAGTTTAGAGAGTCTTTCTGAGGCTAATGGAAGAACTTTATTTTAGGTTCTTCCTAAACCCTAGGTTGAAGCAACAAAAAAAAATCTAGAAAAATTATTTATTAGTAATAACAACACACACAAAAAGACATTTATTTCCCTAGATTTACACAAGTTTGCAAACTGTAGGAACTCAGCCCCCTGCAAATTGAGCTAAGTCTTTGCAAGGCAATTAGCAGCTATCTGATTTTTTAATAACCTCGGGGCTTGAGGCAATCAGTTATCTGATCTTTCCATCCTCCCTGTTTTCATTGGAGACTCTGCTCTGAGACCCATCAAAAATCAGATCTGGACCCAACCCACAGTTTGGGAACCACTGTCCTAAGAGATTCTTCTGCTAATGGAAGCATTTCCATGTGAGGAAAGGGGGGAGTTTTGCAGACTCTTTATGCAGTCCCTGAAACCTTTGATAGGACTGGGCTGTTTTATAAACTACTAGCTTGCCCTTACCCGGCGTTGCCCAGGTATTTATTTATCCCAAGCTTCTATTAGACAGGAAAAGGAATGAATTCTATCTATAGTAATCGAAGTAATTTTATGTACAGGTAATTAAAAGTTTAAGTACAGTATAAAAATTATGAAGTAAAATATTTTACAAATTCACTATAATATTAATTTAACTCAAAACTTGATTATAAACAACATGTTTAGTTTCACCTCCAGGAGCAAGAATAAATTCTTGGGTGAACCCACTCTTGAGCAAGCAACATAAAGTTGTCCGTGGGAGAAACATGGCGATCTCAAATCCACTCCGCAGTACTTAATAGACTGCCCCTGTGACTTGTTGATCATGACTGAGAATGCAAGTCTCACTGGAAATTGCAATCTCTTAAAGTTAAAAGGGAGATCCGTTGGAATGAGTGTTATCTGTGGGATAAACACTGTTTCACCCTCTCCCTTTCTTGTCAAGATAGTTGCTTCAATTACATTACCCAGCATCTTCTTGACACACAGCCTTGTGCCGTTGCAAAGTTTTAGTGGGTGGAGGTCCCGTAGTAAAATAATTGGAGATCCCACTGTAAGTAGAAGACTATGTGGTGGCAATCCAGCCAGATCAAGTGCGTTTAGGAAGCCTGATGGGAAATTGACGACCCCATAGGCATCTTCTATGGTATCAATAGACTTGTATTCAGTGACTACGCCTGATAACATGGCAAGTATTTGATTGGAGTCCAAGACCGGGGCATAATGATTTCAAAAAATTTCCAGAAGGTTCTACAGAGTTCTATTCGTTCTATTCGACTCCACTTGGGCTTAAATGTCATCGGGACTGTCACCAATCAGCTTAGCAACCCCGAAAACTATGGATTTGACATGAGTGCCGGTCATTTTGGACATTTTATTTTTCACCCCTTCTCACCCCCCATGCTGATGGGGGCTGAATGTGGACTTAATCCGCATTGGGAGTGTCACCGTTCATCTCAGCAACCCTGAAAACTATGAATTTGACACTAATATTGGCATTTTTTGATTATTTTTACATGTCACCCCCTTCCCACCCCCACCCCTAGGGGTGCTAGGGATGTCTTACCCCCACAGTATTTCTAGAAGTAGAATGAGTTGTGAAATCTGAAATCAAATGGTGCCCTCTATGTCACCAGCAGTGTGCTGCAGATATTCTATTTCCAAGCACTGTATCTTGCACCCCTTCTCACCCGCCATGCTGATGGGGGCCGAACGGCATCAGGAGTGTCACCATTCATCTCAGTGACCCCGAAAACTATGGATTCGACACTAATGTTGGCCATTTTCAATTATTTTTACATGTCACCCCCTTCCCATCCCCACCCCTAGGGGCGCTAGGGGTGTCTTACCTCTGCAGTATTTCTTTCCAGACTGTAAGGCATATATGTATCAAGTTTGGTGTAAATCGCTCCAGGCATTCCAGAGTTATGATGGAACATACATATATACATACATACACACACACACACGTTCAGTTTTATATATATAGATAGTTGAAATATTTGAATGTTTCATTCATTCATTTCATTCATTGAATTTTGGACCTCTAACAGTCCAAGTCCCTGTTTGTGTTGGATTGGGCTGTTGGTCCAATAATAAATACCATCCTCTCCTATTCAGTGTCTTGCACAAAGAAGTTAAATAATTAATACATTATTTAATATTCACATCATCTGCCAATTTGCAGTTTTCTATTTCTGTCTGTACATAAATTTAGCCATGACATTACAGAAGTCTTAAGAAAAACAAACTGCTTAAGGCAATAAGACTTGTACTGCCAAGGCTCTGTAAATGCAAACACAATGTTTACATTAGAAATTAAAATAGCTAGCTATTTCAACTTCGTGTTGAAAAGCAGTATAAAAGTACCTGTTGATTGACTGATTGATTGAGCTTGTAGGCAACAAATAAAGTTGGCATCCATGTCTTCCACCATCTCACTAGCACTGTAAAAAATTTGCCCATTATATAAATGCTTGCTTTTTAAAGCATGGCATCAAAGAGAAAGCATAGCATATTCACTCAGCAATCACAGTCCTATATACCAGTGGTTCCCAAACTGTGGGTCGTGAGCCAATTAGTACAGCAGCCTTCCTGAAAATATCGGAAGATGAGATGCTGGAAAGGAGGAGGGCTATGTAGTTATTTTGCTTGTGCCGAGGTTGTAAATTGCCTTTTTTTCCTGATCCTCTTTACTATTCGAAAATGGCTGAGAAATAACCCAACATTGCTGCATTCTCAGGAAAGCAGCAGGCTCTGGCATCACCCACTTCTGGTGGGTCCCAGACAGATTGTCATTCTAAAAAGTGGGTCCTGGTGCTAAAATGCTTGAGAACCACTGCTATATACAAAAAAGCAATTTGGCACTTTCATTTTTTGGGGTCATGTTGTACATTTTGACATGCTCTCTCTCCACCACCAGGCTGGCTTCTCACTGGAGAGAGATTATGCCAAAAACTGATTATGCCTTGCTGCTGCTTGTGCTATAGAAGGCTCTTGCTATATTGACTCTACTGCTTGCTCTTTCTGCAGCACTTGGACTTGGGCAACTTCCTCCTTGCATGAGATAGGCAAAATTGGGTGTTCTTTTTCAGCATTTGGGGTATTTGCTTACTTTGGATGATGAAGAAGACAATCCAAATTGGAAGCAGTGCACTCTTGTTTTTTACCTGCTCAATACACTCTTCAAGAGAATTTACTGAGGTACCAGTGCCTACATTTTAATACACTGTTGCCTGAACAGTAAATCAACCCTAGACATTATTTTGTTATCCATCTCCCTTTATTTGGATACATGATACATCCTAAACAAAGAAAATAGTAAAGTGAGTGAAGGGTTAACTCCTATCTGACAAAAAACTGGATAAGGAAGACAAGAGATTTAAGGGTTGTTCCCTTTCTTACTTCAAATCAGATACTGCTATTATAGTATAAGGGTTTCCTTACTTATCAGCAACTTACAGCACACTTCCCTATATGTGACATTCAGAACAAGCCCTCCTTCTTAAGGTGTTCTCAGAACTGGAAGCTCTGGGGCATCTATGAGGTCAATAAGATTATAAGTCTGTTAAAGTTCATAATAATATGAGCTTTATACTATATGATATGAGCTTTATAATCATAATAATAACCATTGTTTCACATGGAATCTTCCTCAAAAAAGCTAGAAAAGATAGTAACTACAGGGGGCTTCTTTGTTTTGTGTAACCGTGGAAATGGGTTTCCTTTTCTTAAGAATATGAAACCAGTTACCTCATTATCTGAATTATATGGAACCTAGGCCTTTTTTCCCCCTGCAGTGCTTTTTGGACTCTTTTGTCTTTTGTGTGAACATAGTATGTGCGGGCAGACTTTTGCATAGTAGACCAGTCTTTGATAGTGTGCTCATAAATGGCTATGTGACTGGGCACTGTCTTCCATATCAGAAATTATTTGACCCTCTTTGAAGGTTCTCCAAGGTATGTATGCTCTTGGTGGAACATTACAATGTATCTCCTCAGTATGCCTATCAAACTACATAAATAGTCAGTTCTCTTTATATGCGAACTCGCTATCTGCAAATTCACTTATCTGCGAGGGGCAGAAATGCTATGTATCTTAACTGCCCCTCTATCCTTGTTATCCACTATGCAGAGACCTTCCAAAGGCTGCAGGGATCAGAATGGCAGCTGTGACCAGCACTGGCCCCTTTAAAATGGCAGAGGCACCCACCAGTCACATTTAAGGGGTCCATGCCGGTCACAGGTGCCATTCTGAAGATCCCTGGCATCTCTGGAAAATATCTGCAGCATTCTGAGATCTTTTGGCACTTCTTGCTGCACTCTGCTGGCTTCCTGAGGGTCTCAGCTGGATTGATCCCATAGGATGACTGCTACCCACGAGGAACCTAACCCTAGGGGATGAGGACTGACGATAGTTTTTTTGAATGTCCGCTTTTCTTTGGGAAACATGGATGTTTCCTGCCCTTGGTGCCTCTGGTTAATCAGAACACAGGGCTTTATTTTTGCAAACTCAACCCTAGAACTAGTTTTCAGCTATCAAACTTAGAACCTTTGCAAAGGTCTCCGAGCATGTGTGGACTGCACACATTACAAGGAGCTAGCCAAGCCAGTCCCCACATTCCCACCAAACATTGGGGCTGTGTTCCTGCACACATTGATGAGAGCGCCATTCCCCAAGCCATTCCCCCTCTGTTCAGTGGGACTTCCTCTTGTGTCAACACACAAAGGCTTGCACTGCCTCTCTTTTTCAAAAATCAACTCCCAACCTTGGTAGTGGCCCATTGCCAGTTTGTAGCTGAGACCTGAAATTAAAAAACGTCCGCAGCTTGCGTTATAATGGTTTGAGTGGTGAATGTGATTTGGGGGGAGGCTGAAACCTTCAGGCAGGAGTTCTCCCCAAGCTTGCTTTCCCGAGGGCTGCTCTTCTCCTGAAAGAACGCACTTTGCCAACAGACATGGGACGGGGGCACCCTTCCTTGGCAGGGGGGCGCTTCTGGTGGAGGCTGCCTGCTTCAGCAGCGTCAGGGCTGTGAGCTCACCTACACTTCCCACTGGCAGACCTGGGGCGGGGGGGGGGGGCAAATGCCCCGGGCGCTGCGCTTGGGGAGCGGCGACGTGATACGCGCGCACACTCACATCAAATTTGGGGCAACATGTCTTGGGGCTTCTTTTTCCGGGGTTGTTTTTTCCCGGCAGCTGGGGGGGCGGGGGAAGAGAAAGAAGCACGGGGTGGTGAGCGCACCCCGGGAGGGTGCAAAGAGGAAAGCGAAAGAAGACCTGGCCGGGCGCGGCGGTGCGGGTTGTGAAGCTGAGGGGTTTCTTGGAACATCAGGGCAATTCTGACGGCGCTCCCGCGGAACTGCCGGGACACGGCGCTGCGAGTGCAGGAGCTCGTGGGCGCCTCTCTAGAAAGCCGGAGTATCGGGGGGGGGGGAGAGGAGGCCATCCTCTGCAGCGGCAGAACCCGGAGTGTTTTGCCCCCCCCCCGCCTCAGAGACGCGCCGCCGTCCGAAGGGCGGCTCTGTGGCCCGCGGCGCGCCTTCTGCCCGCGCGCGCAGGACGGCAGACCAAGAGGTGTCCGCGGGAGGCTTCAGAGACTTCTCCCGCAAGCATTCCGCTGCGTCCAAGGGACGGAGAGGGCGAAGCCGGCGTTCAGCCGCCTCCTCTGAACTGCTCTCTTCTTCCTCGCAGGGAAACGTCCCGCGTTTCCTTGCCAGGGAGCAGGTTTGCACAAACAGCTGCCTGGGTCCCAGGCTGGGCCCGGCAGGGGAGCCTCCCGCCTCGCCTCGCCGCGCAGCTTTGGGGCTGCCGCTGCCGCCCATGCCTCCTCCAGCCAACACTCCGTGAATTGCGACGCCCGTCCGCGCAGCCCTCTCCTCCTCGTGCCCAGCCGCCGGCCAGCCGGCCGTTCCTGTGCGGGCGGCCAATAAAGACGTGGGGGAGCGAAGCCGAAAGCTCCGCCGCGCTGCTGCCGCTTCCTCCTCCTCCTCGAGCGTGGCCTCGCCGGCCCCCAGAACACCTCCTGGGGGTGGCAGCAGGCGCTGGGCGGCGGCATCTGCAGGTGGGGGGCGGCACCCCAGGAGGGGTGCCCCCAGGTGCCCCCCCCCGCCGGAACGCCACTGCCCCCACACCAGGCCTGCCGTAGCTCCTCCTCAGTTCTTCCACCTGCGCCGCGGGCAGCAGCAAGCGGCAGACGGGATTGGCGCCCAGTGGTGGCAGCAGGGCGCAGAGCGCAGCGGGGAGGGGAGTGCGCGTGGAGCAGCGGTCCGCGGCTGACCTCAGCGCCTGGGAGCGGCTAGCCAATAAAAGCGCGCGGAGCTTCGCCAGCCGCCGACTGTCTGCCGCTCTCGGAGCCTCGCATTGACTTCGCGCCACGACGTCGCAGCCCGTCTCGCGGCGGGATTTTGCTGCTGCTGCGCAGGGCCGCTCAGAGAAGGAGAAAATGCTGTTTTGGCACACGCAGCCGGAGCATTACAATCAACACCCGACAGGCAGCTACCTGCGGTGAGTGAGTCCCAGCGCAACAGCCGTGGGCGGGAGCGGGCGCAAGAGCTCGTCCGCCCCGGTGGGACGCGGGAAGCCTTCCGGCTCGCGTGGCAGCCAAACGGGAATGAGTCCTCTGCAGAAAGCCGTGCAGAAAGCAGCTGTCGTAGGAAAAAAACACCAACACCTTTCGGCAGTTATGTTCATGCGCAGGGACTTTGAGGGGCAGGTTGGAAGTGGGTTCGGGCTGTTTACACGAGAGGAGGGCATCGAGTATCTGGAGCGATGGGCTTGCTTGATGATGGGACCAGTCTTCGAAGCTGCAATAGACGGGAGTAATGCCCATGCAACCAATAAGACCGACTTCTGAGTAGTCATGCATTGTAGTGCGCCTTCTGCTGGTTAGTTTGGAGTTTGGGAAGGGTGCGAGGACGAAACTCCCGCGGCAGGCAGGGTCCCGGAGGCGAGAGAGACAAGGAGGCTGAACCACAAACATAACGGGCATTCTGCAGCCGGAGCGAGCGGCGGCACCAGGGCTGTGGGTGGGTAAGAAGCTCCCGCGCTGTGAGTCTGCATGTCGCTTAGAGTTACGTAGGTCACACACAGGTCCCTGCCCTCAAGGAGCTTACACTCTGAGTGGCAAGTTAGGGAGCGAAATACAGAGTTTTTATTGTCGTCGGGCGAGTGAGTGTGCGAGTGAGGGTCTAAACCACAGAAGTTTCTGAGTTCGTAGGGGGTGTTGGTTTTGTGGATCTCTATGTAGGTGAGCCATTTGGATAAGATCAGGCTCGTTTTGGTATATTTTGTCCAAGTGGGCTCCATTCATGATCTTGGCAAATCTATTGTGCGTACCTGGTTAGATGATGTAGTTTTCATGGACACTCAAGTGTGAGTGTCCTAATGATCTGGATGCGCACTTTTCTGTGGAGTAGGGAGAGCATTATGTATCTGTGAGGCATCTTGGCTCCTAAGGAAGACTAGTGCCCCTCTCTGAGGCATTTCAATAGCCCTATTCTCCTGTTGCCTTCAATCATTGTTCTATGTACCTAGGATTGTTGATCTGTATGCACTTACAGTAAGTCACACCGTATGTACAGTAAGTCTGCTCGGCACATCTGCAGCATTATACTTAGTTTGTACACTACATTTTCAAGGGTCCAGTAATCATATTAACTTTTAATGTACTGTCATTCACACACAAGTGTGTGTATATGCAAGTAGCATAATGTGTGAATAGGCTTTAAAAACTTCTACTCGGAAGAGGGAATGGAATATTTTTTCTATTGTGAATATTGGTTCCCGTTCAGTAGAGGTGTGATGTAATGTTGAACAAAAAAAGTTATACAAAACGTGAGTGTCTGACAACTCCATCTTGTGCACTTAGTGCAAATTAGTGCAAATTAGTTACCCCTTTAACTTAGTAACCCCTAATAGTAACCCCAAATTAGTAACCCCTTTAAGTTACCCTTTCACCAAACTATCCTGTTCCTGATAACTTGAAAATTACTTCAACATGGATAGTGTTCCTAATCTGTTTGTGTGAGAGTGCTGAGGTGGTAGTTTGGATTAATTAGCACAGCGTGTCACTGTGTAAATGAAAGGATGTGCATTCAAAAAATGGGAGAATAAATATTGTCACTGTACGTTCATGGTTTTAAGTCATTCAGCAATAGTTGTTTTTCTGCCAAATCAAGGCAGAATTCAATTATCTATTCATTTTTAGCATTAGTTAGAGCCCAAATCCTACCTCTTCTAGGTGTGTGTAGCCTGGTTTGCCTGCAAAAAATGAATTACTAAACTCCTTGGGAATTTTGAGTGGAAGTCTTAGATTTAAAAAAAATTACACAAAAAATACATAGGGAACAAAATAGAAGTAATAGGTTTGGGTGCTGTTCATTCCTTTATTGTAGTTTGTTTGGATTTGGGACCTTCTTCAGAGTTTACTGAAATAGAATTTGGAGGATTTTAAGATACATCAGTAGGTGAAGCATCATCTGCCTTCTGTGGTCCCAAACAAGCAGTGTCCTTAGCTGACACCAGCTGGTTCAGTCAGGGGAAACTGTGTGTGGTAGGGAAATAATAAACACCTTCCCCTATCATTGTTCGGAGCCCCCACCCATTGTTGCTTAAAAGTAAATAAATTTTGAGGTGAAACTAGAGGTCTTCTGAGTAATGCATAATTTGGACCTGACATCAGTCCTTCAGCTAAACATGTTTGAAACCCTAGACTTTTGGACTGGGTACAAAATGCTCCCACAAATCATGAACAGAGATGATGCAATGTTGTGAAGATTTATCTCCCCCTATAATTTATCATAGGGATGTGGTGGCGTTGTGGGTTAAACGGCTGCTGTTGAGCTTGCTGACCGGAAGGTTGGAAGTTTGAGACCACACAACAGAGTGAGCTCCTGTAGCTTCCCAGCTCCTGCCAACCTAACAGTTTGAAACAGTGGTGTCATTCAAATGATTTAGGAACAGGAACTCACTTTTGATTGGCACTTGTCGGGAACCCGGAAGCAGCCACGGAGCCCGTTAGGATCCGGAACGCCCGTTCTGGTCCGTTCCCCCTGAATGACATCACTGGTTTGAAAGCATGTAAAAATGCAAGTAGATAAATAGGTACCATTTCGGTGGGAAGGTAACGGTGTTCCGTGTGCCTTGGCATATAGTGCTGGCCACATGACCATGGAAGCTTGTCCTCGGACAAACACCGGCTCTTCTGCTTAGAAAAGGAGATGAGCACCACCCTTTACTAGACCATTCGGTCGTGGGGAAACCTTTACCTTATAACTTATATAAATATACATATTACATAAATGCGTGTTTATAAAAATGAATTGGTGTCAATGTTTAACTAAATTCCATGCCTGGATACTACTGGAAGAGCAGCGCTGTTAGTTGGATACACTGCTTCTGTCTATGTTTCCAGCCACTTTTGCCCTTTATATCAGTTTGGTTTGCTGTCCTTTATTGATTGACACACTTCCTAGAAAGATTTTTTTTAAAAAAAACCAGAGACCTAGTCTAAACAATACCCACTTTGTGATCATTAGCATGATATTGGGGTTTGTTTAGCTCCATTACTATTTGAGATTCCTCCTTGTTCCATCTGTGACCCATGCAATGGCATTCATATTGTTTGGAACTAGTCAGACATTCTTCGTTAAGACTATATTAACTTGGGTCAGAGTTTTGAATTTATATAAGGTCTTGAGCTGTGATGGAGAACGTAATTATGGCAAGGCTAGAGATGTAAAATTTCCGGAAATTTTGAAGCTCGGAAAAAAAAACCCTGGGGTTTTTTTTGGAAAAAATTGACATTTTTTGAAAAATTGAAAAAAATGCTACATTAGCACTTTTTTTTTCCTTTTCCAGATTGAAAGTCATTCTGTTACTTTAGGAACATAAAATATGACTATGGACAATTTGACTTGGCATAAAATTATCACAACTAGCATATTAAAAACATAGTGTAGCCAAACAATTATTACGAACGTAATATACTTTTTTCATAATATTTTAAAATTGTAACAAATGGAGCAACAATCTCCTGAACTGTTTACTAGTTTATGTGGAACAGACAAAAAAACCTCCACAAAATTTTTTTTAAAAATCCAGAAGTAACAATTATTCATATTTCCTCTCTACAGTACTAAATAATAATAAAAAAACATTCTGATAAAAAGAATTGAAGAGGGGGGAAGTGTATAGAAGGGAGTGGGACTAAGTTTCAATGAATGGGCATGAAATTTAATCAGAATCATTTTCTGAGCTGTAATTATCAGTTTCAGTCTCTGCTTCTGCAGCTATTCTGTTGTATCTGTCATTATCACAGTTATTTTGGACTTCTAAAAACTGAAGATTTGCCCGGATTGAAACAAGCTTCTCTATCCTTTCACATGTCAGTCTATTTCTTGATTTAGTGTGTTTCCAAACATAGATCAGAAGATTTCACATGCTGAAGAGGATGGAGGAGTCTGAAGAAGGCGAGAAGCATGAGGAGTCAGAGGCTGTGTTAGAGATATAAAATTTCCAGAAATTTTGAAGCTCGGAAAAAAACCCAGGTTTTGCCTTGGAGGGTTCAGTTTGTAACCTAGGACTAGCTTGTCCTCAGTGCACAGAAATTAGAATAACCCGATACCACACATATTTTTAGAAATTATTTGGAAACTATTTGAACACCTTGTCTTAAAATATTTTATTCATCATGTTAAAATAATATATTCCGTAATCAATTTTTTTTCTTTTCAATTTTTCCAATTTTTCAGAAAAAAACAAAAATGCTTCAGGAAAAAAAACGTGTTTTTTTAATGAATTTTTTTTGGGTTTTTTCCAGGCCTTCACATCTTCACATCTCTAGGCAAGGCTAAAATTCTTCCTAAATCAATCCTTTTTGAACAATTTTAGAAAGTTTTTGTTTTTCAAAGTGTCTGCTATGCTGAAGTGTCCACTTGTCTATCAAGTACTGGCCAATGTCTTGCAGGTAAGGAAGGCACTAAGCTAAGGGCATATATACAACGTGCGATCTCACCACACTCCAAATTCATTTGCATGATTAGATCCTTTTCACTTTACTCCCTGAATTTTAGCATGCCTTATTTCCACACTGATCACATTTTTAGATTGTGTAAATTAAGCAAAAGGGGAGGTGGGCAAGATAAACGTGAAGATGAGAGATATAAAACCTGCTTTTCAGCCCTTAAAAAAGACTTATATAACATAAGGGAGGGTCTCTTTGTATTTGACTTTTGTCTATACTCTTCGGAAAGGTATGTGGCATTCCATAAAGCTAATAGTTCTAAGTACAGAAGGAGATGGGTATCTGTTGTTATCTTATTGATACCATCCCCTCCTCGGTTTATAGTTGACTTGTTGGCTATTGTTCAAGACATTTGTCTTCTAAGTTCTTCACAGTGAAGTTTTGCTCTCACTGAAGTGATAAACCTGTGTCTGGACTGTGCTGCTTTAAAGTGCAGGTGGGGGCTGTCATTATGGAATGCACCCCACAGTTAAATATTCCTACATGTAAGAAAAACTGGCATGTCAGAAGAAGCATTTGTCTTTTCCTCGATATCTGTGTGAAGGGAATTCTTTGTAGGAATGAGCCAACTATTCAGCAGGTTTGAGTGGTAATATAGTGATTGTATGCGAGGGTTTGTGGATAGGCACCAGTGCTTTTTTCACTGAAAGATAATTCTTTCTGTCTGAAAGATAAGAGCACTGCTTGCTCCATGATATGGTATCTTAATTCTCTTGAAATGAGAATTTTAGCCATTGTTTTATACGTGGCATTTTACAAACCCCATTACTAATATTTGGCTGTGATCTTACACTCATGTACTGTATTTCAGTCCCATTGAACTCAGTGAGGCTTACTTTGGGGTAGATATGCATAGGATTGTATTGTCAATCTAGATTTATTTTCTGAACCATGTCAAGTGAAAATGCTTAAAAACAACCATCCATGTGTCTGAAATAGACTCTTAATTCCAGTTGTGTTGATGTAAGGTTTATTGAACCCATTTTGCAAAAACAACAAAAACACATGTTTTGGTCTGACTCATGCAGACTTGAGTCTGCATGTCAAGGACCTGGGCACTGATTTGAGAATAGATGTAAAAACTAGAGTCTGAAAACCCGTGAGTCTGGATGTGCTTGCTTGCTTTTTTCACAGTGTGGGGGTATCTGAAAGCCGGCAGTTCCAGCAGGGAGGCAGGGTTAATGTTTTGTATCAAGCAAGAGGCAAAGGGGAGGTAGGCGGGAGTGGGCTCTCTTTTCTGAAGGAACTGATTATCATTGGATGAAGGAGGGCAGACCGAGGATCCCAAGGAGTTATTGCCTTAGGATTGGCTGGACTCTGACAATTGGGTGGAGGAGGAGGTGGAGAAGCCAGGGAGAAGGCGGTTCTTAGCTATCACGCCTTCCTCCAACCTCATGGCTTTAGTAGTGTCCGGGCTCAGGGGAGGAAGCCTCTGTGCAATAGGACTACTTCTGAGTAGAGTTGCAAAGGATTGAGTCATACTGCTCATAATGTAAGCCTCCCAGCTGCTGCTGCTGCATGACCTTGCTCCTACATGCCACTTCTGTCTCCTCATGCTTTCTG
Organism: Lerista edwardsae; assembly: GCA_029204185.1. Classification (NCBI taxonomy): domain Eukaryota; kingdom Metazoa; phylum Chordata; class Lepidosauria; order Squamata; family Scincidae; genus Lerista; species Lerista edwardsae. The sequence goes on from JAJKFI010000014.1 coordinate 14,828,844, forward strand.
TCCCACCCCCTCCTGCCTTCCCCAGGATGACTTTTTCGTCCTTGCCTTGCCCAGGACACAGACTTTTTGGTCTCTGCCTTGGTGTACCATCCATGGCTCGCTTCACAAAATACTTTTGACTCAAGTCAAAATGACTTGAGTCATTGCTCGCTCGCCAGAGCCAAGGGCACCTGTTAGGACTTGTGCCCTAGTTGAGTTTGGGTGTGTGTGTGGAATCTTGAGACTCGACTCAAGTCTCATCGCAGGGTCAAATTCCCATCCCTGCTTAAAAGTGAAATAGTTGGTATAATTATTTTAGAATAAGATCATTTTTATAAAGTTGAGCTGATGTACTTGTTATGTATATCTGCGGGACAGACTCTAGCAGATTATTTTCTTCCTATGAGAAGCACAACTTGAGTTGGCATATCACATGGAGCAAACTGAAACTTGCTTTTTTTTTTCTTTTTTCTTAGAAGTTCAGTTATGGTGGTGGTTGTTATGTTTATTGTCTACCAGGATTTTTTTTTTGCAATTCTATACAGAAGTAAGTCTGTTTCCAGTAAGGAGAATATAAGAATAATTATGTTTTAATGTAGCCACTCATGTTTGCTTCATTAAGCTTGCCTTCATTTGTTGAGTCCTCTACCAAGCTATAACATGTCAGAACTTGCCTGCTTTACCAGAAAATCTCCTTAATCTAAAAGGACTAGGGTAAGTCAAGACCTTTGGATAACCATGAATTTAGTCAAAGATGTTTTGGCATAAGAGTCAAAAAGAACATTTGGACAATAACAGACTTTGGATTGTGCATGAAGAGGATTTGATGCAGATAATGTTACTCTCCTGACTTTGTTTTTAAACCCACAATGTTATTTAAACCCACAACAATCCACTGTTAAATATGTGGTATATTTACATAATTGCAGAGTGAATTTGTTGCTGCTTCATAGTAGCTATGGCCAGGGTTACCAGATACAAACTGGAACAGAGTGCCTATACCTTTAACCATTGTATAGCCAAGGGAATTTGGGCAGGTGCAGCTCATCATGGAAGGGTTTCAAAAGCCGCACCTGCCAAAATTCCCTCTTCTATATAACGGTTAAAGGTATAGGCACTCTCTCCTAGTTTGTATCTGGTAACCCTAACTATGGCTTTTGTGAACTCAAGTATGTGTACGTCAGAAGCAGAAGGTGCTACAGTGGGTGGCAAGTGCAATGGGTGCCAGCAGCGGTGAGGCACAATAGCGCGAAACAACCTGCATGCTTTTTGCCCCCCCTCGCGCTCATATCGCTCCTTAATGAAGCAATTCTGGACACATGGAGGCGTGGCTGGGTGGCGCACAGGAGCTGGATGGCCACGTTGGGGGCATGGCGATGTCGCACCCCCCGCGGGTGCTCTGCAAGCCGGGAACGGCTCTGGTGTATGCATATATGTGGGTTATATAAATATACCCAAATTATTTGTAGACATTAGCAGAGCAGAGTTGTACATGCAATCCTCTTCCATAAGAATTGCATCAGTTGTGTGTCAGCGGCTGGCAGTTAGGTCTCAAAACTGCAGTTCAGAGCTGTTGTGCTAATGCACATTTGAAGGGTCTATGGTGCAGTGGCTCATTTGTTCCACCAAGGAGGCACAACAGGGATCAGACTTTGCTATTTAGGTAACATTCATGCTGTTGCCTGGATCCTGGTACAATCTTAAAGCTGTGTTGTTGGTACATTTGCTAGGTCCAGAACAAGAAAAGACTCCAGTATCTCTGGGAGTTACAAAGGTGGAAATATTTTGTTTGTATGAACCACCTTTATGAAATTTTCAGCTTTTCCCTTCTGTAGCTCTATAGTGGAAAATTTTGCTGTGTAGAAACCTCCTTTAGCTAAACTTTTGGTTCTGTGCATCTCTGAAAGCTATAGGAATAATCTTGGATTCTGAACCTTACAACTGTAGCTGTTGGATATTTCAAAATCAGAAAATTACTCAGTCAGTCCTCTTTATATGTGAAGTCGTTATCTATGAATTTGCTTATCTGTAAAGGCAGAATTGCAATGTACCTCATTATCTGCACCTTTGTCTAGTATGCAGAGCCCTTCTGAAGGCTGCAGGGACCTTCAGGATGGCACCTGTGACCAGCGCTGACCCTTTTAAAACAGCTGGCAGAAGCATTTGTTGGCCATGTTTAAGGAGTCTGTGGTTGCAAGTGCCATTCTGAAGATCCCTGCAGGCTCTAGAATGTCTCTGCAGCATACAGAGATCTTTGGGCACTTCCTGTTCCATTTTGCTGACTTCCTGAGATGATCTGCTGGATTCTTCTGATGACAGATAAGGTACCACTTGCACCTAGCCCTATTGATCAATGGTTTATTATCTGCAAATTCACTATCCATGAAGATTTCCAGGAATCTAACCTTACTGGATAATTAGGACTTACTATAGCTGTTTTAACTACTGTGTTCAGAGTAGGTAAAGCAAAATTATACTTCTACTCTTCCTTTCAGACCTGTACCACAGATGGTGAACTTCAAACAAGCTAAGGGTCAAATCTTATGTTTCTCCACTACTTTGTACAACAGAGCCGAAATGGCCACTACTGTGTCCTGTGGGACAAGGGAAGCTGCCGGTGGCCTCCTTGGTGTAAGGATACGTTGGGTCTACTCAGATCTTCACTAGTTCTTTAGTTCTGCCCCTTCCAGTCTTCTCCCTCCCCCACCCCAAAAAGCCTCTCTGTCAGCAGTGGGGGTACTTAGTGCCGGGTGCTTGTCTTTCGTGTCCTGCTGGCGTGGAGGCCCAGTGCTGACCCCTTTGCTGGTGCCACACGTACCCCACTGGCAGCGAAGTGCCTTATGGCACTTTTGTGACAGCCAAGGCAGCATGTGGGCAACCAGTGCTACTCTTGCGGAGGATAGTGTTCTAAGAAGTTTTAAGTGTTCGTATTTCCCAGTAGTAAAAAAGTGTCTTACAGCACTTTCCGACACCCACTTTGCAACAGCAAAGTTGTGACAGCACTTTTGCGAGTGCACTACCAGCACTGGGGGCAGATAGAAACAGGCTCTTAGTTTTCTTTCCTGGGTGTTACAAGTGTAATAAAAAGGGTAGCACAACTTTAAACCCCTGAATATGAAACTGGATATTAGTTTCAAGGTATCTTTAAGCAGAGATGTATATTCCACATCAAAGGATAAGCACTCGGGCCTACGTTCCCTTTCTTTTCCCCATTATAATATAAATGCAGATTCAAGAATGGAACAGGTTTTAAAATTGCCCAATGCTTGTTATTGGTGAAAGAGAATTATCTATTTGACCAAGTAAGATAATAAACTCTTCAGTTAGCTTTTCTGTCAGGCTTCGGCGTGGATTAACTGGCAAGAACCTTCAGGGATTGTGAACCATGTGGGAACATACTCCATGGTTTCAAGTGATTCTCTTGGGTGTTTAGTCACCTTGGGTTGGGCTGCTGGGTGGAACTGTAACTTTGGAAGGGAAAGGGCTAGGTCAGTAATCTTCTAGGGAGTGATGTTTTTCCTCCTTTGTTCTTAACATAATGTAGATGGCATGTCTTTGGGATGGACAACTTCATATTTTATGTTGTGTAACACCATTATCAGCCTAGCTCTTGGGAATGAATACAACTCTTCTCAGATAAATGAAATAGCTTGCAGGGTTTTAAATTAAGCCATTGTTACAGAAAATGGCTCTAGAGAAGGCTCGTTCCCGAGCTGCCATCCCTTTAACTTGGGACAGAGGGGGCACTTGAAGAAGAGCCCCTTTAGATGATCTAAGAGGGAGAACAGGTATGTATTGGAGAATGCAGTCCTTTAGGTAGGCTGGGCCTAAGTCAAGAAGGGCCTTAAAGGTCAGTACCATCATCCTAAATTGGGATCGGAAGTGAATGGGCTTTTAAGCCTTTTGGCCACTTCACCTACTATGGTTTGTATTGTTGCTGTTTTTAAGACTTGCAGGAATTTGAATTTTTACAGCATTTGACTCTGTATGTTCTAACTGAAAAGCAGGTTAAAGATGAAGGGAAGTAAATAAAAATCTAAATATGGAAATACAGTCATCACACAGATAATGTCATTGGGAAGCTGTGATCGGTCAAATAATATTTACTTCATGGCCTCTGCATAATGTGTGAAATGACATTTTTGTATGCTGAAGAACATAAGAAAAGTCTTGCTGAACCAGGCCAAGGGCCCATCTAGTCCAGCTTCCTGTGTCTCAGTGGCCCACCAGATGCCTCAGGGAGCATTCAGATAAGAACGGGCTGCATTAGCACCATGCCCTTACTTAAAAAAATCTAAAACTACCATAGGTTAGTCCTGCAATGAATAAAATACTGTACAGCATCAGTTTTCTGAGATTTGGAGACTGATCTCTCCAGCTATAATCTATCACTCTAGTTAAAACCCCATTCTAACTGCTTAGCTTAATTTATAAAGGGATAGGGAAGAAATGAGTGTGTCCTCATAAAACTTGGTGAGAATAATAATAGTTATCATGAAGTATTGCAGAATGCTTTGTCTGAGGTTCAGAGTACTTCACCTATGTTTTCAGTAATCTTTATAGTAACCCTTGTTGTAAAACATCCCAATAAGGTGTGGCTGTGTTATCTCTGTATTACAGGTAGGAGGCCAAGGGGTAACAGCTTAAGCTTGCCTAAAGTCATCTAGTAAATTTGTGGCTGAAGTCAAATTTGAACAGAAGACGTTTTAGCACATAGTAGTACTGCAGTTCAAAGTATGCATTGTAGCAATAGTCACATGATAAATGTGTATACAATAAATTACATGGAGCGGCTCTAGGAGTGGTGGGGCCCAATGCTGGGCATTCCTGTGGGACCTCTACCCTCCCCGGAGGGTTGCCCACTCACCAAGAAGATTGCTTGTGGAACCGCGCACAAAGTGCAGCACCTGGATAGGTGGTGACATGATGATGTCACCGCCAACTGCTTCCAGGAGGCCCATTTTGGGCCGTGCAGAGGCAGGTGGGAAGGCTAAAGGTAAAACTGACCTACAGCCCATTTTGATCCTGGTTGCAAAATGCGTGGCCCAATGTGACGACATCTGTCACTGCCTTATGGCCGACCCTGACATGGGGGAGAGATGGCACACCTAGTCCTAATTTACATGCATCTGTATGTAATATGCATTACATAATATATGCATCAACTTTGTATATGTGACCAGGGTCTGTGTACAAAGCAAGCGATTCAGTTACTATACCAGGTGGCAGGGTTGTTTTATGCTCCTGCTTCTCACATGCATTTGTTGTACTGTATATGTGTTTGCACTATCATAGAATGAGATGCTCATCAGATGTTCATTACTGTGGTTCTGCTATATATGCAAAAAAATCTCAAAATTTGCTGTTCTTATTCCATTTATTCTAACACATTCCTGCTTTAAAGACTACAGTCACCATGCTTCCAAAGGCCAAACTGTACATGTTCAGTCCTATGCAGTTTTCCCCCAGTTTTTGTTTTCTTTTATAAAAATGGAGCCACAGTCTGCATTGGAAGACTGGTACAAGGTACAGGTTTCCCATGTTTTACCTTTTCCCAAACTGATGGGGATGGGCAATTCTTAGAAACTTGCTGCATGCACCCACATGGAAAATTGAATGCAACTGAAGTTCATGTTGAGTTTGAGCATGAAGTTGCTGAAAGCATCTTAAGACAATGGAGTAATTTTTGTCAAGCTGTGTTCATAGTGTTGGAAATCTGTCTGCTTTTTCATGCTTAATGCAGTGGTTGAGGTGTCCTTCAGCCTTTATTTCTCCAGAAAATGAAATGGCAGTGGTTTTTTCTCCCGTAGTTCACTTTTTTATCATGTTTATTGCAGAACAAGCATTTTTTTTAATGGCCTCTAAAGACTTCCTCATCTCTCCCACCCTGGTGAGACAGTGAATGATTAAGCAGTACAGAAGCAGAGCAAACATCTTTTTGCCCTAATTTCCAATCTCTCTGTAGATGGTCTGTCTTGATGCTTATATATGTGTGTGGCATGAAATCATGTCATTTGCTCCCAGAACTGGAATGTAAATGGATTTCATGTGACTGATGAACAGAAATGTGTACAGAAGATGGTCTTATCAGTTCTGTATCTCTTCACTTAGAGCATTTTGGATGGAAAATAAAAAGATCACATGGGTGAATATTACATTGATTCGAGAAGCTGGGATGTATGTCATTATTCTCCTCCCCTCTCAGCCCCATGTCCTGGAACCACCTACCCTCCTCCTACCACATCTTCTCCCATCAGTCTGAAAGGCAGCTTCTGGATTACCCACAAGCAGTGTTGTCATCTACTTAACTCTCTTGTAGGTGGAACGCTGGGCGGGACTTAGAGTGATCGACAGCCCGTCGACTCACTTCCGCTTTCTTCGCACGCCCCGCGCAGCTTTCCCTCAACTCGGAGGGGGCGCCTGCTCGCCCAGGCACCCGGCGCGCCCCCCACCCATCCCCCCTGGCGAGCAGGCGCTCCCTCCGAGGCGAGGGAAAGCCGCGCGGGGCACGCGAAGAAAGCAGAAGTGAGTCGACGGGCTGTCGATCACTCTAAGTCCCGCCCAGCGTTCCGTCTACAAGAGAGTAGATGACAACACTGCCCACAAGGTCATCTGGTGCAACAATGGGAGTTTAAAAAAAAACAGTAAGCAAGCATACAAACACTAAAGAGAGTCAGGATTCAAGTAATGACTCCTTTCCGAATCACTGCCATGAGTCTCAAGTCGCACATCAGTCACTTGAGTCCAAAATGAGTTGCGAAAAACCAGCATTTTCGTGACTTGAGTCTCCATTCCTGCTAGAATGTGGTCTAACTTGTTTGGAAATGTCTTTGATTCATTATCAAAGAGCTATTACCCTGCAGTGCAAACGTAGATATCCACTGCAAGAGCAAGAGGAAAATTTAATTGCTCAGTTTAGGCTCAAAATGAAGCCTCTGAAGGTGACCGGATCTCTTATCTGGTTGCTTTCAGAGGCTCTTCTGAGACACACCAAGGGCTTTTCCGGGCCTCATCATGCCTTAAAAGGCTTTAAAACATCACTTCCAGTTTTCACCCCAAACTGGAAGTAACTTTTTTTTTTTTAACCAAAACAGTCATTCTGAGGCCTGTGCCACGACCCAGCGCAAAGTAAGGCCGGCCAAGTTCAAATGGTGCAGGGGGTTGGTGAGGGCAGGGGGAGGTGGAATGTGGCAGGAGGGAGGGCACATCTGTGGGCAGGCAGGTCCCCTTTATTCAAAGTGCAGACCAGCTGGCTGCCTGTTCCAGCATGGTATAGGATCGCGCTGTCCTCTCGATTTTGTTGTATGGGGGATTGTTAAAAATATTTGTGTTCGCAGGTGCCAGATGCTTTAGCTGCTCCAGTTGTCATTGTGTCGTGCCCCCCCCCCCATAAATGTGCGAAAAAGGAAGAGAATTGAAATCCCACAGCTTTTCAAAGCATAAATACTAATTGCTTGTTTGGGGAATAGGAATGGGAGGTGAAGGAAATACATCTTAGAATTTGGTGCAAATTTAAAGTGTAGAGATGCTTGAGTATTTAACAATAGAATTGTTGTATCATTATTTTTCCCTTTTGTGAGGTAATGGACAACATATTTGCAGCAATCTTGTACTAGGTGACATTGACTTTCTCACAACACTAGATACAGCACAGAAAATGGTTCCTACTAAACCTGCCCTCAGCTGTGCAGTGGTAGTACTGCTCTGTATTCTAATGAGAACTTCCCCTTGCTAATTGGATGTTAAATGTTGTTTTTCAGTGATGTCCTCGCACTGCCAATCTTTAAACAAGAAGAACCTCAACTTTCCCCTGAAAATGACACGAAGCTCCCTCCATTTCAATATGTACTATGTACGGCCACATCACCTGCTGTGAAGCTTCATGAAGAAACCTTGACCTATCTCAATCAAGGTAGGACCAGCACAAAACTGGACAGCCAAAGGAAAATGGCTGTCCAGGGACTTCCTGGCAAAATGAAGAGATCAAACATCTTAGCCCCTACTTAGTCTGGGAATTGTTGAAGGCAAGTGTGTGGACCTGGTCTGTGCATGAATGGGGGAGACCACAGGAATGTCATTTACTCTGCTCTGAGTTTACTAAAGAAAGTATGGAACAGAAGTATAATAAGTAAATTTTATTTTTCCCAAAAGGACGCCCTCTGTGGGGAATGTTTTCCATGTCAGAATCTGACAGAATTCCATAGTGAATCTGATGAATCTAGGGCAGCATAGTAAATCATGTAAAGATGTGTGTTGGCTTCTTCCATGTCATGTGATGTCATTATGCAGTTCTTGAAAACGTAGTTTCAAGGTCTACTCATGGTCTAGTTAAGGGTGCAGAATAGCTAATTTCTGAACGGTGAGATTTAAGACTTCACGGTTTGTTCTTCAGAACCAACTATTTCCATATAGTTATCAAGGAACACATAGTATAATCAGCACATAGTGAATGGGGAAATGTGATGAATTTAGATCAGGTGTATAAGTGTTTAAGTTCCTGCATTCAAGTGAAGCTCCATTAAGTAGCACTAGCCAACTTGCTCAACCTGATCTACTTTATTGGGTTATTGTGAGGAAAAAGTGAAATTCTTCTTTTGTAATATTAGTTTTATTTCATATAGTTGTATCTTTATTTCATCATATATGGAGGTATTTGTAATAACCTGTAACCATTGGTGACTTTCTCGGATTTCTTCTTTTTGTCTTTCTGACATTTTCTTACAAATACCAATTATCCTTGAGGTGCAATTCTATGCAACTCTACTCAGAAGAAAGCCAAATTGAGTTCAATGGGTCTTGCTCCCAGGTAAGTGTATTTAGGATTGCAGCTGTAACCAGAGCGGCTTTGGAAATCATGGAACACAAGAGAAGCAGAAAACTCAAGGGAATTGTGCTTTTGTTCATGCTGCTTTGCAACTTCTGAAGTGAAATTGTTGTCTCTTTCCTCACAATAGGACAATAGGACTCACCATGACCAGGGGTGGTTTGTGTGTCTCATGTCGGGGGATGGAGTTAAAGTTTCAGTTCAGATGAGGCAAAGAATTACAAGGAAGAAATGTGTGGTCTGTACTCCGCTACTGCTAAACTATTACTGTATCTGTCTGAAGCAGCTTCTAGAAATGCTGCTTTTGCCCTCAAGTGGAGGTTTATGGCCTGATCTTGCTCCCTAGCAGCACTAGTCTTGCGCATGCTGCCATGGAGATGGCTGTTGCAAAAATTCTGTAAAGCACTTAGTGATGGCCTAGCAGTAGTTGCCACCAGTGCGAAGGCCTGTATGGGCGGGCGCTGGCTTGCTCTGGCAAGAGAAGGATCGGCCACCAAATGGGGTGAATGCAGTGCCCAGCAGTTGGACAGGGGACAGTGGGGAGCAGAACTGGGTGGGGGAAGGAGGGAGATTCAAGCCCAGGAGGGAGGTGGGAACTGCAGCAGAGGAACTGCCACCAAATCCTATCCTCCACCCTGGGTCTGAAAGTCCTACACTGTTACTCAGAACTGCACTACCCAGATCTGAGTAGTCCCATAGAGGCTGCTGGGACTTATGGGGAACAAATGTTTACATACAAGGAGACCTCCAGCTGGCAACATGGGATATAGCAGCTGTTTCAGCCTGGCTGTATCGAGGCACGGTCAGCCTTATTAGTATTGGGCTGCTTGTTGTGTTCTGTGTGGCAGGAGGAGGAGAGCTTGAAAGTCTATCATTATGAGAAACTTGGAAATGTATTCCCCCCCTGCCCCCCCCAAATTGCTTGTTGTATTGCACAAGAATGACTGTGGCCAGTGAATGGTCACCAGTTGACCAGGAAGGAATTTACTGTGATCTAAAAAAGCCAACCTAGCAGTTCTTCTGCCAATCTCCTGCCAACCTAGCAGTTTGAAAGCACATAAAAATGCAAGTAGATAAATAGGTACCACTTCGGTGGGAAGGTAACGGTGTTCCGTGTGTTCCGTCATGCCGGCCACATGACCACAGAAGCTTGTCCTCGACAAACACCAGCTCTACAGGCTTAGTAACAGAGATGAGCACCGCTCCCTACAGTTGGTCATGATTAGACCATTCGGTCGTGGGGAAACCTTTACCTTTTAAAAAAGTCGAAGAACCTGGAACCCAAGTTATTTTCTTCGTAGTCATGGAGATTTTGTATATGGAACAGAGCTGGATACAGAAAGAGGTAAATTGGATAAATCAGCTGTGAATTAAGGTGAGGGCTTAATTAAAAGGCTTTGATGGCTTGAACCTATCCTGTGAATGAGAGAGATTAAGGGAGCAATCCTACCCCCTTTTTGGCCGATGCAAGCCACTTGTGTCAGCCGAGTACTGTTGAAAATGTGCTGTAAAGTACATCCATTCTAGTGCTTCTGGCACAGTGCTGACGCAGGCAGTTGCGTTGGCCCTGCACTGCTGGAGCACACCCCTGGTAAGCCGCTCTGGTGCCAGCCGTGTCCGGGTGGTGCAGGGGCTATTCTGGGTGGGGAGAAGGTGGGAAGGAAGGCAGAGGGATCAGGGTAGAGGGAGGGCATTTTGGCAGGAGGGTCACCCTGGGGAGGGGAGTTGAGTTTGGATGTGGCCATAGGCCAATCCAACCCGCCATTCCCAGGCCGCACAGCCCCAATTCAGGCTGTGGCGCATGCTCGGACTTGCATGCCACAGATCCAAGCAGGCCCATTGGGGCAGCTGGCACCTTGGTCCCCTTTCTCCGTGGAGGCTCCAGTGCAGTCCCAACTTGCGTTGGATACTGCGTAGGCCGTCCTGCCTGCCTGCCTGCCTGTTCTGGCGCTGGTTAGGATTGCGCCCTGAGAATCTCATTGGTTTTGGAATGTGGCTAAGAGCAGCAAGGACCAACTTGCATCAACCTCTGCATCTCACCATTCTTCTGTGTGCAGCTGCCCAGTAAATGGAGTGGATACTCCTACCACTCAGGTCTTTTTATTTTAGTTGCCAAACTCAAAGCTGTTTTGAGGTGTAACCAAGTTATGGGCTGCTTTTGTTCCAGTTCTCTCTGTGTGGGTTCAATTTATTCCACCATGCTCACCCTGAAGACATAGTCCTGATGCCCAATTCACGTGTTGCTGGAGTGCTGTGGGAATTGGTTCTCTGTGGACTGGTCATGGGCCATTCTAGTAATGTCCATAGGGAACAACCTCATGGGTTGAGAGAACAATGTGGTTTCTTCTCACACCAGCAGCACCATGCAGTTATTTGTATAATCTACACAGCTCCTCTCCATAGGCAGGACCACAGAGAAGTAGCTCTGGAACCATATAAATCTGCACTGTCAGCATTCACCTTAATTAAAAAGTGAGTTTTTTAATTAAAGTTTTTTTTCAGAGTGGTAGACTTTTTATTTTTATTTGCAAACTTGTTATAATGTTGGAAATGTGGCACATAAGGATTCCCCAAGAGAGTTGTGTACCAAAGTAGCTCTTATTTTTGAGCAGTACACATTTTCCGTTTTTTTATATATAATTCAAAGGTTTAAATGTGTATTTCTTGATCCAGAAAAAGTCAGTTGGCATTATCAGCCTGATAAAAAAGTCAGCCTTTCATTATCAGCCTAGCTCAGTAGATCAAGTGTGCTGGCATTGGAATTTCATAGACTGCAACAGCTGAAAGTGGCCACTAAGGTCATCTGAACAACCTCCTTTGGCAGCATTCTGTAGATCCTTGTCATCCTTCACAGATACTAATATATGCTTCCCTCTTAAGAAAATTCCACTTTATTGTCCGTTTTGCTTGTGCTCAGTAGCTTTTTTTTTTTTTTCCATATCAACCCAAATCTCATGCTTTCTGTATTTTAGCTCAGGGTTGGTGCCACTTTGCTCTGGCTGGCCCCAAGTGTGCACTTGTTCTATTATTCTTTTTTTGTTTTGCACAAGAAGCTTCTTTCTTTGTTTTGAACTTTGCACATAAAATGGAATAGCACCCTGGGGGAATTAGAATTGTGGAGATAAAAGGGTGTTGTGTCTTGGGGTTGGCCTCCTGGCCCTGAGGTGGCTGATGTCCAGCTGTTCCAGATGATGGGCTGGTCTGGACCTTTCTGCAGGGTGCGTGAGAGTGAGAGAGAGAGAGACTCATCACCCTGAGGTCTATGGCTCCAGCCCCAGGTCTCCCCCATTCAGCGCAGGGTTTGACAAAGGGCTGCTTCTTATCTCTGCCCGCTGTGGCTCTCCATTCACCTGCAGTTCTCTGTCCAGCATGTTGCCCTGTCTTTGGCTGTCCCCGGCGTCCTCAGGTAGGGAGGGAGTCCGCCAGGGACCCAGACAAAGGGGTATAATTACTGTTCTCCTGCCAGCCTAACCACCTGTCTTGAGGCATGCTATCCTGTTAACCCAGTCCAACTCCAGTTTCATTAATTTATATGCAACTTGTTGCTCCAGAATGTGGATACATCAATGATTTAAAATCTCAGGAGTTGGATAGATGACGTATGCATTTGGATAAGCATTCAGTTCATGATCATACATGCATATTTGAATGCCAGAGTCATTAGTCCACACTAACTTATTTTTAATCAGGTTGTATATCAGCATCTACAAGTACATTCATAAATACATTCCCAATCTTTAATCTACCATAGACACCTGGCTTTAAGAAGAGAAATTTTTGCAAATAAATGAGTTGTAAATTCCTCTTTGTCTTATCTCAGGGTTAATCAGGGATCAGGGCAGTTCACAGGTTTCAGCTGCCTGTTGATTGTCTGCAGACCATCTTTTATGCTTGCAGAGACTTTAAATTGCAGCTGTCCTTTGATCTCTGTTTTATTTTTTTATATTGGTTGGAGCTAGCAGCTAGGTCTCCTGGGCATGCTGCTAACTCCTTAACTCCCAACCCTTTCTGAAGTTACTAAGCCATGTTTTTAAACCTGTGGGTTTTTTCCCCTGCAGTTTAAATCTGGTTTTTTTAACATCAGTTCAAAGCTGTCTGTCTTGTGTCATTATTTGGAGAGGGGGGGGGTTATGCTTCTCTTCACAAGCACCATTTCCCTTACTCTCTCCTCACTGCAGTGATTGGCTCCTAACCTTCTCAGGATGGGAGAAACAAGGGAGGATAATATCAGACATAATTACAGTCAAACACACCCCTAGGTTTTACTCCCCTGACTCATCTGAGGGTAACAGAGGGTAACATGATTTTTGGTTTAAAACCTGCCCTCTACTTATCTGTGAAATTGACTTATACACGAGTATGGTATATTGTTGAATTTTCCATTCTTGCACTATAGGGCTGTCAAATTTTATCTATACATGAATGAGGGTTCCTTCTTTCTAAATCAAGTCCTAGTAATTATTGTAAGATGACACTTCTTTACTATTCACTTTTGAAAGAACATTTTTTGAAAACACATTTTTAAACAGATACAGCCAGTTTCTTTTGGGAAATAACTGAATTAAGATTAAGCATTAATCTACTACAAAGAAATGACTGTTCCCGGGAGATCTAGAACAAAGGTCTCTTGAATTGCTGGTAAAGAGCTTCTGCTACGTGTAACTGAGACTTGTAGTATTCTAGTCTGCCTGTTCTAAAGATGATTTATAATACCATTCCTGTGCTAGCAAAGCAGAAGTTCATTCAGAGAGTACACAGAGGGGTTAGGATATCATTAAATATAGCTTGGCTATTTTCATTGAAACTATTTCTGATTTTTAGATTTGTGTTTAAACGTACATTGCTGTTTTGGTTATCAAACATACATCGCAATTCTAGCGTGCCCATTGCGTTGACACGATGTCATCGTATTGACGCAAGGGGCAGAGTGCCGGTGTGCGGGCACCAAGCAGCACCCCCACATTGGTGCTCCAACTCTGAAGCTGACACTGCTTGCAGCGTCGGCTTCAGAGCGCCAACGGAGAGCCTCCCTTGCGCCGAACGAAGATGGTCGGCGCAAGGGATTCTCTGTCGCATTTCGGGATGGGGATTGGTGGTAGTGGGGAGGCGGGACCTGGGCAGGCTTGGGAAGTGGCCGTACAGTCACTTCCTAAGCCCATCAGCAAGGCCACGCAATCCCAATTCGGGCCGCATGGTCTTCTCGGATCTTTGCCCGCTCTTTTGTGGGCGCAGATCCGAGGAGCACATAGGGGAGGCTGGAGCCTCCCCTACGATAAGGGAGCACACGCTCCCTTGCCGTGGGGGGCTCCAGCCTCCCCCAACCCAGCGTCGGATATGGCGCTGGCCGGCCGGCCGGCCTTGCCATTCCGGTGCTGTGTTGGATTGCGCCCACAATAATTTTCAACCTTTTTCATGTTATGGCACCCTGACATGGTGCCAAAATTGTCAAGGCAGACCATTTGGTTTTTGAAAATTGACAAGGCACAACTGCACTGCCGGTGGGGGCTCACATCCCCCAATGGCCCTACTAATAAATTTTAATCACACAACTGTGGACCATTCATGGCACACCAATGTGCCATGACACACTGGTTGAAAACAGCTGATCTAACACAATGCACTGGATGTAAAAGCAGATGATATTTCAGAATCCAAATGGGCAGCCCAATCCTGAGCTGCCTGGCCACCTGAGCGAGCAGCAGTTGCCAGGTGGCTACCGCTGCATCCCTTGGCAGCCAGGCAGTCGTGGGAGGCTCTGCGGGAGAAAGGAATGTTCCTCCCCTTTTCCCCATGGTCAGGCCGTCTACTTGCTATGCTAGTTAGCCAGCATAGAGGCGAGGGACTCTGTATACGGCTGCATGGCCCTACGTGGAGGTTGGGATCGGCGGCAAACATCACCGCTGGTCCCAACAACTGCTGCTCGCCTCCTCCTGCCCAAGAACATCCTCCTGCCCCACTGAAAAAGATAGCTATGCTAGTGACAGGTGTACTCACCACTCACTGGCTTGCAGTACTGCTTTCGGGCAGTGTGGGGTTGGCCAGGCAGTTGCCCAGCATTGGCGGTAATGGCTTTCCCCTGATGCTGGAGGTGCCGTACAGCACCTTTTGTGCTGTATAGTCATACTGCCTGTGTTAAGGCCTACAGGAATGGGCCCTTATTGTCTCACCTTTCCTTTGTTCTGTTCCTGCCTTGGAACAGAGACAGTAAAACAACAACTGAAACCAGCAAGGATTTGGGGCAGTTGTTCCCAAACTATGCGCCATGGCTCCTCAGGGAGTTGCGGAATCACCCCTTGGAGCCCCCCTCTTTCCTCAGGCAGCATTCTCTTAGGAGGAGCTGGAGAAAGGCAGAGACTGTGGCATTCTCTTTCCTTCTTGGCCTGCTGGTGCTGCCTGAACCCAGCTGGGTCTGCTGCTGCTACTGTTTTACTTCCGTTATTTTGGTGTGGTGGTTAGCAGTAAGGTTGTCCTTGCAGGGGTGAATCACGGGAAAACGGCTTGGGAGGGAGATGAGAGACTCACTCTGAATGACTTCGCATAACTCCTCCTCCAGGAGACAAGAGCAAAGTGCTTCTTCTTCCCCTGGCCACTGGTATTAGGTTTTTTCAGGTTTTCAAAGGCAGGAGCATTTGAGCAAAACTTAGCTTGTGCACCTATTGCTACTCACATCCCTGGCTGCCAAAAGTCTGTTGCAGTTGCATGGGGAATGCAAGCATTTCCCTTTTTGAAGAAACTAAGAGAAGGAGGGGAGGGAGTGGGGTGCAGCACAACGAAACAGGTTAGAACTGGGTGTTCAGCCAGACACACCAAGTAGTCCGCTGCGGTAATGCCAAAAAGAGGCCTAAATCGCAAACAATAAGGCCAGAAGGTTTCTCAACTGTTTTTGA
>JAJKFI010000014.1:14854533-14868883 GCA_029204185.1 Lerista edwardsae
GCGACCGCAAAAACTCCGCCCAGCGAACCAGGAGGCTGACACCACTGCATCAGGTGTGTCTGCACCAGCAAGTCAGATGCTAGACCGGCGCAAGCAGCGATGGACAACAGCCGTTGCGCTATATCCTAAGCCCCGGCCTCGGCAGCCCCGATTCAGGGTACTGCTGCTCATGTTCACCTGTGCCTATAAATCTGCAGGTGCAGGTCTGAGCAGCCCCATAGGGCTGGTTGGGGCTTACCCAGGTGCAAGGGGAAAACGTCTCCTTGCCCTGTGCTGTGCTGCTGCTGCCTCCTACTGGGTTTAGGATGCGGCCCTGCTGCGCTGGCATTGCTTAGGATTGGGCTGCCTGTCAAAAAGGAGAATATAATGTAACATCTAATTACTGTGTTGATTCAGATACTGCATGCTGGGAACATCAAGGGAGATGTTATCACAGATAAGAAAGAGATCAGTTTAGCTTCTGTATTAACATACCTTCCCTAGATTATCATTTTACCAGTTCTATGTAACCCATCTTTTCTACACAGAATTGTAGTAAAAAAAGATGAGCTTCCCTAGTATTCTATTCTTAACATTCATTACTGGTAGAGTTTTAGAGCGCAATCCTAAACTGGAGTTAGGCTGGCATAAACTAAGCCGGCAAAGTTTGGCCAGCACAAGCATATTTGGACTACTCTTGGAGTCAGAGAGGATGGCTCACGTCTGTGTGCTGGCCTCTCTGACTCTGAGAGTGGTCCAAACATACTTTATGGTGTCCCTTGTGCTGGCCAAACTTTGCTGTTGTAGTTTATGCTGGCCTAACTCAGTTTAGGATTGTGCCCTTAGAGGTAGCACCTTGTAACGAATTATGGGGCTTTTTTGTAATAAAGAATTAATGTATATTACTTGTTCTAATAGTAATAGCTAAGGTTTCTAGATTCATCTGTTTCGCAATAGAGTGGCTACTCTGGGGCCACAACATTTTTCTGTCCAGAATTCCTTTGGAAATCTATCCTAATCCAAATGTTGTCCCTCTCCTTCCCCTGGTCCCATGGTGGTAAAAATATAAGAAGTCAAATACAGTATTTGACGATTTAATGCCCTGCCCCAGAATATGCAGTCTTGCCCTGCTTAATAATGGGACCAGTCACAACACCACAGTAATCATGCCACATGTCTCAAAGTGTAGCTGTAACTGCTTTTAACTAAACACTCTGTACTCATGAATGGATAATTACATGAATTCCCCTATAGCTACATCAAAATCTTGCATGGACTGCTGTTTCACAAGCAATTTTAGTGAACCAGATCCTGTGTTCCTTTTGGGATCCTTGTGTGAAAGGATTTTCTGAAAAGCAGTGCACTTAAGATATGAAGTTTCTATGTGGTGGGAAGTACACCTGGAATTTGATTTTTTTTAAAATGTATCCATAAGCACACACACTGACACTGCTTTGTCAGAGGTGATCTTCAAACATGTGTTGCAATTACTGGTATCTTAAGAGATACCAGTATTGTTGTTGTTTTTTTTAACTATAGTGCTGTCTGAATTCATCCAGAGAGAGTTGAGAAATGAAAGGACTTTTGCTGTCTATTTAATGCCACAATCCTAATCATGCTTCTGATCTTAAATTCTGAAGAACCAAGTACAGGCACTCAGCATCCACAGATCCCCCACCTATGTATACCTATTGTATATCTTTATTATAGACACATGAAATGTCTCTTGCTTTAACCAAGCAGGCAGGCTGGAAGGGAGACTCAGTTGGGCTTCCTTTTGCCAGGGAATTCAATTAAGGTTCAGCCACAGCTAGTGCCATACTTGCTATACTTCCTACAGTCACCTCCTATTCCCAGAACTTTAATGCATACCTTTTACAATATTCAGGTTATCCTTTACATTCCAGAAATGTAGCATTTTTTTTCCTTTTTTTCTGTAGGAGGAAGACATACAGTATGCCATTTTCTTTCAAAGGCCAACCCTATCACTGGTCAGACCAGAAAACTCCAGCTGATTAGCATTTTAGATTGCCTTGTTATACATTGATCTGCATTCTTGTGTAAGGAGGGGACAACATTGCAAGACAAACTTGAAAAACCAGTTTCAGTGAATCTATTCCCTGGTTTTATTGTATTCATATTTTTTTGCTCATGTTCCTGATGTTGTCTCACTTGACACATTTGTTTGTTACCAAAAGGTTTTATAGTACTGGTCAGGTTTATATGCATGGAAATGTCTGCCTTCCAATTGCTGTTGGTCACTTAAGTAATCAATAATCCAAAAAGTAGATTCATGTGACTTTGTATTGATGGTACCTTTTGTCCCATTTTGGAAATCTGTTGTTTTTACTGTGTGTTTCTAAGATCATCTGGCAAGGTTGAAATGGTCAGAAAAAGTATCAAATTTGTAACTTGAAGATTAATAAGAAGACCTTGTTTCACATAACCACTGTTAGTTGACACACTCGCATTTTTGTATTGAGTTTATATATTAGAAGGTGGTGCTAATGAAGATAGCGCTGAAATAAATTTAAGATGCCCGTCTTCTCATCTATCTGCCCTAATGGGATTCTGTGAAAGTTAGTAAATAAACCAAGAATTTAAGATAAGAGTAAACTATCAGCAATCAGTTGATTTTCATGATAATGCTGAATTAAAAATATTTTTTAATTCATTGTACGTACAATATATAACTTGTTCTTAGACCAATGCCTTCAACCTCCAGTTTTCTCGGCCACTGTCGGTTCTGAGCAGTCAGCAGTTAAATACTTGGTTGTTGCAGATTCTGAATTGCTTTGGCAGTTCCTAGATCAGAAGCAAACAGAAAAAAATGTCAACCTTTTGACCAGTTAGCCACCAACTTAAAAACACAGTCAACCTGGTACTTAAAGCAGATGCCAGCTTAAAAGTTAAAGCTTCCCATGAGCTTTTAAATCTGTAGTGGTCCTGAAAGCTAGTGGTTCAAGAGCCACTACCTTTTAAGAGATTCCATTCTTTCAGAACATGGCATGCTAATTGAACCAGAAATATTGTTCAGGGTCCCATATTAGTCAAGTTTCTTCAAAGTGCTCCTGACCCGTTTGAGTTTCCGGCTTGGTGATTTAGCCAAAGGCCCAGTCTTGCTCTTAAAAGTTCTGTTTGTATTAATGCTTAATTAGGACAAACTTGTTGTATTGCCAAAAAATGAGCCCTCTCAAGCATGATTGATGCCAGTGCAACTGTCTCTTTTTTGTTCTTGCTACAACATGCTTAAACACCTTGGAAATGTTTCCTTGAACTCCTAGGTCAGTCTTATGAAATTCGTCTACTTGAGAATAGGAAATTGGGCGAGTTCCAAGATTTAAACACAAAATATGTAAAGGTAAGGAGATTTTCTTTCTGCAGCTACATACAGACAAACCATAATAAAATGGTCACACTGTATCAGAAGGAAATTTGCTAGTTGAAAGAACAGGACGGGGGGAGGCGGGAGGTTCTCCTGAGTTCCTTTGACCTAAGCAGGAAAGCATGGTCTTTTTGGTGGTTTTCTAGGTCTTTGTATTAATTTTCCAGATTTCCTATCCTCTGTGAGTTTTCCACATTGATTATTTGCAAAAGAACCTTTGCATTTCTGCCATGGAACCCCTGCAACTTGTGGAGGATTCTGGGATCTGTTCTAGGATGCAGTCTTAGTATGTGCAGTGGTGTTCCTGGGGGAGGGCAAAGTGCTAGATTTTTCAGGCACCTGAATAAAGTGGCTTTCCCCCCCCCTTGCCTTTAGAGCCATTTGTGGATGTGAGAACAAAGCAGAGATGTCCCCTCAGTGTCTCCACTGAGTACATCGCCAAGTCTGTTTGGCCTTGCCAAGATTGAGAGAGCACTCCAGAACTAGCCCAACACTTCCTTGTGCATATTGTAGGGAAAGGCTTATAGTAATGGGCAAACTGTCTTTCAGGGAAGATTTTCTGTCTAGTGTTGCTCATTATCTCATTGGAAGATCCCAGGTCAACGCCTGAGGAAACACAACTTGTTTAGGAGCACAGTTTGGAAACCACTGGTGTAGACCTTCTCTCTTAGGGTCCACTCCACACCAACTTTCCAGAGCTGATGCAGCTATGCCAATGGTGCATGTGCTGCATCCTGTGGTGGAAGGGCAGTTGCAGAGGCCTCCTCAAGGTAAGGGAATATTTGTTCCCTTACTTCAGGGTTGCATTGCAGCTGCATCAGTGCTAGAATGTTAGATAGGATTGAGCCCTTAGTAACATGACCACAAAACCCTCAAATCAAAATGAGCTTCTAAACAAAGACACATCATTGTCGTGCTCAGGAGTTTTTCTTTCTTGTTTTTTTAAGAAATGGATGCAGATATCTCCCGTGCAGATGGGAGTGAGACCAACCTGTAGATGGGTGGGGGGGAGTTAATCATAAGAACATAAGAAGAGCCATGCTGGATCAGGCCAAGGGCCCATCTAGTCCAGCTTCCTGAATCTCACAGCGGCCCACCCCAGGTGCCCCAGGGAGGCAGGAGACAACAAGATGCTTGCATCCTGTTGCCACTCCCTTACACCCGGTACCTGTAGCCCACCACCTTTGTAAGGAGGTTGCACAATCCATCATTGCCTATAGCCCACAATGGATCTTTCCTCCAGAAATCGGTCTAATCCTCTCTTAAAGACATCAAGACCAGATGCCATCACCACCTCCTGTGGTGATGAATCCTTTGCTTCTGTGCCATTTGCTGCCCTCAAATGGATATTTACCCCAAAGTTGCCACTGCAGCAGTTGACATTGGGCTTATTCACAGATTGTGGCTAGAACAAACCACGTTTTCTGGAATTTACACACATCCTGGTGAACAGAAGCTACACATCCTCACCATATGAAGGGGAGGGTAGGAGTGTGCAAGTCCAGGGCTCATGTTAGTAATGGTTCATCATGGTTTAGTGTTGTACCTGAACCTAGCTGATGATGTGTTTAATGTCTAGTATAATTTGACGTTTATGTTACTCAGAGTGCTATGTCTGTATTTAAACTGAAGAAAATTTATGAGATATATATAGTCTTCTTAAGGCGCAATCCTAACCAACTTTCGAGCACTGGGGTAAGGGCAGTGCAGCTCCCTTGTCTTGAGGAGGCCTCTGTGACTGTTCCCCAACTGCAGGATGCAGCACACGCCTCATTGGCACAGCTGTGTCAGTGCTGGAAAGTTGGTTAGGATTGCGCCCTCAGTGTAATATCAATATGAGACCAGTTAACTACTTGCCTTTTCACCATGGCTGCTGTCACTCACAATTATAAGATGTACTTCAACACCGTTTTCTTCAATTACATCAAGTATGTGCCCACTTGTATGTAGTATAGTGGTAGCATAATCGTAGCTGTTCATACAGCATATCCTTAAAAGGGTTACTTCTTGGTTTGTGAAGAATTTACTAGCTCATAGTTTCTTTGTGGCTTAAAAAAATATTGAATTTTAGGTATAAACTACAAATAAGCCTCTTGTCCTGCCCAAACGAAATTATAAAGTAATCTTCAAAAATCGTATAGGAGATACACACGGATAAGGATTATACTAACTCAGTCCACTCTTCATGTTATGGAATCAGCCTGAAAAATACAGCTGGATCATGAGATGTATTGCTTTTGTTAACTTTTTTGTTAACTTTTGTCTTCTTCCTCTTTCTGGGTTCATCATCTAGATTACGGACCCTATTTCAATTTCAAATACCTTCTCCTTTTTCTAGTTACATGGCTTTGGTGCTTTAAAGAAAAGGGAACCATTTTCAAAAGCTGTTATTCTGCATATTTCAAAAGCTGTTTATATTCTGAAGTACTCTTGGAAGTTTTGAGACCATTTGTTTTTCCAGTAATCAACACCCAGGATATAGATCTGCATTTTGTTGCTTTTCACATTTCTTTGGTTTGATTTTAAAGCTTCAAGTATCTGTTCACAGTACGTTAATTAGCCATCTTCATAGATAACTAAGACAAAGGACTCTTCTTGCAAAGTATCATGGTTCCACACCTTCATTCATCATTCTCATTGTGGTCAGCGTTCTCCTGTCCTCTGGTGAGTGACAAGCTCCAGCCTTCCTCCCAGTCTTGGAGTAGCAGAGCTGGGCAAAGCTGCAAATCATCCCTGAACCTACATGGCACTTCTTATCCCATCTTCAGCTCCAAGGCTGAAAATAAGGCTAGGGATGGTTCGGCCATTGAATTGCCAAGACACCCAGAGTGCCTTGCCCATCCAAATCAGTAAGCCTCTTTCACAGTTTCAAGGGCCAATCTTGGAGCTAGGAGGGGAGCCCAGGACTGTCCCTGACCTCTCATGGAGGCATGGTGTAAGGCAAGTGCCAGGTTCCTGCCAGCCACCATTTTTTTTGACTTGGCTAGCAATATGAGGCAATAATTATAGATCCCAACTGTAGAATTATAAAGTTACAAAAAAGTTGGGCAGGCCACTCTATATAATAGTAGAATTATCTGTAAAATTCCCTTGGTATGCAAAACTGTTGAAGCCGAACGAATGACACCTTTTTTTCTTTTGCTTCCTCTGTTTGGTGTATATGGTTGATGGCCTTCGCAGAAAACTCAAGACAGTTGAATTAAGCATTGCTTTCATTCATGTTAGCAAATCATTGCCTAATTCTCTTTGCCCTCTTCTCTCTCAACAGAGCATTATTCGTGTGGTTTTCCACGACCGCAGGTTGCAGTATACAGAGCACCAACAGCTGGAAGGCTGGAGATGGAGTCGGCCTGGGGACCGCATCCTTGACATAGGTGAGAACCTTTCAGTATGTGTATACATCTGATCCATGGAGGTTACCTTATACTCGGTCCCTTCTTAAGAATTGTCAGCATTGCTGCATGAGAAATCTTAAAAACAAAACTCAGAAGCTATTTCAAAGAGTTGAAAAGAAAAGCTTGAAGCCAAGTCTAGTGCCTCCATTTGATAGTAGAGTTCCTCATTTAAGAAGACATGACAATGCCTGCATTTTTTACAGGGTAGTCTACCACAAGTACATTTTGTTCTTAGCGTAAAGAAGCTCTTTAGAGATGTCAATGACAAGGAAAACCAACATATTTAAAAAGTTAATTTACAGTATTGAATGAACGGTGTTGTGTTTCTGCTTGACTAACTTTTCGAATGGGTCTAGTGATTATATTGCAATGTTGTTTCTGTTCTTCAGTATTGAATGAACGGTGTTGTGTTTCTGCTTGACTAACTTTTCGAATGGGTCTAGTGATTATATTGCAATGTTGTTTCTGTTCTTCAATTTTAATTTTTTTAATATTTTAGGGGTTTTCTTCTACAGATATCCCACTGTCAGTCGGTATCTTAGACCCTAGAGCCAGTCCAACACAGTTGAATACAGTTGAATTTTTGTGGGATCCATCCAAAAGAGCATCAGCCTTCATTCAGGTAAAGAAAGAAAATGTATCCTGTAAGTAAATGTATAATGTCTTACTTGGAAAATGTCATCTTTTAACTTTCTCTTGGTTGTATTTTGGGAATACAGACAGACCCATGGTTCTGTATCCATTGCTTCAATTATCCAGGGAGCTAGGGATCCCGCTCGCCCACTAATGTTATTTTAATGCTTACTTGACCGAAAATGTTCTTGCTTTACAGTTCACTGCAAGCAGATAAGCTTACTGCCTCTTGGCAGCCTGAACACTTCAAAAAGCTGGCTCAGAGTTAACAGGAAGTAGAAGTTAACTGCTTCCTATTAACCTTGATTTAGACATGATCTCGCTTGTTAACACTTTTCTGAATAATTAAATCAAATGTCTTGTCTGTTGTGCTATCAATGGACTTGAACCCCCTAAACAATTTTTCTCTGGTTAGGTACACTGCATTAGTACGGAATTTACTCCAAGAAAACATGGAGGAGAGAAAGGGGTACCTTTCCGAATACAAATGGACACATTCAAACAGAATGAAAATGGTGAATATACAGAACACTTGCATTCTGCAAGCTGCCAGATCAAAGTTTTCAAGGTACAAAGCTCATGATGTTTTCAGAAATAGTCTTTATATCCTGGAATAGTGATATTGCTACATGTGAAGTTTTCTTTCTATTTTGTAACAACTGATTGATATCTGTAGAGATCAGGGTGAGGTGGGACTCTCATAACGAAAATGGACTAATGCTGTGTGAAAAAACCGGTGGGCAATTTGTGCTGGGCAAACTGTGCTGGAAAGAATGGAGTTTTTCCATTTGAGAATCTGTTGAAACCAAGTGGTTTTGCTTAGGTTTTATGAAAAACATGGCTGTGTAGACTCAAAGGGGCAGTGTATAAAAGTAAAGACAAGAACACCACATTGTCATTTATTAACTTATGCCATATTTCTGAAAATGCACAAACTTAGTCACCACTAAGCTATCATTCTCTTGAAGCACAATGCTAGACATGTCTACTCAGAAGTACGTCCCATTGTGTTTAATAGGACTAACTCCAAGGAAAGTGTTACAGATTACAATTGTTGAATGTCTCTCTTTTTTTCTCTGTTCATTTCAATTAAGTCACAATTTTGTAAGATAACTTTTGAAATACAATGATATGTAACCCTACCTAGTTAAAATAAATAGGAATTTGATATACAGGAAATGTGAATCATAAGTTTGTATTATCATTAAGATGTGGTGGACATGCCTAGAAGTACCAAAAAGTTGAGTTATAGCTTTACGCAGAATCTAATTCCATTGTCAGCAACTTCTTTTGCCCATACAAGGGCTCCTCCCACAAGTTGAACAGGGCACAGCTTCAGGCCCGAACGGAGGCGCGAGCATGCCCATGGCTGGCACCGAAACCGCGCCCCCAGGACGTCACCCCGCCCCCGTGCGTCGCTCCGACACACCTCCCTGCACCCGGAAACGCTCCATTTCGGAGCGTAATGGAGACCAGGGCGGGTGGGCGGGCCGAAGAGTGCGCTGTTTCGCTCGCGCCACACCGGGCAACAGGCCAGATATGTGTCTGCACAGCTTACATGGGCACAGCTTTCCTTTCCCGAGCAAATGGAGCTGCCAATAGTAGAACTGTGCTTTGTCCACAGTTATGATACAACCCACTGGAAAGATATGTCAGCCTAAACGATATTAGAATATAGAATGATGAGCAACAAAATACTGAGCAAACAAAGGAGCAAGAACTCAAAAGACCTCAAGAGAAAACTAAAGGAAACTGAAAGGTTTCCACTGTATGCTTAAAGAGAGGTAGTGTTTTGAGCTAATCAGAGCACAGATCCCTTAATTTTTTTTGTATTTGTTTACAAAAATAGTAAGACCACAGCATAGAGAAATAGTAACCTACCTGACTGTTAGCAGGCATAAAATTTGAAAGAAAATAAGATCCCAATAGTTAACAAATGGTTGAACAAATCTTGGGTGCAGGCAAGGATACTGAAGTAACTCACATCGATGTAAATAAAAAAAGTGAAGGATAATAAAAGGAGATGGACTTTTGTTCACTTTTGTAATAGAGCATTGTATTAGGTGAAATGTGGGTTTGTACGTTTTATAAGCTAAAAACCCAATGCCTTTGTAGTACTGTTGGCAGTACAGTTTTCCAATAAGGAAAACAATAATGAGCTTCTGTTATGAAGCTCATTGGCTATTTCTTGGCTGAAGGTACCTTGTAGGTTGCCTGTGAGGCTAAAACACTTCTTTGCATTCTGTGGAGGGAAAGCAGAACACACATTTAATTTATGTAAATAAATAAATACAAGGACTTAGCAACTGAACCTAAATACTGAATACACTCAACACGATCAATAGGATGTTGCTTAGAATGTCAATATGAACAGAGTGAACTTTGCAGAAATAGATTGCACCAACTATTCTCTCACTCTCCTGTGCTAATAAGAAAAATGTACTCCTTAGTGAAAAATATCCTTGAAATCACACACCCCATTCCAGATTTGTCAGTAAATCACCTGCACTCTGTCACTTCAACAGTTCTTGGCTTTAGTTTAAATTACATCTTCTGTGTTTTTAATAGCCTAAAGGAGCAGACAGGAAACAGAAAACAGATAGAGAAAAAATGGAGAAGAAAACCACTCAGGAACGGGAGAAATATCAGCCTTCCTATGATACAACCATTCTCACAGAGGTATGTCTTCTTACACAACTGCAATGCTATGTGGTAGACTGCATACAGACAGAATACAGATAGCAGATGTGATAGACAGCATACAGTGGTCATTCCTTACAGATAGACAGCATACAGTGGATTCAGTGCCCATGGATTTGAGCATCCGCAGATATCTAGCTCTCTGTTGGGGAGACCTTAGAAAGCATCCAGCATGACTGAAAGTCACTGATGTGAACCAGAAGTTACTTCTAGTTGCATCCAGGAAGTTTCTGACATGGCTGAGAGACCTTCCATTACCTTAGGAGGCTAAGTTATTGTGGCACTGCACTGGCCCTCAGATTTAATTATTCACGGATTCTGCAGGGGCCTTGGAACAGATCCCCCATGAATACCAAGGGCCCACTGTATTATAAACAGTGGCATCCCTATGGGGGGGGCAGGACTCTAAGTTTTGCAAGGAGCTTACCCTGTCATGTAAATCCCTCCTTTCCCTTGCTGCTGTAGCCAGTAAGCAACACCAAGATGTTGCTTTTCCCGCGAGGATTGGCTAAAACAGCGAAGGGAAAGGAGCTATTTACGTGGCAAGGTAAGGCTCCTTGCAAAAGGGGCTCTGCCCCCCTGTAGGGATGCTGTATTATAAACAGTGGCGTCCCTACTGTTTGTAAATATACAGCAGGCAATATTGTGTAGAACCATACTTTATTTTTAAGTAAGACAAAATATTTTTAAGACAGACAAAATGTTATGATGGACTAAAATTTGAGGTTAGGTACACTCATTTTGGGTATTGCTCCATCATTAACTGCCTACCCATAGAGGCCTCTGACATATCCTATTCCCCTTTCCAAGCCTTCCCCCCTGCCATTGAGCAGGCTAGGGCTTAACACAGGGTAAGGGAATGTTCCCTTACCCGGAGACCTCCAGCTTGCTCTCTCCCAGTACTAGATGTATTGCGGGTTGTGGCCCTGCTGTGCAGCGCTGGATAGAATTGGGCTGCCAGTCCCCTCATCCTCCTTGTTGCTAGTAACATCCAGTGCCACCTTTCTTTTAAGACTTCATTGCATTTTGATATCTTAATCTAGAAAAGTTCTCACCACAGCAAGGTTTAGATTAAACAATTATGGAAGAAAGTTAAGAAACATTGTTTAAACAAGAGCTGAAACAAACTTACTTCATCCCATTCATAAAACTGTTCATACTGCTTATAGTATTCCAGATGTAATACAATGTGACTCACACTTCAGGGCAGTGTGATCTTTACAAAGAAAGTTACCTAATTTTAAAGGACTGCCAGATTAAGGTATCTTACTCTGAACAGGAATGGCCTTTAGCACCTAGAAGCAGGAAGTCATGTGGTCCTTGTTACTAAAGAGTTAAATATTTGCTAATGATTGTGTTTGCTAAATAAAAGAGAGAAATCCCATGGAATGTCACAGATTGCAATGATAGAAAGAGGCAAACAGAAGAAATACTATGTGGTGTTCTGGGCTCTTTAAAGAGTTACTTATACAGACTGAATTCTGTTCATATTGCCTTGGCTGAATATCTGAAGTCATTGCTTTATAATTGGTACTGTTCTAAAGGAGAATAGAAAAATGAACATGATTGTTCTAAAAAGACGCTTAGTAGCCTTGCGATGGTTTATCTGTGGTAGTTTATCTGTAATTCCCATTTTGTGTGTCTGTCACAATTAAAAAAAATCTTAACAATGTATCCTTATAATCAATAAAGCAATAACAAATCCTTAAGTTTAGAGGCATAATCTTCTTTCCTTTCACAATCCTCCTCCTAGGCAATGTTCAGAATGCCTGAGAGCACAATCCTATACTAAGCAAGCCTAGTAAAGCCAACATATCAGGGCTGTATCCTAAAGCCTATTAGGAGGCAGCAGAAGAAATGACCAGGACAAGGGGAGGTTTTCCCCTTGCACCCGCGTAAGCCCCACTCACCTCTGTGGGCCTGCTTGGATCTGTGCCTGCTGTTTTGCAGGCGCAGAGGAACATGCACAGAAGCGACCCGAATCAGGGCCGCCCTGGCTGGCTACGGGGTTTAGGATTTGGCACTACTGCCATCCTGCGTCACAACCACTGTCTCTGCCCACTGAGCCGCCCAGTTATGCCCCCGGAACGCCCTTGCTGAGGCCCTGCGCCGACTGAGCACTGCTGACACTTGACTGGTATATGGCTAGCGCTGCCGATGGTCGCGACGGCGCCCGAGCACTGGCACTGCTGCTCGCACCCATCCAGCACCGGCACAGCGCCGACACGGATGCGCTTTACGGCACGTTTATGACAGCGTTCGGTCGGCGCAAGAGCGCAGCGCCGGCAGAAAGGGAATATAGGATTGCACTGTGAGTCAAAGTGTTTTTCTTGGTAAAGAGGAGTACATTTACTGTCACTATGTTGTAATATGGTGTTGGAAAGCGACTCAGGCACAAGTTTCTGATCCTTACAAAACATTCTATTCTCAGTGTTCCTAATTTGGTGTTTGTTTAAACAGTGTTCCCCGTGGCCAGATGTGCCTTATCAAGTGAACAATGCTCCGTCTCCGAGTTACAACAGTTCTCCAAACAGTTTCAGCCTTGGAGATGGGTACGTGTTAAATGTCTTTATCTTTTCCGTTAACAGTGGAACCTCACTCTTGTCGTTTTTTGGTGTGTGTTTTTAAAGCTTCCTAGTATGAACGATTAGGAAGCTTAACCTGGCATTAGTGTTAAGCTGGGGCTTGGCATTCAGGCCAGGTAATTCCTTGCAGGTACACTCTTGCACAACTCCCATTCACTTGAAACTTGCTTCGCACATCAGAGGTCCTTGATAGGTTGTGCCTCTGTCAGAGAAAACAAACCTAATATCAGTTCCAAATAAAGAAGCATTTAATCTTAAAATAAAGTCTTGGGCCAGTCATCTCCTTCTTTCAAACACTTAAAAAAAGAAAGAAAGAAATGGCAGTGAATACTTCTAATTGCAAATTATCATTTTTTTATTTTTGTTTTCCAACCTTCCACCTCCAAAAGGACTACCAGAGCAGCTAACAACATTTTAAAATACAGCACAAAGCTACAATTGAAACAATAAAATGGGAGACAAAGTATGGAGCAACTAGAAGCAGAGCAACTTCAACTGAAACCTAACTAAAATATTAAAATGGTGGAAATTTATTATACATTTCATATTTGTGCATTGAGCCCCTGTCTCCCAACTGTATGCCCAAATTAACCTCTTTGAAAGGGAGTAGTGGGAGTTGGTAACAAAAATAACAGGATTTAATAACAAATCCTGATGACTCAGTTTGAGAGGTTTTATTTGCTGAGAAAGGCTGTCATAAACTTCCTGGTGACTAGATAATAATGGAGCCAGGACGAACAAGGATTAAATAATAAAAATTTTAATGTGATCAGTTGTGTCTGTTATTAGATGAAATAAAGAAGGTTAGCAGAAATTAGAACAGCGGGTTAAACTAAGATGCAGGTTTTTATCCAATTAAGTGGTTTCACGTGAGCATCAATTATGTCAACAGTGTAATCCATACTGAAGAGGGGTTCAGTTCAAAATGAACTGAGTTCAAAATGGGTCTACTAATGATACAGAAGAGGTGTTCAGTTCAGCTGCTCAAGAATACTCATGCAACTCTTTTTCATGCCAGGAACAGTTGCACATGTGTTAATGTCTGGCAAAGATTTGGCTATGTTCCACTAATAAACACTAAGTCTTCCTCACCCCTATTTTTTTGAAGATTTCATTTCCATGTTCAAGATTTCATTTCCATAGCAGCTACTTTTTCAGTCAGTATGATCTCAGGAATTTGTGCTAATAATTATCCTCAGCACAGAGCATAATGGTCGTTTAAAGCGCATTTTAACTTTTCTTGTGACATCAGTCTTGCAGGCAAGGAGAGCGCAATCCTAATCTGGAGTTAGGCTGACACAGTTAGACCAGCAAAGTTTGGCTGGCACAAGGGACACTGTAAAGCAAGTTTGGACCACTCTCGGAGTCAGGGAGGATGGTGCAGGTCTGTGCTGGCCTCTCTGACTCCGAGAGTGGTCCAAACATACTTTACGGGGGCCCTAGTCCCTGCCAAACTTTGCTGGCCTAACTGTGCCTGTTAGGATTGCAGCTGGAATCTTTGAACTGTTTAAGCATCTTGTATTTGATGTGTATGCTAATTTTTAGCAGCTGTCAATGAAGGAAACATGATTTTGCTGGACAGAGATTCAGACATCTTTATTCTCTTGTGTTGCCTGTGGTTTTTTTAGTTCAGATGAATTAAAAAATAGAATTGGTCTTAGTTTTTTTTTTTT
>JAJKFI010000014.1:14868893-14882283 GCA_029204185.1 Lerista edwardsae
CCTACACCTGCCCAGTGCTGCACCTACCTGGTGCTAACTTACTGCAGCTCCTGCCTCCAACTTTATACTGAGGCAGGCCAATCGGTGTCTGTTGCTGGGCAGGCTCTAGCTCATCAGCCACACCATCTGCACCTGTGCTAACCTCCCTTCATAGCCAGAGCCCTCATCAGCCTGCAGCTGTGTTCCTGTTTCAGGCAAAGTCCTTGGGGGTTAACCCTATCATCCCTGACTTATTAGGACAAGGGGCCACTGCTGATACCATTCCCTATCTCCTTGGGGTAGCTCCTGCCTTTTCCAATACAGCTGGCTCATGTCAATTGGCCCGGCCAAAGACTGTCGCAAACTTGCTGTAAGGCATGTCTGCACCGCTCCAAAGTGGAGAAGGGCCAGCACGGGCAGTTGCGCTGGCCCACAGAGGGCAAATTCGTAAGCTGGGGCAGCGCTAGCTGAGTTTAGTTAGCGCAGGGCCCCAGGAAGGATGGGGAAAGGCAGGAGGGAGGCAAAATGGGGTAGAGGGTGGGTGGAGAGAGGGTGGACAAGCCTGGGGAGTGGGGCAGAGTGCAGTTCTGGCAGTTATGCTGGATCCTAACCCCCATCCGAATCGGCCTTGCATGGACCTCTCAGATTTGTGCCAGCGATTTTGCTGGTGCAGACCCAAGAAGCCCAATTGGGTTGCTGTGGTTTACCCTGGGGTAAGGAGAAACCCCAAGGTCAACTCCAGCTGCCTCCTATACTGCGTTGGATACAGCACAGGCCTGCTGCCAGTATAAGATTGGGCTGATTATGTTTGAGGGGAGGTCCTTAGGAGTTACTTTGTCCTCATTCATACATACTTTTTGTTATTCTTCACTTCCTTCAATGTCCCCTTGTGTGACCTTTGTTTCATGAGTTTTTTTAAAAGCTGCAAAGTTATATAATAGTCCTTCAAATCTTGTAGCTGGGTGAGCAAGGTTGCTAATTTAAGCCCCTTCCCCTTGGTGCTTCCCCCGAAGTTGCCTAATTAGCCATTGAATAGCTCATTTCCTCTTCCCTCTTACTAAGAGTAGCCAGCTCTTTCACAATTTAACCCAGGCTCAGAAGTAGTGCATAATTTTTCTCTGTTACTGTTATTATTCAGACACAGTACTGCCTATATCTTTAAGGTAAGGTGGACAAAGAGGGCTACACCATTAACCATTACACACATTCTATTGTTCATAACATCCAAAACTCTCCATCTAATCTGTTTCATGTTTGACATAGACTATTTAGGTCACAGTCTTCACCAGCCCACAGATTTAGTGCCAATCCATTCAGAAATGAGGACAACGCAGACATTTAAATCTGTACCTGAATTCAGTTTGTGTCTTTTAGCCCCCCAGTAGCTCCTTTGGGTTTATGTCCCTGACATTGTTCTCAAACTCCCAGCTTTTTGGGAGGCACATTCTTTTGTTAACGTTGAAGAAAATTGTCATGGACTTTTTGAGTTATTAGCTTTAAATCTTGCTTTTTTTCAATCTGGACTCACAGGTAATGTTGCACAAGTCTTCCCCATTCACCTGTTGAATTATGCCAGTTGAAGAATCTCAGGGAGCTGCTCTAGGAGGAAAATCTTTTTTCTGCCTGAACTCTGCAGTGACAGAAGAAGCCAAACTGGTAGAATTCAACTGGCAGTGTCTGGACTCTAGGCCAAGCAACCTAATGCACTTGGACTTCTTTTGTCTTCCTTCCAGTCAACTCACTATACTTGTCCCTATGTATAGTTTTGCTCCAGTTTTACTTTTTCCTTGGCTTCTCCTATCTTCAACTCTCTGCTTTAATCCACTTCCTACGTCGACCTGTTAATCCACTTCCTACTTCCTGTTGCTTCCCCAGCACACCTCTTCACCATGAAGGTAAGATAACAGGAGAGGACATGACATCAGTATCTTGAAGCCATGGGTATAACAATATGGCTGACTCAGATCATTGCCGCCAAGGAGGAGGATTGCCGTGAATTCACGAATAAAAATCTCCCTGCACGCGTGTAAAAGTTAATCTCAACATCTTTAAGCATGCCTGCGTCTTCTGAATATGGGTGTGCGAATCGCTGAACGAAAAATGGGATTTAATTTCCACGGAAAGATTCATGTATTCACATTACATCGGTTCAATAAAGCTACAGTTCAGTGAGTGCATTATTTTTCAAGCTGTGTAATTTCTTGTTGTTCCTAGCAGTCTTATTCACCATTTTCTGACACCCACTGTTAATGGTCTAGAAGGTAAAAAAATATATATTCCCCCCCTCCTTTTTCCCCCCTTCCCGTTTACACTTTTTTCCCACCTTCCATTTTCTACAGTAATATTTTCGAAATTCTGAACATTAACATAATTTGTTTTGGGGGGGGTGAGTGTAGAAGTTAAAAAAAATACTCTTAATAGTCTAGAAGTAAAAAAGAATTACTCTCATATTGACAACTACTTGTGTTATGAAGAGATTTTAATGTAATTTTCCTACTGTAATACTTATGAAATTCTGAACATTAACAGACATTTTTTTTATGGGGCATGGCCGTTTTATTTTTGCTTGTGTAGATTTCAAAAAATAAGTCTGCGAAAACAGTGCAATCTGAGTTTAAATAGACAGCAAGTAGCATTTTGTCCAGTGTGTTCAGTAATATAATTATGCGGAATTAAACCTTGTAAGTGCATATTAAATCATAATAAGGTTACCAATAATGTTTCTCCACGATCACACGTTTTTATTTTGGTAAGTTTTTATTTCAGGAGTAAACTATTCAGTCCTAAACAGTACCAGAAAAGCAATCTGAAATGTTTGGAATGAGCAATGTTTTGAGTACGACAACATGGCTGCTAAGCCCGCCCCCTGGCCTCATTCGGCTGCTATCTCTTCTTAAGGCATGTCCTCTCCTGTTATCTTACCTTTATGCTCTTCACACACCCCATCGTGTACATCCATTACTGAACTTAAGTGCCATGAAATTAGCATTCTTATTAAGAAATGTTCCCAGCCTAGTGGAGAAAGTAGCCAGGTCCTCAAACTGTCAAACAAACTCAAGTCAAACAAACTTTAAAGCAGTGGTTCCCAAACTTTTTAGGGCTGGGGTCCACTTTTTAAAATGACAGTCTGTCAGGATCCTAGTTCTACCAGCTACTCAAGCCTCTGTTTTTATCTGTTTTACTATTGTGGAGAAACCCCCTTCTGAAGCATTTGTTGAACTCCATGTTCTTTGGATTGGGATCATTTCCACGGCCTTGCATTCTCATTCAACTGGGCTTCCATAAGAGCTAAGGCACTTTCGCCTACACATGAGTAAATGCACACCTGTGTGCTTCCCATAGGGCTCAATACATGTTAGCTTGGAGGTTGGGACTTCCTTCTCAAAGGTTTATTGGAGCTTGCATTCATCGGATCAGGGCCATTCTGCTTTACCCTCAGCTTGCCCTCTGAAATAGATTTAAGTATGGTCACCTACTCACAAGTAACTGTAATGTTTCCATTAGCCTCAATACATTTTTCATGTCAGCTATCAGATTGTCAGTTTGGCAACCCACCAAAAATAGGGTCCTGACCCATAGTTTGGGAATCAGTGCTGTAAAGCCAAGCAAGCACTAAAGGGGCTTGCTATTCTGTATTCCCACACTGTGCTTCAGCACGTGCCCTCTTCTTCCAGCCTTAATGTCATACATCATATGGTCCTGGAATGAACTTTAACCTGTTTGTTCCAGGACAATATCAACCGTAATGTGTGGCTTTAAGGTTGGAAGAAGGCGGCACATGCTGAAAAACAGCGTGGTAAAACAGAATGGACCCTGGAAAGTAAATGTTTCCAGGTATCTTTGCAGATGTATGCATTTTCCAGACGCAGAACAAATACCATGAACTTTATCACCTGAAAGGTGTTTTGAACTTTATTTGCATTGGATATTGATTGTCAAGGTCTGTGTGATGCTATTGCCTTGTGAAAAAGGTTCCTGAACATTGTCTTCCAAGCCAAAGGCCATAAAAAAATAAATAACCCATCAGTCATTCTTAGCCAAACTGCTTAGAGAACATGTAAAAGTTTACTTGAAAAGCGCTGCCTTTTATGAGAGTTTAATGCACCTTTAAACATTTTTATACAAGTACATTGGGGAAGGTGATTTATATTTGCACCTGACCGACCCACAGCTACAGTTGAACAAGCTCTCCTATAAAAAGTAAATTATGCTGTATCGTACTGTCTATCATGGTGTTTAGCAGCCCATGGCCTCATTGTGGAGATGAATAATCACCATTTCGGTTTTCATGTAACAACTTATCTTGCCAGACATTGCAGAAAGGACCCCTGCCATATGAGCAAAGATGAGGGAATGGCTTGTGACAGGTTCTATGGAGAGGGGAAAGACAACATGGTTTATGGCCAAGAAGAGAGGCAAACTGAGGCAATCTAGGTTGCTCAGAGTGCAGATAAAGGCCCGACTAAGCAGTTCTTACAGAGCGTGTCACAAGACCTGTTATGTTTTATCTAGTGACTGGACTGAACCAGCAGTCTGTCTTCAAGGAAAATCTATGGCCATAATTCAGGAGCAGCATATGGGCTGAGGGATGGTTCCAACTTAGGGTGCAATCCTAACCTGGAGTTAGGCTGGCCCAGTTAGGCCAGGAAAGTTTGGCCGGCACAAGGGCCACCGTAAAGTGCCTTTGGATCACTCTTAGAATCAGTGACATATTGGTGTGCTGGCCTTTCTGACTCAGAGAGTGGTCCAAACATACTTGCACCAACTATTATTATATTGTTGGTGTTACTTGCACCAACTATTGAGAGATGTCTGCCCAGCGATGGTACTCCTATGTGCCATTCCTTGATTCAGATCACCAAAATGCCCCCGAGTGTCATCTTGTAATGCCAGAGTATCTGTAACCGGTCTTCTTGCATTCCAGATCTAAATGAACTCTAACACATCACAGAAGCTGATTGAGAATCTTGGTAAGGTTAAAATGTCTTCATTATGTCAGAACTTTTATGTAGAAAGGGGAGACCTTTGGGTAGCCTATTTGAATCCAACCACATAGAATACTGATCAGCTAAGAATGCCAGATGCCACACAAATTGTTATAATGTCAAAGAAGCATGGTGGGGATGAACACATGGGAAGATTGTACTCAAGTGAAAGGGTTTTTTTTTTTTAAAGAAAAACGTTGAAATGTTAGATGAGAACAGATATGGGCTGAGGCCAAGACTGTTGCCGAAGGGAACAAAGAAAGGACATGACTTTCTGAAGTGTTTGCCTATATTGAGCCCTGCAGTCAGTCCGACTTGCCATCCCTTTCCCTTTCAGATCTCATCCACTTGCAAACTTTGCAGTAGCTGAAGGCAAAGGGAAGTAAAATAGATATAATTAGCACATGCCATTGCTAATATGTACATAACGCTCCTCAGAGTTTTATAGGTCATCAAGATTATTTTGATTGTGGCTTAAGTTCAAATACCCTGGTATGTCACATAAAAATTCAAAAATCATCTGCTCTGCAATGCCTATGCAAGGAAAGCTCTCATATTTTGAGCAATTATTAGTCTTCTTTCATCTAGAAAGTAGGATGCTGGCAGTCTCAAATGCAGCGGCACTAGCGACATCTGTCCTGCTATGTTATATTCAGTGCCCTTGAAGGAAGGACCCCAATTTTGTGGCATACATACCCTGAATCAGCAGTGGGTGAGTTGCAAATGCCTTGGGGCAGTAGTGCAGCCAGATGGGGCAGTGCAGTAAATACAACATGCTGTGTAAGCAGCCCCTTGCTGTCAGAGCCATTCTGGGCACTGACAGAAACGTGTAGGCTCTGTTTCCAATCTCCTTCCCTCAAATTTCCTAAAACACTCAGGACCTGGAGTTAGGCCGGCACAGTTAGGCCAGCAAAGTTTGGCCTGCGCAAGGGACACAGTAAAGTATGTTTGGATCACTCTTGGAGTCAGAGAGGCCAGCATACAGACATGTGCCACAGCAGTGGGATCTAACTGATCCAGGAACCGGAACGGTGACAGGGACTCACCTTTGATTGGCAGCCCGTCCCATCGATTCTGCCGCCTTCCCGCCCGCTGCGCGGGCTGCCCCGGTGGACGTGCCCCACCGCCGCTCGCTCGGGCACCCAGCGCACCCCCACCTGTCCCCCCCGGCAAGCAGGCGCCCCCTCCGAGGCCAGCGGTGCGTCGCAGTGCCGCGTCCATCACGGAGGTGACGACAAATGGCAGCAGGTGGGCAGAGCTATCCCTAATTAGGTTCAGGAACGGCCGTTCCGGCGCGTTTCCCCCTGGATGACACTACTGATGTGCCATCCTCCCTGACTCCAAGAGTGGTCCAAACATACTTTATGGTGTCCCATGTGCCAGCCAAACTGTGCTGGCCTAACTGTGCCGGCCAAACTTCAGGTTAGAATTGCACCCTCAGAGCCATTATGTTAAACATGCTGCTATGCGTTGCTTAAACAGTTTCCACTTCCCTTCCCCTCAATCCTTCCTTCAGCACACACATAGCCACAATGTTAACAAAAGTTTAGGGCTACTTCAAAGCCTTGTTAGCATTACATTGCTTTCCTTTCTCTTCTTCTTTCAAATACAAAGAACCACAATGTTAAATACCGTATATTGTTATTGGACGACACTACAAGTGCACATGACTCAGGCAACAATCCTATGCACACCTACCTGGGAGTAAGACCCATTCAGCATAATAGGACTTATTTCTGAGTTGACATGCATAGGATTGTGCTGTAATTGGATTAGCTATCGCCCACAAAGAAGGCCATGATTGTAGGCAATCATAAATAGGGTTACCAGATACAAATGAGGACAGAGTGCCTATACCTTTACTATTGCCTAAAACAGGGAATTTTGGCAGGTGCAGCTTTTGAAATCCTTCCGTGATGAGCTCTGCAAATTCCCTCTTCTCAACAATGGTTAAAGGTATAGGCACTCAGTCCCCATTTGTATCTGGTAACCCTAATCATAAGCCCTTTGTCTAGTGGATAATCTATCATATTTGTTTTGCCATGGACAGTCTATCATTAAGTGATTTCATTGCAGTGAAACTTGCCCATCCACCGCATCAGATAGTTTGAGAAGCATGGCTTCTAGAGGTCATTATTTTGACATCATAGTTTCCAATAGTATGGGGTAAAATGAAATTTGAAAAATATAAACAGTAGTGGCAAGCTCTTAGGTCCATGCTGCTTAATCCAGAACATAAATAAACTGATCAGTACCTACCACACTACAACTTTATGTGAAAGTAACTCCTGCGTTGTTCAATGGGATTTCAGTGATGTTTCCAAGTTACAGAATTGCAATCTTGACCAGCTTGACCAGTTAAACTTGACCAGATTGGTTTAGGCTGATGGTTGGCTTGAATTTACAGATCCGCTGTTCTTTACTGCTTTCTCTTCCAAACCTTCCCCAGAAAACCTAAAGGCGCAACCCTAACCAACCTTCTGCCACCAGAGTAAGAGCAATGCTGCGCTGAGGTGGGGGAACAAAAATTCCCTTACCTTGAAGAGGCCTCCATGACTACTATTCCACTGCAGGATGCAGCACATGCCCCATTGGCATAGCTGTGTCAGTGCTGGAAAGTTGGTTAGGATTGCACCCAGAAAGAAAATGCAACATCCATTCTCAATTTAGAGTTGTTGCACTGTCATGCCTAAGGGATATCATGTACCACCTGCGACTGCTGTGCGTCACAGCTCTTTAGCTTTCATGCAGCGAAGAATGCCGGTTGATATAGCTTAGCAACGAGTGGCCTTCCAGTTGCAGATGCTCTCCATCTTGCATGCTTCACCTGTTGGCCCCTATTTTCAGGTGGAAGTTAAAGTGTAACTCAAATAGTGCATGGAGTTGAGTACAATTGGAGCCTGCGGCTGTCTTCACATTTTCCTCTATTTAAACCAGGAACAATGTATGAGCCCAGTTCTGGGAAAGCTTGATATTGCAAGCAGGGAGAACAGTGCCTTGGGTCGCCGAGTGACTTTGTTGCTACCTTTTGCCAGAATCAGACTGATTTCCTCCCTCCATCCTCATTCACCTGGATGCACTTTGTTTCTGTTTATTCACTATTCAAGGCTCGCCTGATTAACCTTCACCTTTTTTTAGGGCTAATTTTCTACCCAAGGAGCACTTTTTTGTGAACACTCAAATGTTACTGGCTAGTAATTTGTCCCTTAAGATATTGTCACTGGCTGTCTGCTGCACGTTTCCTCCAAAGAAAAATGAATTATGAGTAAACATTTCCTTTCTATGAGCAAAAAAGGTTTTACGCCATAAACCAGTGGTTCTCAAACTTTTTAGCACGGGCACCCACTTTTTAGAATGACAATCTCTCTGTGAACCACCAGAAGTGATGTCATGGCTGGAAGTGCCATCATTGTGACGACAGCCTGCTGCTTTCCTGAGATTGCAGTAATAAGTTCGGTTATTTCAGTCATTTTCCAATAGCAAAGTAAATCAGAAAGGGGAAAAGGCGTATTTACAACCTTGATACATGCAAAACAACCACACAGCCCTCCCCCTTTCCAGCATCCCATCTTCCCATATTTTCAATATGGCTGCTCTAGGTGCTTCGCAACCCACCTGAAATTGGTTTGCGAGAGTTGTTGCTCACAAATGATTGCGCTACAGTGAAAAACACAAAACAACATTATTTGGTTAGATAACATTAGTTAGGATGGTGGCAGTAAGAATCTTTCTTATACTCCACTGGTTTCTAAACTTACTGTGGTCTTGGCACCCTTCTTTCACGGCAGTCTCTTATTCCTGGTTCTCCCAAGTGTTGCCATCTGGGATTGCATGAGTTCTCACATGATCCAAGATGGCAGCACCTGGGATTGCTGGGAAGGCTGCCAGGGATATCTTGCCTCTATGAGTTCGCTGTGGCACCCTCAGACACCATGGCACACGGTTTGGAAACCACTGCTATAACTCTGTGTGTGGGTGGGCGGGTACAATCCTAACCAACTTTCCTGCACTGACATAGCTGTACCAATGGGGCATGTTCTACATTCTGCCATGGAGTAGTTGTCGCAGAGGCCTCTTCAAGGTAAGAGAATGTTTTTTTTCTTACCTCAGAGGTGCATTGACCTCACCCCTGGGCTGGAAAATTGGTTAGGGTTGCGTCCTGTGTGTTATAAATGTGAACTTAAAGCCTCTGTAAATTTTATCAGGAATGGACTGTTTCTTTGGGACAAATATGAATTTTAAACAGAATGGGCCAAAATCCTCAGCAGGTGGAAGCTAGTATCAAACCAATAGATTGCAGTGGTGCTACACAGATTAATATAACTAAGAATTAATATAACTGGCAGATTTATAATTACTTTTTGTGTGTGCGGTAAAGCCAGCCAAGCATTAGTTTTATGTTGGCACTTAGATGCTATAGAACTAGCATTCTCACTGCATTTTCCATCATGTGTGAGACTGGAACTAATTTATACTTTATTCATAGAATAATGTGTAAAGACTGCTTGAATGCCTTCAGTGTTAATGCTTATTCTGCTTTCTTAAGGATTTAAAGCAGTGGTTCTCAAACTTTTTGCACCGGGACCCACTTTTTAGAATGGCACTCGTGTCGGGACCCACCAGCAGAGGCAGAGCATCTGTAGGGTAGCGCATGGTATTTGCCCAGGATTTTCCTGCCCGCCCTTCCCTGCATCCGGGTTACTTCAAAGTGGAGTAATTACACACGCTGGCGTGTGTGCGGGGTGGCGCAGGGGGAAGTGTCACGATGTCACCCCTCCCCAGGCACTGTCAGAGCACATTCTGGCTCTGCCCACTAGAAGTGATGTTGTGGCCAGAAGTGGCATCATCAAGAAGGAAGTGCCATAATTGTGATGTAATCAAATGACACTCC
The DNA here is from genome assembly GCA_029204185.1 of Lerista edwardsae. Classification (NCBI taxonomy): domain Eukaryota; kingdom Metazoa; phylum Chordata; class Lepidosauria; order Squamata; family Scincidae; genus Lerista; species Lerista edwardsae. The sequence goes on from JAJKFI010000014.1 coordinate 14,878,749, forward strand.
TGGAATGCAAACTGACATTTTTGGACTGCAGCAAATGCACAACCATGAAATATCCCTGACAGAAAGCAAGATTAGGACAAAATATTATGTAAAAGTACAGAACTAAAAACCATTAAAAAAAAAACCCACCTCACATTCAGACTGTTAACAGTGGCGTTGCTAAGGGGGGGCAGGCTGCACCAGGTGACATGTGTGTGTGTGTGTGTGTGTGTGTGTGTGTGTGTGTGTGTGTGTGACACCACCAGGGACCAAAACTGCTAACATTGTGGTTTTAAAAGATAACACCATCATGCTATATGCCGTTGGATGTGGAATTTCACCCAAAATTCAATGAAAAAACTGAAGTTTCAATGAAAAATCTTCATTCTATCAAAAGTTATGGCCAAAAAGCTAAAACCAAAAAAATATAACTTTTAATGTAAAAATTGCAATTTTTTAAAAATTGCAGTTTTACGGAATAATACCATCATGTTATATACTGTTGGATGCAGAATTTCACGAGGAATTCAATGAAAAAAACCAGAGTGTCATATCTTTTTCTATCAAAAGCTATGGCCAAAAAACTAAAAACTGAAAATATAACTTATGTTAACAATTGTGATTTTAAAAAAATAATTATTATGAGTCAGTTCTCATTTCCATGTGTCAGAGCTAATACTAGAACTTTTATTTAATTGTGTGAGTGTCATCAGATTGGCAACAGGTTTTTTGTTGGTTACTAATTTGTTGGGTGACCTGTACCATGGTTAAATAAATAAATAAATAAATAAAGTTGAGGGGGGTAACTAGTGATCAATCCTAGTGATAACACTGCATTTAGGTTGTACATATGGTGTTGTCATTTATTCTGTATGGTTTGAGAGGAGGAGATCCATCATGGCGGGGGGACGCGCTGACCTCCTGCACCAGGTGACGCAAACTCTAATGACGCCGCTGACCGTTAACATTCACAAAAGGCATTCCTGTGAGATTTGTGATAGAAAGAAATAATTAGCATTGAGCCTTGATCTGAAAAGCGATAATTGTAGGCTTGTAATTTTGCGTCAGATTATATAACTAAGCGATTATTTTCTTTTTTTTTTTAACAAAGGTACGTGATAACTCAAGCTTACATTAAGATATGACTTTAGAAAAAAAAAATGTTATTAAGGCCTAATGGTGATTACGAAGTGATGGATGTCATGTTATATCTTTATGCTCTTTATTTTTATGGCGTTTTTTTTTTTCTGAGATGGGCTGTCTTAATTCTAATAGAATAAGTTTTGTAACAAAGATTAATTAAAGATTAAGATTGAAAAATAATATAAGCAATATGAATAGAGATGAAGAGATCAACAGAGTGCTAGTTTAAATAGTTTGACTTCCCAGCTTCACCTATGTTTATTCTATTTCTGTGCTTTATATAGTAGGTTCTTCCCTTTTAGTTTATTATTTTATTGACTTTTACTATAAATTAGAGATAGATAATTATAGGTATAATTAACTTTTCTTGCTTGAGTTTGCTAAGTAACTGTGAAATTATTGAAATTATTGAAGATTTGAATGAATAATGAAAATTGACGTAGTTTTGTGAATCATAATGATTATATCCTTTCAGATGGAATATATTATAACGGAAATTACTAATTTTTGCATTTACATGTTACTCTCGTACTGCCTCACTTCCTATTGTTTAACCCTATGTATACCCATCCTATGTAACTGACTATCCTTTTCCTGTATCTTTATAATTATAAAATCAATAAAATCATCTTCAAAAAAAAAAAAACATTCACAAAAGGAAAATAGCAAAAGTTAGGACTGCAGTTTCCAAGATGGCTGATCCCAGCTTTCTGTGACCCACCTGACAACAGGTTGAAGCCACCAAGTGGGTCCTGAGCCACAGTTCGAGAAACACTGATTTAAAGCATAGCTGCTATTTTTTATTTCAAAGACTACTGCCAGTGATTAAAAAAATAATGTTCCAAGGATGCAAACAGTGTCTTGTACATAACTGGTTGAAGTACAAGTTTTAACCTGACTGAATTTTGACAGACTGTTTACCCTGTTGGTTTCAGGACTATACCCGCTACAGAAAGAAAGTAGAGCGCATGAGTCAGGCTGGCAGTCATAGCGCCAATGTTTTCTGCCATGCTCACCCCACTAACTGAACTGGCAGCCATTTTCCATAACTCAGAGAAACCAAAACTGGGTTGGTTTGAAGATGATTTAATTCAATTACAGTTAGAAGTTGCAAAAACAAAACCTGCCATTTGTGTGGCGCTTTCTGAGTGTGCAAAGCGCTCACATGATGCAAATCAGGACTTCAATAACCTGGAAAGGAAGTATTATAATCTTCAAATTTCAGCTGGGGAGCTGAGGCCGAGAAGGGGTGGCTTGCCCAAGGCTAACAGGCAGCAGAGGTGAGGGTCAAACTTGGGAAGTCCTCATTTTCAGTTCACCCTCAGAGCCACTGTGCTGGACCAGCTCCATAAGGAAGAAGTAGGGCTGAATGATGGCAAGGAAGAGAGAGACAAGCCAAGTATGATATAAGGTTTATCTCACCACAGACTTTTATGTGGTCTTGTAATCATTTCCTCCTCTCCGGGAACCCTGTAAATGAGACTAGAGAATCTCAATTCTCAGCACTCTCACTAAATTACAGTTCCTAGGATTTGCTGGAGTGGGGAGGAGAGCTTTGACAGTTATACTACTGAAAAATAGAGCAAGGGTGCTATTCTGGACACAGGGGGCATGGTGGAGGGGGCACAGGGGCCATGGCAGCACCCTTCTTTACTTAAAAAAAAAAATCCCAAATGTGACTCGAGTAGTATCTCTCACCTCCTCTAGCTAATCTGCCTTCATATTCCTTAGTCTACAGCACCATCTGCTGTTCTCTTTTTTAATGTATTACTTATTTACTACAATGCACTCTGCCAACAATAATTAGCATTAGCCATACCCTTTTCACCCCACAACAATGGAAGGTTAACTATTGCAAACACAAGCTTAGGAAAAGAGGGGAAGAAAAAGGAGGTCAGGCATTGTATCCGTCAATCATCACGTGAGCTGGAGCGCCCACCTTCCCTCTCAAATGCATGCAGTGGGCCATTCACATTGTGTCTGAAGATCATCATTTTCCTAGTAGCTTGTTTAAGGCATTTCTTTCTGTAAACAGGGCTCCTGGAGATGTTACAGCCACATCGATGAATGCACATGGATGGAGAATGGGATTGTGCTTCTCACACTTGTTTTTCCTTCCTCCCAACCCATCTCAGTTTTTCCTGACTAACACTAGGTACAGTCTCCCCTTTCTCTCCTGATTATTTTCCAGGTGTTTTGCAGAATTGTCACCTATAATTCCTGAGCAGATGAATCAGCCCAGGATTTATGCTTACTTGTGTGTTAATTTTGCCTTATAGACTGAGAAGCAATGAACATTTCAGTACATTTTTATCCCATCATTCTTCCCTCAGGAAGGCATGCAAAATCCTCCCCATTTCTCATTGGAGAGAGAGAGAGAGAGAGAGAGAGAGAGAGAGAGAGAGAGAGAGAG
>JAJKFI010000014.1:14882293-14898839 GCA_029204185.1 Lerista edwardsae
GAGAGAGAGAGAGAGAGAGAGAGAGAGAGAGAGAGAGAGAGAGAGAGAGACTAGCCCAAAATATCACTTAAACCCTAACTGAGTGCGATCTTATATTGTCTCTGATTTTGAGCAGAGTGATTTTCTGATTTTTCCCAACTGCCTCTTGTGCATCAGGCATCTTTTATATCAGTGGTTCCCAAACTGTGGTTCGGGTATCGCAAACCAATTTCAGGTGGGTTGCAAAGCACCTAGAGCAGCCATATTGAAAATATTGATGCTGGAAAGGGGGAGGGCTGTGTGGTTGTTTCGTTTGTGTCAAGGTTGTAAGTAGGCTTTTTTTCTTTCTGATTCACTTTGCTGTTGAGAAATAACCCAACTTATTGCTGAATCCTCAGGAAAGCAGCAGACTCTGGCATAACAATGACAACCCTTATGGTCCTGACATCACTTCTGGTGGGTTCCAGGCAGATTGTCATTCTAAAAAGTGAGTCCCACTGCTAAAAAGTTCGAGAACCACTTTTTTATATGGTCCTAAACTGCAGGTTAATTTAAATCTTCTTCTTGCCACTAGAGGGCTCCTGAAATTAAACATCTTGCTCTTCTTAAGGCATCCATACAACACCATGAAAGCCGCTGCCAAGATTGAAGGTCTTAAAATCAAGCTTATTCCTTTTTTTATTTTTTTTATTTTTTTTTATTGCTATTATTATATAAACAGATATTGGGGAAGGGAACAGGTAATAACACAATCTGGGAAGGGTAACACACATTGGGATTAACATACAATATGATTACAGCTTATTCGATTACTACATTACTGTACATTCCATATGATTCTTGTCTACTAAGATTTATATATATATAACTTTATCATCCTAAAAGTATCTTTAAACTATTCTCTTTATACCAGACTTCCATTTAACAAATCGTATCCATCCATTCGTAGAATAATCTCCATTTACTTCCAACTTGCTCTTTTATCTTTCCTTTTAATCTATCTGTCAGAATATCATTATTTGCTGTTTCATATATTCTATCTATTATTTGTTCTAACTTGGGTGTTTTATTATCTTTCCATAATTGAGCATAACTTAATCTAGCCGCCGTCACTATATGTAATAATAAATATCTTTTTTCTTTCTCCTGGATTTCTGATACCATATTTAACAAAAAAAATTTCAGGTTTGAATATAATTTTTACCTTTATTATTTCCTCAGCTATCTTATGTATACGGAGCCAAAATTCTTTTGCTGTTGGACAAGTCCACCATAAGTGGTAAAAAGTTCCTCTTTTTTTCTTGCACTTCCAACACCTATTTGACATATTTTTATTCATTTTTGCAATTTGATCGGGTGTAATATACCACCTATGGAACATTTTATAAATATTTTCTTTATATACACTTGCTTTTGTCATTTTGATATTATAGATCCATATTTTATCCCATTCCTCCAGTGGTATTACATGTCCAATATTTTGAGCCCATTTTACCATTGATTTCTTCACAACTTCATCTTCCATCTTATACTTTAACAAAAGATTATATATTCTTTTTATAAACTTTCCTTTACAAACCAAAATTTCTTTATCAAGTTCTGTTAATTCTTGATATAATCCCATTTTATTGTCTTGTTTTAATCTATTCTCAATCTGAATTTTAACCAGCCAATCCAATTTAATCCCTTTATTATCTAATTCCTCATTGGATAATATTCTATTATTTTCGTCAATCAAATCCAAATATGGTTTATTTTGTTCACTCTTAATCCAATATGGGTTCGAATGTATCTCCAATGGTTTTATCCATCTGGGTATTTTCTGATAAAATTTATTTTTAATTAATTTCCAAATCCATAATAGTGATTTCCTCAAACAGTGTTGACTAAATCCTTGTTGATATTTATTTTTATCTGATAACAAAAAAGCATGTATTCCAATAGGTAGGTCTGCTGTTTCTAAATTATTAATTCTTTTATCTGATGGGATTATCCATTCTCTTAACCATTCCAATCCAGCAGCTTGGTAATACAAATAGAAATCCGGGAGACCAAAACCAGCTCTTTCTTTAGTCTCTTGTAAAAGTTTGAATCTAATTCTGGGTTTTTTATTTTGCCATATAAATTTTGAAATAATTTTGTCTAATTGTTGAAAAAATGTTCTTTTTGTAATAATTGGAATTGTTTGAAATAGAAACATCAATCTGGGTAATATATTCATTTTTACCACGGCAATCCGTCCTAGCAAAGATAATTGTAAATTTATCCACTTTTGACAGTCTTGTTTTATTTCTTTTAATAATCTTAAATAATTTTCTTGCAATAGCTCACTATTTTTATTAGACATTATAATACCTAAATATTTTGTTTTTTTTGTTACTTGTAATCCCCATTTTTCTATTTCTTTTTTCTCTGATTCTTTCACATTTTTAAGTATAATTCTTGATTTCTGATAATTAATTTTCATTCCCGCCATTCTTCCATAATTTCTTAAATCTTCTATCAAATATTCCATAGAATCTTTCGGATTTTCAAGAATAAATACCAAATCATCTGCATATGACTGAAGTTTATAAGTTTCGCCTCTAATTGTTAACCCCTTAATCCTTTGATCTTCTCTTACAATATTATTTAATATTTCTAATGTTAGAATAAATAATAAAGGAGAAAGCGGACACCCTTGCCTGGTACCTTGCTGAATTGCAATATCTTGAGATAGCTCGCCATTAATTTTAATCTTTGCACTTTGTAAGGAATATATACTTTTGACTACCGAACAAAACTTTGTACCAAATTTCATTAATTCCAATTGTTTGAGGAGAAAGTCCCAATTTAAATTATCGAATGCTTTTTCGGCATCTAAAAAAAATAATCCCAATTTTCTGGTTGAGTTTTTATCAAAATACTCCAATACATCTATCAACAATCTAACATTCTTCTTCAGATATCTTTTAGGTAAAAAGCCGGCTTGATCATAATGAATTATGTTATTCAAGATTCCTTTTAATCTTTTTGCTAGAATAGAGGAGAATAATTTATAATCTATGTTGAGAAGTGAAATTGGTCTATAATTTTTAATCTGATTTTTTTCTGTTTGTACCTTGTGAATAAGTGATATCGTTGCCTGTGACCAAGATTTTGGTATATTTCCAGTGGACCACACATCTTCAAAAAGTTTTTTTAAAGGTGTTAGTATTACTTCTTCAATTCTTTTATAATATAATGCTGTAATACCATCCGGTCCTGGAGCTTTAGCTATTTTCAACTCCTTTATCCCATTCATAATTTCTTGAGATGATATTGGCTCTTCCAAAATCTTCCTTTGTTCTTCATTTATCTCCATCCTATTATTTAATAATAAATAATCCTGTTGTTCTCGTTGGTCAATTCTTTTTTTATTATATAAACTTTCAAAAAATTTCTCCGCAATTACTTTCATCTTACTTAATTGATTTTGTTCTAGACCATTTTCATCTACTAAACTTTGAATTATATTTTTCTGTTTTTCTTTTTTAATCTTATAAACTAACCATCTACTGGGTTTATTCGCATTTTCAAAAAAGTTTTGCTTTACCTTTCTCAATTCTTTTTCCATTTGTTTAGTATATTCTTTATTAATTTCATGTTGAATCTTTTTTATTCTTAATCTTATCTTAGCATTTGTAGGATTTTCTTGTGAATTAGACTCTTCTCCTTTTAGTTTAGTACATAAATCTTTCATTATTCTCTGTTGAATTAATTTTTGTTTATTATTTTCTTTAATTATCAATCCTCTAACATAAGCCTTACTGGTATCCCATATCGTTTGCATTGATGATTCTTGCTGTATGTTCAGTTTAAAAAACCAATTCATTTCTACCTTTAGATACTCTACAAACTTTGAATCTTCTAGAATTGAATTATTTAAATTCCATTTTAACTTTCTTTGTTTCTTATTAATCGTCATTATAACGGGATTGTGATCAGCAAATGTATTCGGGAGTATCTCTACTTCCCTATATCCTCCCAGTAATGTCGCTGTAACCCATATCATGTCAATTCTCGACCAAGAATTGTGTGGTGATGAGAAAAATGTGTACTCCTTTCTTAATGGATATAGAGTTCTCCATAGATCTATTAAGCTTAGCTCATCCATCATCTTCAATGCAGATCTCGGTATCCTGCCTCCTCTACTTGTTTTTTTTTGCTGATCTTCTATCAAGTTTTTTATCAAACACACTATTGAAATCTCCGGCTAATATCATATCCATTTTGTTAAAATTTAATAATCTATTATACAAATTAAGAAAGAATTCCTCTTGTTTATTGTTAGGAGCATACAAATTAACAATCAAAATTTTTTCCCCCTGAATTTGTATTTGAACAATCAATAGTCTTCCTTGATCATCATTCCAGATTAATTTTGGTTGTAATGCTGATTTGACAAATGTCGCTACTCCTTTTTTCTTCTTATTTGGATCAAGTGAAGTAAATAATGTTCCCAATTTTTCATTATGAATTAAATTCCTATGAGAGCTCTTAATGTGAACTTCTTGGAGGCAAATTATATCAGCATTGAATTTCATTAACTGTTTAAATGATTTCCTACGTTTTGCCGGATTATTAAGTCCATTAATATTAAGTGATAGTAGTTTCATTTGATTTTGATTCACATTCATCTATATCTTTTTGTGGTTTTCCTCCTTTTTCTCGCCCCTAAATCTTTTCCTTGCTTCTTACTAGTTTGACAATCATCTGTTGTTTCAGCCAGCTCTATTTCTTCTTGTGACTCTTCTTCTTTACTATCCCTTTCTTGATTAGAAATTTCTTCCTCCTCCTCTTCAGAGCTACTTCTTTCTTGTATTTTTTGTTGCTGTTCTTCCCTCAGTCCTTCTTCAGCTTCCCTTCTGCTATCCTTTCTAAATCCTAGTTGACAGCCATATTTATCCAAAAATTGCTCTACTTTTAATATTGAATTCAAATTATAATATCTTCCTTTAAATATAAATATTAATCCTTCTGGTAGATTCCATTTATACTTAATTGAATTTTCCCTTAATATTCCAGCAAACTCTTTGTAGGGTGTTCTTTTCTTTCTCACATGATATGGTATTTCTCTTAAAATTATTAACTTATTGCCATCTATGATTCTTTCTTTCTCTTCTAGTCCTTTTAACACCTCTTCTTTCAATTTTTTCCTACTAAATTTAATAATAACCTCTCTCGGTTTATTATTTCTCTTTGCATAACTTGACATTATACGATATATTGTTTCTATTCCTTCTTCTAATATTTCTTCTGTCAAATTGAGCTCCTGTTCTAGCCACTTTTTCACCCTTTGATCTGTCTGTTCTCTTGCCTGTTCCGGATAGTTCTGAATACGAATCATCATCATTGCTTTATCCATCTGTTGTCTTAACTGATTTAATTCAAGATCTAAATAATTAGCTTTCAATTCTTTAACCTCTACTTGCACTGTTTGTAACTTGTTCTTCATTTTTTTTCGTTCTCTAGCTCCTTCTTTTGTTTCTCTGACATTATCAAGTATTTGTCTCTGCAACTCATCTATTTTTTGGTCAAATCTATCTGTTATTCTCTTTTCTGACTCTTTAATATCTAAACGTATTTGTTCTAACGCTATTAGAAGTGCATCTTGGTTTTGGCTATCTCTTCTTTGCTCCATAGCTTTCTGGTCCTGTCTTAGTATATTAGTAAGATTTGTTGTCATCTGGGGTGAAGTCTTACTTCCTATCTTTAGTGTTTCTCTCTTAGCTGCCATTTTTTTTTCTGCTCTTCAAAAAAAAAAAAAAATAAAATCTTCCCTCTTCCTTGCTTCTTCCTTTTTCTATACTAACACCTTCAATATATTATACTTGTATTTCTCCCCCTTTAGTTTCTTTACTAAAGGTTCTATAACAAGTTTACAATACACCTCTATGTCTCAACTAATACAAATCTCATCAGTTACAAAATTTAAGTGTAAGAGTCCTTATACTTCTATCAGATCTTATATTATCAATTACACAACTTTATAAAAACTTCTTTCAGATCTCTATCCAAGTCCTTTAAGTCTTACCACTGCTTCTGTACTTCTTCCATTATACCACTAGGGGGCTTTGTTTGTTATATCATTACACAGAGGGAGAAATTAAACTCTCATGTCCTATTAGCAACCCCTTATCCTCTTTGAACTCCTCTGCAAACTCAAAATTCCATCATTAAACTCAAACAATTATCTCACTGTCCATTCCTCCCGACTCATTCTCTATCTTCACGCTGCTTCTTGACTCTTCACCTCTTCACACCTTCTTGCAACTCCTAACACCTTCTTAACGTCGTTAATTCAGTCCTCTCTCTTGGCTTCTTCCACTACTTGCAGTTCCTTACCCCTTCTTAACGTTGTAATGTCAAATCTCTCTCTTGTCTCCTCTGCCGAAGTCCCAAGTTTCAAAGGTCAGCCTGTCCCACAACTTCACGTTCTCTGCCAACACATCTTTAATATCAAAAGGATTGGCTGCTGTTCCACTTACTTAGCAAGGTGAGGGGTATTTACAGCTTATTTAGACCCAACCAGCAGACCTAGCAAACACAGTGAGTCTTTCAATGCACCGAAGCTTCCTGCTCCAATGCACCGAAGCTTCCTAGTCAAGGAAGACACTAGCTCTTATTTCAGTCTATCTTAAGCTTCCTTAAATAAACTTATAATTGTCTCTTTCAGAAATCTTAAATCCCCTCCCAGGAGTAGTAAAATGAAACGCCTTGGTTACAACTGGCTTGCTTCAGCTTTCATATGCGGCTTCCTGCTGTAGATTAAACGCCTCCAGCCGCCTGCAGTCTCTTCCCTAATTACGCTTGGCTCACAGTTTAATTTTCCTTTTGTCCGTTAATGGTATGCCAATAGTCCAATATACATAATCCACTCCTTTCTTAGTAGAAGTCCTTTCTCTTTCATTTGCTTACTCTTTTCACACCAAGCTGTTTAAAATGGGCGGGCGTCCTGGCTGGATCAAACAAAAGATGGCTCGTCTCTCCCGTGCACTCGAAAACAAAGAAGGGCTGCTTCCCCCAAACTCCACTGCCGCCGCTGTGAAGTCCCGCGAAAGGTGCGCCCTGATATCCACTATCTCTTCTGATAGCTGGAAGACTTCTGGCTGCTCTGGAAGTCATAGCACGGGGAGTGAGAACTCCTGAGAAACCGGAGCTTCTCTACTGGAGTCCGCCATGCCAGACGTGCCCCTCCCACTTCAAGCTTATTCCTAAAGCACATTTGACTTCTTGATTCTTAAGATGTGTATCTTAAAAAAATCATATTTGAGTTATCACATTTAGAATCTCATGAATGGAGAGAGATGTTGACTCTCACAACAGAAGCCACCTTATACAGTGCTTTTCAATAATTAAATAAGTTAATGGCTATGGATGCCAAATTTAATTACAATTAATACACACTTTCCTGGGAGTAAGCTCCATTGAACATAATGGGGCTTGCTTCTGACTACTCATGCATAGGATTGTGTTGATTGCCTCCTGCATTCATGCACCAAAGAGCATGGAAATTGTTAGTTAAGGATCATGCCTTAACATAAACATTTTTAAAGCAGTGCAGATGAATGACACCAGTACAGATGATTTCCCAAACTGTGTGGTTGACACTCACCAGTGGGTTGTGAGCCAATATGTATTGGATCGCGAAACCTTTTTGAAACATTAAAAAAAAAAACTTTGCAGGGACCCTTGAGCAGTTTGCAGAAGAAAATTGATAGCTGCAATGTTAACCTGTGGTATGAGGTAATCTTCATAACCCCCCCCCAATTAAAATGTAATGTTTTCCCATTGTAAATTGTGAAATTTCTCTAGTAAAAGGTGTGCCATAAATCAGTGTTCTTCAGCCTTGAGGTCGGGACCCCAGTGGGATCACAAAGCCTCAGTTTTGGGAACATGGAAACTTATGGGAATGAAAAGGGTTGAAGATCACTGGACTAGAGTGCCGCCAGGGAAAGGGGGGGGCATCTGCTGTACCCCTTCAGGTACCAGGAGACGGTGACCCAGTCCTGCTCAGGTTCTTAGTAATTGTGCAAAAATAGCTTTCATTAGCGCCAGGTTTAATGGTAACTTTTTCTGTTCTAATAAGAACAGTTACAGGGCGCAATCCTAAACTGAGTTAGGTCGGCATAAGCTAAGCCAGCAAAGTTTGGCCAGCACAAGGGCCGCCACAAAGTATATTTGGACCACTCTTAGAGTCAGAGAGACCAGCACACAGACGTGAGCCATCCTCCCTGACTCCGAGAGTAGTCTGAACACGCTATGGAACACATTATGGTGGCCCTTATGGTGGCCAAACTTTGCTGGCTTAGTTTAGGCCAGCCTAACTCCAGTTTAGGATTGCGCTCACAATGAACAGTGCTGAGAGTGAGGAGTGGGCATTGAGGGGTGGGTGGGTGGGTGGATAGCATCCTGGGAGGGGATAGGATCGACAGTGGGCTCCCCAGTCTCAAAGTTCATTTATTAATTTATGTGTTGTGAAGACCACTGCTGCAGATCATGTGTGAACCCAGTTTCAGCCTTTTGTCTGACCTGGAAGTCCCTTACTGCCCATCTTGCTCACTAGTTCATCCTTCTGAGTACCCTGGAATGACTATAAAGGTTTTGGGGGAACAGCCCTTAAACTCCATTCTAGGGAGAGTTTTCTACAGACACATACCATTCATAAGGTCTCTAGCAGCTTCAGGACTCTGATTATTATTTATTAGCACAGATTCTACAGTCCAAGAATTTGGGCTCTTTTATTGCTTAGACTCCATTGACCCTCATTTTTCCTTGGCCTCTTGGAGATGAGCATTCTGATCAGTAAGCTTACTACACAAGCATGCTCAGCAATGGGATCTGCAAATTGAGAAGGGGAACGCTGGGTGGGACTTAGGCGGGACTTACACATGATTGGCAGCCCGTCCGTGATGTTCCGCGGCTGCCCTGGCCTCGGGGGGGCTCCTGCTCGCTGTGGAGGACGGGTGAGGGGCACACTGGGTGCCTGGGCAAGCAGCGGTGGGGCGCGCCAACCGGGGGCAGCCCCCCCCGAGGCCAGGGCAGCTGCGGAATGCTGTGGAAGGGCAGCCAATCATGTGGAAGTCCCGCGTAAGTCCTGCCCAGCGTTCCCCTTCTCAATTTGCAGATCCCATCGCTGAGCATGCTTCTTTCATTCAAAAACATGCACTATAAGGTGCACCACTGTAGCCCTTAAAATCATATGGACAGTGTTTATACAACTGTGGTTGGGAGGAGCATGTGCTGGCAAGCCTCCTTCCCCTCACCAACCTACTGCCAAGCCTCCCTGCTTAGGCATATGTCATTCGCATTAATTGACAAAAACTGTGGAGACTTTTTGGGAAATCATTGTCCCTGATCAGAGGGAGAAAGAGCTCCAATTGCACAGGCACAGAATCCCTTCACTATGGGGATGAGGTGGAAGGCCCAGATAGGTGAGGGGAGAGCCAGCCTTCTAGTCTCTGGAACTCTGGACTTCCCAGCCTATCTGAATCTCCTGCACAAGGGGAACCTCAGCAGCTGAACCCCTGCCACAGGACGTCACACAGGCCCTTGCTTTGAGGGCTAACTTGAGTGCCCTACAAGGAAGCCAACCTCCCCACCCCCAACCAACCAACCTCCAGCATCAAGGCCCTGCAAGGCAAGAAGGTTCTCTGAAGATAAAAAGGTTCTCTGAAAGTAACCCTTAAGTGGAACAAATCACTTTAAACAACTGGAACACCTCCTTAGTGAGATCCAGATCCTTCCTGGAGAAGCTTTTGGGCTAGTCACCTAACAGCAGCCATTCTGCAATCCTTTGCTTCCCTTTGGAAGTCTTCACCAGGGTGCTTACCTCAGTTTGAGCAATGCCTCTTCTTTTATCTTCTTCAAAACCTCTTCAAAACTCACCTTTTTTGTTAAGGCTTTGGAAGTACCCTGTACTCCAGTGCTTCCCAATCCCACCATTGGGGAGCAAAACTGGACCATTCCCCCTTAAGGGGGGTGGCCCAGTTATGGGTGTCCCGATGGCCCCACTGCGATCATGGTGTTATGGGACACCCAGGGGCTTCAGCCTTACCTGGGAGTCACGCTGAGGTGGCCAATAGCCTCCTCTGAGGGCTCCACGAAGTAGAATAACCCCCCTGTTTTTCATGCGACAAGCACTTTCTCCTTCGTGCGAAAAATGGGGCTGAATTCTGCATTGCGGAGGCCCACAAAGGAGACTATGGGCCTCCCAGATTACCTCAGCACGACCTCCAGGTAAGGCCCCTGGGTGTCCCATAGCGCCATGATCACAACAGCGCCATCAGGACATCCCTGCAACCCCAGACCCTGCTCCCACAACTACTTAGCGCGTTCCCAACAGAGGAGGACTTTGGGAACCACTACTCTACCCCCTTTAACCTACTGCAACTTAGCCTAGGCGTATCCATGTACATGAAATACAAATTCTTCTCTTTCATCCGGCCAACATTCCCCTGCCTTTTCATCTACCAAGTCCCTTGTCTCTCTCTTCTGAGTCCTTTCATCTCTTTTGTTGTACAGTTCCATGCACGTTGATGGCATTATGTTAATAATCAAGCTACTAAATAAATAATTAGTGATAACTGATCACAGTGTTCATGTAGCCACTTAGTAAGCTAGCTGCCTGCAGCTTTCTGTTGTATGGTGAGGAGAATCTTACTACTCACATATTTTCCCCATTCTCTGTTTCTGTCTTACATGGAAATATAGTAAATTAATCCTCATCCCTTGGGAGATTATCATTTTGCCAGGGATTGCATATGTACTGTGGTAAATTACTACTTGATATTCTTAATTTTTGTTAAGAATATTTATACAAGTAGGGCCTTTTTATCCACGAGAGTTCTGTTCCTAGAGCCATCATGGATATAAAATCCACAGATAATTAAATTGCAGATTTTGCCCCCCCCCCACATACACACACTTCTTCCAAACCTGACCGAAATAATGCTCCGGTTGGGTCCAGAGGGCTTTCAGAGGCCCAGGCCTCAGAATGGCCATTTTGGACAAAAAAAGTTACTTCCTGTTTTTGGCAAAACCCAAAAGTGACTTTTTAATGCCTTTAAAGGCATTATGAGGCCTTGGAAAGCACCAGAAGGGGCATGCGGCCTTAGTGGGCCTCAGAAGAGCCTCAGGAGGCAACCAGAGAAGAGCTCTGATCATCTTCAGAAGCTTCATGTTGAGCCTAATCTGGCTCAATACAGGTCCTGAGGGATCACACTTCTGTGAAATCAAACTGTCCACCTAGGAAGCCACACCGATTGACAATCAAGTTCACATGCTGTTGCACAAATGGAGTAGACAACAGGTGGAAATCATAGGCAAGTAACAAGACACCACCAATAAAGGAGTGGTTCTGCAGGTGGTGACCACAGACCACTTCGCAGTCCCTATGTGTTCTGGCTGCTGTTTGGGTGACCTTTGAATGCTGGCGGTGCTGTCACTAGTGGCAGCATGAGGCGGAGTCTGCAACCCACACAAGTGGCTCAGGTAGTGCAGCTCATCCAGGATGGCACATCAATGCGAGCTGTGGCAAGAAGGTTTGCTGTGTCTGTCAGTGTGGTGTCCAGAGTATGGAGGCGCTACCAGGAGACAGGCCAGTACACCAGGAGACGTGGAGGAGGCCGTAGGAGGGCAACAACCCAGCATCAGGACTGCTACCTCTGCCTTCGTGCCAGGAGGAACAGGAGGAGCATTGCCAGAGCCCTGCAAAGTGACCTCCAGCAGGCCACAAATGTGCATGTGTCTGCTCAAACGGTCAGAAACAGACTCCATGAGGGTGGTATGAGGGCCCGACGTCCACAGGTGGGGGTTGTGCTGACAGCCCGACACCATGCAGGACGTTTGGCATTTGCCAGAGAACACCAAGATTGGCAACCTCGCCACTGGTGCCCTGTGCTCTTCACAGATGAAAGCAGGTTCACACTGAGCACATGTGACAGACGTGACAGAGTCTGGAGACGCCAGGGAGAACGTTCCGCTGCCTGAAACATCCTCCAGCATGACCGGTTTGGCAGTGGGTCAGTAATGGTGTGGGGTGGCATTTCTTTGGGGGGCCGCACAGCCCTCCATGTGCTCGCCAAAGGTAGCCTGACTGCCATTAGGTACCGAGATGAGATCCTCAGACCCCTTGTGAGACCATATGCTGGCGCAGTTGGCCCTGGGTTCCTCCTAATGCAAGACAATGCTAGACCTCATGTGGCTGGAGTGTGTCAGCAGTTCCTGCAAGATGAAGGCACTGATGAAGGACTGATGAAGATGAAGGCACTGATGAAGGACTGGCCCGCCTGTTCCCCAGACCTGAATCCAATCGAGCACATCTGGGACATCATGTCTCACTCCATCCACCAGCGCCACGTTGCACCACAGACTGTCCAGGAGTTGGCAGATGCTTTAGTCCAGGTCTGGGAGGCGATCCCTCAGGAGACTATCCGCCACCTCATCAGGAGCATGCCCAGGCGTTGTAGGGAGGTCACACAGGCACGTGGAGGCCACACACACTACTGAGCCTCGTTTTGACTTGCTTTATGGACATTACATCGAAGTTGGATCAGCCTGTGGTGTGTTTTTCCACTTCAATTTTGAGTATGACACCAAGCCCAGACCTCCATGGGTTAATAAACGTGATTTCCATTGAAGATTGTTGTGTGATTTTGTTGTCAGCATATTCAACTATGTCAGGAACAAAGTATTTAATAGGAATATTTCGTTCACTCAGATCTCGGATGTGTTGTGTAAGTGTTCCCTTTATTGTTTTGAGCAGCTTATTTAGCAGTGGGAGAGCAATTGTCCTCTTCACCCCAGCACAGTGTCTTTTCTAGTGGCTGTTGCTGGTGGTGTTCTCCATTCTTTTAGATTGTGAGCCCTTTTGGGACAGGGAGCCATTTAACTTAATGTTATTATTTGCCTGTAAACCGCTTTGTGAACTTTGTGTTGAAAAGCGGTATATAAGTACTAGTGATTGATTGATTGATTGATTGATTGATTGATTGATTGATTATAGAAAAATCAAAATGGCTCCCTGTTTCAAAAGGGATCACAAATCTTAAAAAAAAAATGCAGAACACCATCAGCAAACAGCCACAAGAAAAGACACTGGTGCTGGGTTGAAAAGGGAGAGTTACTCTCCCCCTGACAAGTATAAAAAGAGCACCAATTGAAGAAAAGCCTCTTTGCTTAGTTAGCAGGGATAAAACTGAGTTGGGCCTGTAGCTGCCAGGGACAAAACTGAGGAGGTTTACATTAATTGTGCTAATGGAATACAATAGTTTTTAGATGTCGTCCCCTGGTTGTGTGTATACAGAGGTTTAATATAAGTGCTCTCTCAGAAGTTGTATCTTCGTGTCATTTTTGACACATCCCACGGAGCCATTCAACAAATCCCAGGCTTTCTGGCCTCACACCTCCACCAGGTCCTGAATGGTTTTGTGTCAGGGAATGATTTGATTAATGAAGTCAAGCCAAAGCAGAAATCTGTTCGGATGTGGCTTCTCTGCTGGCAAACGGCTCCAAAGGCTACAGAAGAGAGTGGAATTTCAGCAGCCGAAAAAGGAACATATGCCCTGGCATCTGTTGAAGGCATGACAACTCATACTTTCTCATAGGTGTTGGCAGAGTGTGACTCTTGATGGAGGCAGCAAAATCAAAACTCGCCTTAATAGTTGAGAGCAGGACTTTTCAACTTTTTTGGCTTTCTTTTTCACTGCAGAGAGACTTACTTCTGAGCACTGATTCATTCTGCACTCATCTTTGGTCTTGCCTGATGATCTAGCAGTGCATCAGAGCCGGTGTGTCTCTTGCTGCTTGGCACAGCAGGGATTTTGTTTGTTTGTTCATGCAGCATATCTTTGGATATCCTATTTCTTCGAAAACAAGGTTATAACTTGGAAAATAAATGTTGCAACAATGGCCAAGGTGCATGTGGACCACTCAACTATTTTCCAGTAACTGAACTTTTCATTCTTCTCCTCCTGTGGTTCCTCCACTTGCTTGTGTGCACGGAACACTTCCAGACACTGGACTCAACACATGGGTTGTCCTCATGCAAGGCAGGTTTTCCAAAGGAGGCACACAATTTTCAGGGAAGTTATCAACCAATTTTTTGACCCCTCTGTTCAGGGACAGACTGGATCCTGGCACCAATTCATCACATCCCAAGAGATGGAATGTTGTTACTCAAGTGTCACAAGTGTCTCTTCAATAGAGAGTATTGCATTGATGTAACTATCTTTCTGGGACTTTTTAGAACCTTAAATTTAGCTCTTGTGTTCCTGTTTTAAAAACACTTTAAAACCTGAGCATTCTTCCATTGTCCCACTCAAGCTCAATTCAAAGTACATTTTAAAATGTAGCCTTCAAGTACTATAAGTAACAGATTGGAACTCACAGCCCAATCCTATTGGGCCTCCCCAGTGCTGGAATTAGGATTCTAGAAGCCGATCCTGTATTATGGCAGTCATAATAAGCGCTCCAGCCAGGGGTGTAGCTAATAAAAATGTAGTCCGGTGCAAAGGACAAAATGATGCCCCAGAAGTGACATGACAACCGGAAGTGATGTCAATTGTATTTTTGTTTTCTTGTTTTTTTGGCCATAACTTTTTGTAGAATGAAGATATTACACTCCGATTTGTTTCATTGCATTCTGCATGAAATTCCACATCAAATGATATATAACATGACAATATTATTCCTAAAAACCGCTGTTTTTACATGACAGTTGTATTTTCATTTTCTTGCCATAAAAATATTACACTCCAGTTTGTTTCATTGCATTTTGCATGAAATTCTGTGTTGAATGATAAATAACATGACAGTATTATTCATACAAATCACCATTTTAACAAACCACAATTTTTACATGACAGTTATATTTTTGTTTTCTGGTGGTTTTTTTGGCCATAACTTTTGATAGAGTAATGATATTTTGATAGAGTAATGAGTAATGATATCACATTGTTTCATTGTTTGTTTCATTGTATTTGTATTCTGTATTAAATTACCTTTCTAATGATATATAACATGGTAGAATTATTTGTAATTACAAAGGTTTTCACAATTTTGGCCACTAGTGTCAAGCTCAGCTTGTTGTCCCCCTAAAACTTGTTGCCCAGTGCAATAGCACCCCCCTGCACCACCATAGCTATGCCCCTGGCTCCAGCAATGTGCAAAGCTGCTACCAGAACACCAGCAGAGAGACCAGTTGCATCGGTGGGAGAGGGATAGGATTGGGCTGTTAGATACTATATGTGCCCCTGTAAGGAAACTGGCAGCTAACATAGATGGGAAACTTTCAAACTTATGATTGTTTTGAAGTATGGAATTCGGGGGGGGGGCAAAATAAATTGACTGAATTACTGTCACTGTCAGAATTCTTACTAACAACATGTGTCTCTAACACAGATAGGACCATCTTCCATAGAAGACCTCTTCCTTTCCCCATTACATGGCCAAAAGATATTGTACTATGGCTTCTTCCACTGAACTAGGGTATAGCAAATATAGCATTAAGGTGGGGAGGTGGAGGAGTGTCAGGACATAACCTAGGCTGCGTTAAACACTTTTAATCTGACCTTGGTTGGGAAGATATAAGCACATGCTTAATGGAACTTAAGATAGTGCATATCTTTGACAGGCTCATTCTTTTCATCAGCTGTAAAAGCCTTTAATTGCAATTAGGGAAACATGGGTTATTGTTTGCTTGATTTAAGGATGCTCACTATGACATAATCATTTTGGGTGTAAGATTTTTGATGTTAATTTTTTAAAAATCTTATTAACAGTATTCCTACATTGTGTTGTTTGATCAGATACTGTGCTTTTGTTTCTTGCCTCCAAAGAACCTCACGGTATCAGATTAATCAGGTCTACAAAAGATGGATTAGCCTTCATAGCCAAAGTATGAAGAGTTAGACCTGCTTGTCTTTTTTGGGGAGGCATTTTGTTACAGTAGGTCAGATGACTGGCAAGTTTGGGAGCCAATGGCATAAGCAAGTTCGGGAGCCAATGGACTTTCAAGAGTCCATTATGAAATTGTATTAGTATTATTATTTTAAAATGTATTCAAAAGTGTTTGGAAACTTTTTTGATTAATTAGATCTTACTGCCTTAATCTCGAAAACTTAGTCTCATGTTGCATTGCTTTGCTGCATAAGCGCCTTTCATAATTACCTTAGCCCTGACATAATTTTAATTATATTAGAATTAGAGTGCAAAGAATGCTATCTAAGAAAGGTCTAAACAGTTTTTTAGTGTGCACTACTTTGATGTGTTAGAAAAAGATTAGAGTTTGCTTTGACTAAAAATTCATTCCAAACAGAGTTAATTAAGCTGTCAACAATGCTTTGGTATCCAACAAGGTGTGGATATGCTATGATTTTTTTCCTTGGCCCAATATGATTGCAGCTTTTTGTATATAACTCGGGGTACAAGCCAGAAAGCCTTATTTCACACATACCATGCTCACACATGCTCAGCTATCACTCAGGGGTTCTCTCTCTCTCTCTCTCTCTCTCTCTCTCTCTCTCTCTCTCTCTCTCTCTCTCTC
>JAJKFI010000014.1:14901504-14925850 GCA_029204185.1 Lerista edwardsae
CTCTCTCTCTCTCTCTCTCTCTCTCTCTCTCTCTCTCTCTCTCTCTCTGTGTGTGTGTGTGTGTGTGTGTGTGTGTGGTGTGTGTGTGTGTGTTTAAAAAAACACATGGCAGAAAGTCGGAAGAGTGAGCTTGGATTTAGGATATCAAAGGAGAGCTATCTCCAGCGACTCGTTTACATTTCAAAGAGCCTGTTTGTTGTACCTGGCAATTAGCATACACTCTCTGTAGAAAATGAGTCCATTAAAAAAAGACTGAGCTCCAAGCCAATCTCCCCTTCTAAATATTTTTAAGTGCATGATTAATACACTTCCCTAGCTCCTGTCTGGGTCTGCAGAGGGAGGTCAGGGAGCAGGTAAATGAAAGAAAATAGCTTCATTCGGCATTGACTAAGCTATTAATCATTGCCCATTTTCAATAAATCATGGCAGATGGCAGGAACAGGCAGGCACTCATGGGAAATGACACACCATGTGCATGATGGGAATCGTGGGTTTTAGCAGACACCAGCAAGGGAAGAGGTCACTCTTGCACACATGCTACATCCCAGGGAGTAGCGCTTGTGTTTCGCACCTGTGTTTTGCCTCAACGTGACAGCTATCTTCCATAAAGCAAGTCTTTAAATTTTGCGGGAACCGAAGAAAATTCTCTACATTCCATTCCTTACCATGTTTCTCAGTTCTGTTTCTCATCACACCAGAAATGCCAGCAGCCTGCCTGTACAGTGCTCTCCAGTAAAGCAGAGCCAGGCTCGGATTAAAAGGGTTGCACACTGATATCGGGGGGAAAAAATCTTCATTGTAAGCTGTAGGCAGAAGAGGGTGGACTGGTAATATCTCTGGGTAGTGATCAAAACACAAAGGAAGAAAATGACTCTGCTCATGCTTACTGTGGTTACATATGAAATAAATACTCCAGTAGGATAGTGTTGAATTCCATATTTTACCCCTAATTGAGCAAAGAGGCACTTTTTAAAGTGGTGCCCTATTTAGCACGGGGAGAGCAACTGTCCCTCTTCAACCCAGAATGACGTATTTTCCAGTGGCCGTTCCTGGTGCCTCTTCTCCATCTCTTTTTAGACGGTGAGCCCTTTGGGGACAGGGAGTCATTTATTGATTTGTTTTGCTTTGTAAACCACTTTCTGAACTATTTTTTCTTGAAAAGCAGTATAGAAATATTTCTTCATCCTCCTCCTCCTCCTCATTGGTGCCAGTGGCAGCTTTCCTTCCACCAGCCCACACTTCCTGGTGCCAACCTACCCTCCTTCCACCATTCTGCTTCCTTCTGAATACCAGATTCCGGATCAGCCACAAAGTCTTTGGTACAATGTGAAAGCGGCAAAAAAGTAAGCTAATGAAGTGCACACACACACGCACACAGTGGCGGTTCTAGTAGAAAGGGCGCCCATGGCGCCCAATGAAAGCGTGCCCCATGGGGTCATGCAACGTCATGACATCACGACATCGTGATGTCGTGACGTGGCACCGCATGACGCCCTGCCCCCGCCCTAAGAGGCGGGATGGGGCGTCACGCGGCACCGCGTTCTCCATGCTCCAGCTGGCCTTAAAGAGCCAGCCAGAGCGCGGAGAACGCGGCGCCCCGTCCCCCGCTCCAAGAGGCAGGAGGGGCGCCGGGCGGCAGCGTGTTCTCCACACTCCGGCTGGCTCTTTAAGGCCAGCCGGAGCACGGAGAACGCGGCACCGCACGACGCCCCGCCCCCGCCCTAAGAGGCAGGAGGGGGCGCCGGGCAGCAGCGCGTTCTCTGCGCTCTGGCTGGCCTTAAAGAGCCAGCCAGAGCGCAGAGAACGCGGCGCCCCGTCCCCCACTCCAAGAGGCGGGAGGGGGCACAGGGCGGCAGCACGTTCTCCACGTTTTGGCTGGCTCTTTAAGGCCAGCCGGAGCGCGGAGAAGGCAGCGCAGGGCCTGGGCGGGGCCGGGCCGGGCCACGGGCGCCATTTTGGGGGCGTGGTGTGCCATGGTTATGGCACCCACTCCCAAGATGGCGCCTATGGCTCGTGCCCCCCGTAGCACCCCCTAGATCCACACCTGCACGCACACACACATACACACACACACATGAAAAACAGTCTCAGCACACAGAAAAGCAAGTTGGGGCTTGAGTCTATTTGAGTCAGGACTCTTTTTGAAGTCATTGGCCCTGAGTTGTGAGTCTGAGGGCGCAATCCTAACCTGGAGTTAAGCTGGCACAGTTAGGCCAGCAAAGTTTGGCTGGTACAAGGGCCACCATAAGGCATGTTTGGACTACTCTCGGAGTCAGGGAGGATGGTGCACATCTGTGTGCTGGCCTCTCTTACTCCAAGAGTGGTCCAAACATACAAGCGTCCCTTGTGCCGGCTAAATTTTGCTGGCCTAACTGTGCTGGCCTAACTCCAGGTTAGGATTGTGCCCTACGTCAGTCACATCAATGACTCATGTCAACATGAGTCAAGAAAAACTAGCGTGTCCACTACTCAAATCAAATTGTCACGACTCAAATGCCCATGCCTGGTTCTGAGGAAGCATCTTAAAATTGCTCTCCTTGTATGTAACCAGGAATCTGCAAGTACTTTACCATATCATCTCCAGTTTCTGATATGGTTTCATGATATACTGTTTATGACCCAGGAAGGCAGGCAGGCAGGCAGACTCTCTCTCTCTTTTGCCTTAGCTATTAAAGGGGCTAATATCTGTGCATTCATTTTTAATGGGGCATATGGTCTTCATTACATTCAGCCTTCTACTTCTATAATTATGCCATGATGGGAGTTCCTGTCAAAGCCATAAAGAAAATCCTATTTCCACCCCCTATAAAACTAACAACCACCGGTTTACAGACATGCCAAGACTGCAAGGAGAATACCTGAGCGCCCCTATCATTAGCCCCCTTGGTAATGATCTGCAGGCTGGGTTTCCACTGGGTTTGCAGTCTGGAGAAGTTCAGTTATTGTTAGTGATAGGACACGGCTGCTCATAGAAGAGGTGAGCTGGCAGCTTACCAGGAGCCCTAAACAACCGTACAAAGTGAGGCAGACAAAATACTGCACGCTTAGTGCATTTATTCATAAGAGCTGCATGGAGCAAACCCAGACCTGCCTCTGAAATGGAGCTCTCTCAGGGGTGGCCGGCAGTAGTTGCTTGGTGGAGAAATGGCTGGCAATTCTGCACTAGAGTTCAAGACAGGAAATTAAGTTTCCTATATCAGGGGGGATTTAAGAAAAATGCAGAATTTAATTACCTGGATGGGACTGAGGACAGAACCCCAGAGGTTGTGTAGCTACACCTCCAAAATCTGTCTCGGGAATTTTCCTCACCACAGCTTACCCTGAGGCACACAGTGAGGCCTCATGACAGGCCTCAGTTCTGATCTGCAGTGTACTTCCAGGCCAAGCCTGCAGAAATCACAAACCTGACACGTTTGGACTCTCTATCAGCCCAATCCTAACCCTGTGCTGCAAAAGGCAGGCTGACTGGCCTGTGCCCTACCAGTGCCCTACCAGCGCGGGGCTGCGACTGGCTGCAGCACAACCCAGGGCAATTGATTCCCCTGACCCCAGGTAATGCAGCAATGACCTGAATGGGGCTACTTGGAACTGCACTGCCGAAATCCTAAGTGCTGGATCCTGGCACCATCCAGAAAAAAAGCCCTGGTTTTTGCACACACAGCACTTCTCTCTTTTTTTTGCACAAAAAGAAGTGCTTTGCACATGAAAAATGGGGCTTTTTATATCATTGTGGAGGCTGTCAGATGGGGCTGCGGGCCTCCCAGACCTTGCCAGAGGCTGGTGCAACCCCCTCAGTGAGGTAAGGTCCCCCTGGGTGCAAATGCTTTTGGACATGGTTTGCTAGGTGGGGGAAAGCCATGAAGGAGCTGGCTAGGCAGGCTTCCCTTGGCAAAAAAAATTGTGCTGTGAGGGTGCAACAGTCGAGGTGGGCCAGGCCCGTATCCCTACTAGGGATGTTCTTTGAGCAAAGAATGGCTCATGGAGCAGGGCTTCTCCCTCAAATCTCAGTGAGTGGGGAGGAACTTCAGCAGGGATCTCTTTCAATAGTTGCATCCCAATTTTTGACCTAAGTGCTCTGCTCCAAAGTTGCTAATTAACGGTTACTTTGACTAGAGGTGTTAATTCTCTCTGAGGAAAAGAATGCCCTTTCTATTTGCATATGCTAATCCATGTGAAGATATGCATATTTGAAACTGCATTTCAGTGGAGAAGCACTGAGAGAATAACCCTAAGGCTGTCATCCTACACATGTGTACCTGGGAGCAAATCCCATTGAAGTCAGTGGCGCTTGCTTCTGAGAATTCATGCATGTGAATGCACTGTACATTTGCAGGTATATCTGCACTGTAAAAAGCAAATGATTACACATCATTTCTCATCGGATCGGAGTATCCAAACATTATTTCATGGCATCTAAGTTATGAGTGCTCCTTTATGTTTCTAGAACTCTGTGAGGCATTTCTCTCAAGTGCCTTCCAACAAGGCCAGCGTGAGCATTAAGCAGGGTGAGGTGGGCTGTTTTGGGGGGACGATTTTGGAGCAGGAAATAGTCAATTATTTAGTCTCTTATTATTTTTATCATCAGGTGGTAGGTGCCATTTGGAGATTCAGCTTCAGGCAATGAAGTGTCTGCTTCTGTAAAATCCTTAACATCAGCTAAACTCTTATGAATAATTGTAGCATAATGCCATTTCATTTTTCTGTACTGTAATTGTGTTCATTGTATATAGAGGAAAACAGAAGCAAGCAAAAAGTATCTTATTTATCTTCTTTGACAATATATTGTCAACATTATATAATTTATTTATCTAATAATACAAATAAATTAAATTAATTTCATTAGATAAATTTATCTAATCATAAAATACATAATGGCAGGAGGCCTGGTTGAGATTGTAGAACTGCCCTTAAGCCCGAAGATGAGATCCGAATGTCGCCAGTTTGAGAACACCAGAAGCTTCCGGAAGCTTCCGTGAAAGTTTCATCTGAATGTAGCCGATTCTTGAAAGAGTAGAACTCCTTTGTTATTTGTAAAAACCCAGAGGGGTTTAGAAAAAAGCCTGCGTATGTGAACCACCTTTCATTAATGTCAAATGACCAGGAAAGGAGGTATAGAAATACCATCATCATCATCATCATCATCATCATCATCATATCGTTGTTGTTGTTGTTAAAATACCTCAGAAAGTACAGCAAGAGTAAAGCAGTGTATCCTAATTACATAGTTCTCTTACTACCTAGCGAAACTAAACAAAATGAATCTCTGACAGCCCTTCTTAAACTATGAATTAAATTCTCCCTCTTTCAGTTATTATGATCTATTTCCATTAACTCTATTCATCAAATCCACATTTCATTAAATAATTGTTCATTCTCATATACAGAAAGTCAATAAGTGATTTGCAATTGTTCACAAAAGGGTTTACTGACTTCTCTTTAAGTAACATTGTAAGTGTATCCATTTCTGCAAAATCCAAAACTTTTATCCACCATTCTTCCACTGAAGGTATTTCTGTATTTTTCCAGCATTGTACATAAAGCATGTGTGCTGCACTTGTCATATAAAGAAATGAAATGTCATTGTTTTCCCTGTTTATTTCTCATACCTAACAAAAAAGTTTCAGGTTTCATTTGCAAATTCATTTTTAAAATTAACTGCTTCTCTGTATATATCTGGCAGCCCCATCCTATACTGTGATGGAACTGGCAGGCCAGTAGGCCTGTATCAGTGCAGTATAGGAGGCAGTTGGAGGCCACCTCAGGGTAAGGGGATATTTTCCCCTTACCCTGAGGTAGACCCCAGCAGCTGTAATAGGGCTACTCACCAGTGATTTCGCTGGCACAACTCCGAGTGGCCCGTGTAAATCTGACTGGGTTGGGGCTGCGGGTTAGGATCTGGCATAAGTGCCGCAGTGGTGGGATTCAGGGGGTTCGCCCAGGTTCTATAGAACCGGTTGTTAAATGGCCGGGCCCCGCCCACTTGCTTACCTCGGCTGGCTTCAGATTTTTTTTGGCTCTGGCTATGATGTCATAGAACCGGTTGTTAATTTATTTGAATCCCACCACTGAAGTGCCGGCTCCTGTCTCTACTCCTCTCCCCAGGCCAGCCCACCCTCTCTCCACCCTCTCCATACTCTGATATGTCTCAAAACCCCAGCATGTCCGTGGACCCCTTAATAATGGTGGCAGGTATTTCTCCCAATCATGTCCCTAGTCATGACTCCCAGGCTCTCATGCCTGCAGCATCCTAGCACCAACTACATCAGGAATAAGGGTGGTCATCTTGGTTAATCACGACCTCAGTATTTGCAACCTCACCTATCCACGAGGGGTTGTTCGGTGACATACCCTCACTTCCCGCGACCTCTTTTTCCATATCTGCAAAGTAAACAGTAGCTCCTGTAAACAGCTCACCACTTGGAACTATTTTGGGTTGCAAGTTTACTGACAACTGCTTTGTCAATACTTTTTTTTGTCTCGTGACTGTCAGGTTGACAATGACATCTCTCCACAAGGTGGCGCTAAGAAGCTTGTTTGAAGATCATTTGTTTCCTATCATGTCAATGTGTGTAAGGGATTAAAGGCGACACCTCCCAGACCCGGCCATCACTGTCCCTTCACTCACAGTCATACAATTGGTGTCAGTTGTTAACATTTGTTTCAAGTTAGACAAGTGCAGAGCTTGTAGTTGGGCAGCAAACAGGCAGAGGAAGAGAGTTGCTCTCATAGTATCTGGGAGCAGCATCTTGGAAATGGCATTTTCAAGACATACATTTGCTGAAAGCCTCCAGAACTATACTATCAATATTCAGATAATATAATTCTATTGAAGTAGTATGACTCACAAAATATTAAAAAGTTTATCATTTTACAGGTCAGCGCACACTAGTATAGATGCAAGATGTAGACACAAGGCAAGTCGTGCACATGCATTAGGAGCTGTTTCAGTAAGGAGACAATAGGGCACATCTACATTACAGATGTAGGCTGCAGTTCTCAACACAGTTCAGTTACTCATAGTAAGGTAAAGGTAAAGGTTTCCCCACGACAGAATGGTCTAGTCGTGACCGACTGTAGGGGGCAGTGCTCATCTCTGTTTCAAAGCCTGTAGAGCCGGCGTTTTGTCCGAGGACGAGCTTCAGTGGTCATGTGGCCAGCATGACTCCACGCCACTTACGGAAGTTCCCTTCCCACCGAAGTGGTCCCTATTTATCTACTTGCATTTAGGTGCTTTCGAACTGCTAGGTTGGCAGGAGCTGGGACAAGCAACGGGAGTGCACTCCGTCACGCAGTCTTGAACTCCCAACCTTCCGGTCGGAAAGCACAGCAGCAGCGGTTTAACCCGTTGCACCACCACGTCCCTCATAGTACTTATGAGTAAAAATGCATACAGTTGCACTGCACAAGTGCTTTAACAAATCATTGTGGGTTTGTGGGGGCGGCTAGGGCATCTGACAGCAGGGCCTCCAAGAGGAATGTTATCAGAGGGTACAAAGTTTCTTTGGGGCCCAAAGGGGACACAAAGGGGCAAAACAGAGCATGGGGAGGGTGGCACCAGGGGGGGGCCAAACGGGGGGGGGGGGGAGCAAAACAGGCCTGGTGGAGGGTGGCAACAGCTGGGAAAGTCTTTGGAACCCAGGCCTACTGGGCTTCCCAATGCAGAACCCAGGTCTACCTTCCCATGCAGTGTTGGCAGCTAGATTGTAATAGAGAAAACCAAACACACTCCTAAGTCTGTCTAAAAACTTTTAAATATAGAAACTCATGCAGAAGATTAGCATTGTCATATTTAGGGTCACACTAGAATAGGAAGTGTCCCGTGTGTGCCAAAATCTACTTCTGCAACAGCTGTGTCCCTGAGTTCCTGTACACTCCTTCACGGCACGCAAATCCATGGCAAGCCTGCAGTAGCACCCCCAGCATCCTGAATGGGCAGCAAGTCCAAGTAAGATTGGAAAATGTACAATTCCAGGAAATTTCCTTTGGCTCCTGGCCCCCCCTTTTTGACCCTAAGCCCAGGCATGAATTACCCCTTCTCATGGTCCCTGCCTGATAGAGAGCTTGCAGGGCCCAATCCTGTGGATGAGCTCTGCCGCTGGAACTAGATGGTGGAATGTGCTGACGTCAAAGGCAGTCGTCAAAGGTAGAAGTTGGGTGCTTCCAGACCACTGCCAGAGAGATTGCGAGGGCCAATAGGACAGAGGAGTGCCTGCTGACAGTTGGGAGGTGGTGGCAGAGATGGAAGGGGGTTGGAACAGGGAGGAGTGTCATAGGTAGTAGGGTGTCATGCCAGGCGCTATCGAGAGGTGTCATCCAGGCGGAACGGCCCGGTACTCCGTTCCGCTAGCTCTGCGGAGGGTCCGGGCCGCGCTGCTGGGCCCGCCCATCCTCCCTTGCGTTCAGAATCGCTCTAAAATGGAGCGATTCCGGCTCAATGAGGCTTGGGGAGGCGTGGCAGCCCTCCGCCATAGGGGCGGAGGGCTGTCAATCATCCGAGCATTCCGGTAGTTGGCGCGCTCGGATGACATCACTGGCGCTATCCCTTTTCTTGCTTCCCATGCCTGTCTCCTCAGACTTGGCCCAGGTCCAAGGAGACCCATTGGTGATTTGGAGGCTTACAGGAAGATAAGGGAAAATATTTTCCCTTGCCTCTCCCAGACTTCCCAATCCACCCCAAACCGTCACAGCGCACAGCACAGTCCCTTTTGACATGGCTGTATGTTATGGTGGGAAATCAACAGGATTGGGCTGTGAGCGTCCTTACTAAAATACAATTTGTTTCTGTGTTTATAAAACATTCTGGCCCACCTTTCATCATGACGTGACCTCAGGTCGGTTTGCAAGCACCAAATCCAGCAACGCAATAAATGCATCTTAGGCTAAACAGGGTGAAAAAGCAATTCCCAGGGTTCTTGGTGGAAACCATGACAGCTGAACCGGTATAAAACCTTCAGAATTTTGTAGTGTCAGTATGGCCTTTGTGTGAACAACCACTGCTCTACCTATTTTATACATGCAGCATATCCAGCAACATGTTCAAGCCTGACTTGAACCTAAGAGGTTTATATAAACCACATAGGAGGGTACGGGAATCTTTTCCAAATCAGTCTGTCCACCCTTTCAAGAAACAAAACAAAAATGAGGATTGAATATATAATATTTAGACTAAAGACAGAATGTTATTATTAATTACTCATACGTGCCAGCTGTTTTTCCCCTGGTGGTGTTACAACTACAGATGTGATGAATTGCTGAACATGCCTGCACTAGAAACACACATGTGCAAATGGATGTTGTATGCTGGTGGCTCCTTGGCTGGAGAAGTGACATTGCTGAGATGAGGCAGGGGGATACATTGCCCCAAGAAGCGCACCCTGAGGGGATGCCAATCTGTAGCCCCAGTGGCAGATTCAAGGTGAAAAAAGTGGCATTCTCAGGCCCAGGGAGGCCAATCACGGCCCCCCAAAAACTGGAAGTGCCTTTCTAAGGCTGTCTAAGGCTTGAGAGGGGTTAAAAATTTTGTGCCTCCCTGGATGCCTGATGATTGCTATGCAACTAGGCTGGAGTACAAATGTTCAGGACTATCATACCCATTTTACGTGCCCAACACCTTGTGTGTGGAAACAAAGGTGCACACTCTGCCTGCCAGTCCAAACGAGTTTCCTCCGGTGGGAACCCCTATGGTTTTCTATATGTGGAAGGCAGAATTGTGGCTCTCTTCTTGGTTTCTCTATGAAATGCGTCCAGTGGGAAATTCTTCAGGGAACAACTGTTCGGCAAATGCGTCGTCCCTACCGCACGGGGAAGATGATTGCAGGAATGGGGTCTCAGTGTCAACCGTCACCATGTGCTAATGTCCCGACTCTGCTACGCTGCCATGCCAGCAGCAAAATCTGTCTGTAACATCAACTCCTTCAGTAGCCATTAAAAGAGGAAGTTTGCTCATTTGTCTTGTTACCTGTGGATATTTTATGGCCTTTACTGATTGGCTTCAGTCAATATTGTAAGAAATAGATTTTGCCTCTTAATTAAGCATACGTTATATATGCGTGCACGCGCGCACACACACACACACATGATCTCGTTACCAGGCTAAAGCAGAGTCGGAATGACTTAGCACTTTACTGCTGGTCTGCAAGGCCTAGTGATAAGCCTGTAAATTCAGGCCTGTAAATTCCCAGGGCCTTACTTCAATATCCCAACACGGCCACCTCAGTGGCCTTTGAGGGGATCCACTCCTTTACTGATATATGTAGAGCGGCTATCTGGTCCTCACCTAATACCTTCACCAAGCACTACAAGGTGGACATGGCAGCTTCTGCTCAAGCCGCCTTTGGCAAAAGGGTGCTGCAGAGGATGGTAGCACCCTAGCCAACACAGCCGCCTTCCCCCTGCCCATCAAATACGGCTATGGTACACCCCAAGTGGTAACGAATGCCCCACTTTCCTCAGCCAGAGAAAAAGGAATACTTACCTGAGAATCTTCTGTTCTGGAAGGAGGAAAGTGGGGCATTCGGCCCGCCACATGGGAAGGCTGGTGTCGGCAATACAACCCGTGTAGTTTGACACATTGGGTGGGGATACTTAGAGTCAGGGTCATTCTATGTCCTGAATCCTTACCTGTTATTCCGTCAATTACTTCTAACAATGTTCTATCTTTCCCTGTTGAGAGGAAGTTTGTTCCGTTTTCCTTGAGTTTGGGCCAGGTTAGGCATGATGGTGCGGAGGACTTCCTGTTCCGGCTTTTAAACCAGGCTGGGATTGGCAGGCCCTCCCACAGGAAGAGGAAGAGACCTGAAATGAAATCCGGCCCTGCCTCTGGAGAGGGAGGGCAAACCCATGTGGTAACGAATGCCCCACTTTCCTCCTTCCAAAACAGGAGATTCTCAGGTAAGAATTCCTTTTTTCCCAGGCTCCAGAAAACATAATGCCTATGGTTTTACTCATAGTGCATAATAGCATTTCATCCAACTCGCCTGTTTGGCACGCTTCATTGCATTTATAATTTCCCCTTTAAATTAACTGCTTTCCCTTGACTGCCTCTCTTCCATTTTCACTTTATAAACCAATTTGTAGTTTCAAAATTGTTTTGGCTGTTTTGTTTATGGACCAGTCATCGGGGCAGGATCAGATGATGATTTGCATCCCCTCCAGCAATGCCCATTAAGCCAGTACTTTAGTAGTTCACCGTGGTGGGGGTTACTAGCAGGCAGAGGTGCAACTGCCACATGGCTGAGGGCAGCGGTTCCTGGGGCCCGGCAGTGGGGCCTGCCATTTTTGGGTGGTTTGCAAAACTGACAGGGCAGGTTAGACTGTGCATTAAGGGTTAAACAAGCTGCTGCTTGGGCGGAAGGAAGCACTGCTGCCCAATCACCATTATAGGTGCCCCCCATGGCATTTATAACTCGGGCAGAAGCCACTAGGGCAGTGCTTCCCAACCTAGAAGCACCCAGGGCAGGCGTCTCATTAGCTTTTGGGATGCTCCCCGCTGAAGGACGGTAGCCATCTGACCAGGGACCCTTCGGTGGCGGTAGTTTTTGACGTCCGGGGGTTGCTGCCACCCACCACCACCAAACAAGGGTAAGTTTAAAAAAAGAGTTTTTTTCCACTTACTTATATTTGGTGTTGGCAGTGGCAGCAGCAAAACCTGGACGTGCCATACTAACGGCACCGAAGGGTCCCTGGTAAAGTTGTTGACGGGCACCTTGAAGGGGTACTGCCTGACCAAAAGTTGGGACCAGGCCCCCACTGTGCTATGGTTCTGGCTGATTCCCCAGATTCATAATACCGTAAAGCAGTCAGCGCCAGTCATAAAAGGCACTCGGCAGCATGTGAAATCACGTACTCCAGAGCAACTGGACTCTGCTGCCAATGGAGGCAAGGTGGTGATGGGGAGGCAGGAGGGGGTGGGGGAGGGCAGAATGGGGCATTGGTGGGGGGTGGAGGATGGGCAGTTTGGGTCCAGGAAGGGGGCAGTATTTGGTGGCAGTGGTGGCCGCTGCTTCCTAGCACCTCTTCTAGGATCCGGTCCTACAGTGTGGGCCAAACAGACTTGTGCCAGCTATTTAGGGAATAATTAGTCCCTTACCTAGAAGACACCTCTACAACTGCCCCTCTACCTGCAGAATGAACAGGAGTCATTTTGGCGCCACTGCATGGGGGAGGGAAAGAGGTTCTCATCCTGAACTTTAGTCACAGTATGAAGGGATTTCTGTGGCGCGTTCTGACTAGAATGGAACAATGTTTTCAAAAGAAAATGGTCATGTCTGGCCTTGGAAATTCCCAGCCAGCCACAGTTCAGTGTTGGGCACGCCTGCAAACAGTTGGATTCATCCCGGAACGATCCAGCCCTCTTGAGTCTGCTGTTGGAAAATTAACTTGGAAGGAAATGCATGCTATGCTTCCATCCCAGCCAGAACAACCACAAGAACAGCTTCTGGGGGGGGTGGGGCGGTAATTCCAGCTGCAGAGTTATGAGATGGGAAAGTTCTGAGAAAATAAGAGAGTAGACATATCCTCATGAATACCTGACACAGTTAAATGTAATGCTTACTTTAATGGAAGTTAAGGAAATCAGTGGATTTCTTTCAGCTGTTAATTCCCCCACCTTCCCCACATATCCTTTCCCCCCTTGAAATAACTATGATCAGAACAGAAAGTTTGAAAAACTTAACAGCACAATCCAAGGGCCCTGTTGGGCCCACACATGTTGTTTGTGTTGATCCAGCCTTGTTGCAAACGTGCCGTAAGTCACATTCGTGCTAGCGTGAGAACTGCTGGGCTGACATAGTCAGCAGCATTGGCCCAGCATCGGCCCAACAACTCTCAGTCCCATGCTGGCCAAACCGGCCATTTCAAGCAGGGGAAGGCAGGAGGGGGGGAGGAAGGAATGGGGCAGAGGGAGGGCAGCTCCGCATGTATGGTGGCTCAGTGAGAGGGATGGACTCAGGACCTGCCCATTCTAAGCCAGATTCTAAGCCCTGCCCTGTGCTGTGGCAGGGCGCTCAGACTTGCACCTGCTGAAAAACAGGTGCAGATCTGAGGAGCCCCATCGGCCTGGCTGGGGCTTACCCTGGGGCAAGAGAAACAATCCCCTTGGCCCGTGGTGGTCTCCAGTGCAGTCCTTTGCTTGGACGTAGCGCAGGCGGGCCTGCTCCTGCACAACTTAGGGTTGTGTCCTAAAATTCTTCCCAGGGTGGGACAGCTGAGAGTTTTCAAGGGAAGCTAAATGAGTTTCTGAAAAACAAGTGAAATTTCTCTGGGCGAATCGGGGGGACGGGACGGGACAGAATCTGCTCATCCCTTGAAATAACCATGGAACAAGAACTGTTTTCCCACATGTACAGATTTTCATGATAGGGGAGTTTGTGTTTATTTGAGTCCTGTATGATGAAGAAAGAGAAAACTACTGTAAAACTACTGAGCAAAACTACTGAGAATGGTTACTGTAACATACTTCAGTACTGAGTTTGAAGGGACCTCCTTTCCCGCTTGTTCAGTATCTTCTGCTCATTTTTGGGGGTGCTTCCTGCTATTTCATTTATGAATTAGTTGTTGCTAAATTGGGGTTTCTTGGGGTGGCATATTAGGTTGGATCCCCACCTAAGCTGGGAGTTCCTGGCTCCCCTGAATGCACGTCAGGGAATAAGAGGCCAGGTCCTCTTATGGATTGAGAATTGGTTGAGGGCCAGGAAACAGAGAGTGGGGATTAATGGGCAATTTTCACAGTGGAGAGAGGTGAAGAGCGGTGTGCCCCAGGGATCTGTCCTGGGACCAGTGCTTTTTAACTTATCCATAAATGACCTGGAGACAGGCATAAGCAGTGAGGTGGCCAAATTTGCAGATGACACTAAACTTTTCTGGGTGGTGAAAACTAGAAAGGATTGTGAAGAGCTCCAGAAGGATGTCTCAAAACTGGGAGAATGGGCAGTAAAATGGCAGATGCGTTTCAATGTAAATAAGTGCAAAGTAATGCATATTGGGGCAAAAAAATCAAAAATTCACATATATGTTAATGGGTTCTGAGCGGTCAGTGCCAGACCAGGATTGAGATCTTGGGGTGCTGGTGGACAGCTCGATGTCCAGTGTGCAGTGGCAGTGAAGAAGGCGAATTCCATGCTAGGGATAATTAGAAAAGGGATTGAGAATAAAACAGCCAATATTGTGTTGCCATTGTACAAGGCAATGGTAGGGCCACACCTAGAGTATTGCATACAGTTTTGGTCTCCACATCTCAAAAAGGACATAGTGGAATTAGAAAAAGTACAGAAGAGAGCAACCAAAATGATTACTGGGCTGGGGCACCTCCCTTACGAGGAAAGGTTACAGCATTTGGGGCTTTTCAGTCTAGAAAGAAGGCGCTTGAGGTGGGACATGATTGAGACATACAAAATTATGCATGGAGTGGATAGAGTAGATAAAGGGAATCTCTTTTCCCTCTCGCACAATACCAGAACCAGGGGACATACTCTCAAGATGAGTGTTAGGAGAGTTAGAACAAATAAAAGAAAATATTTCTTTACCCAGCGTGTAATTAGAATGTGGAACTCCTTACCATGAGATGTGGTGATGGCATTGGGCCTGGATGCCTTTAAAAGGGGATTGGATAGATTTATGGAGGAAAACTCCATTACAGGATACAAGCCATGATGGGTATGTCCAGTCTGAGATTAGCTGGTCGCTCATCATGAGGGCTGGGTAGGTATTTTTTTCTGTCATCCAAATTGGCCATGGATGGCAGTTTTTTTGCCTACCCCAGACTGGTGAGGGAGGGATGGGTGTTCAGTAGGTTACATGATTTACATTTGTGCTTAATAAAGTTGAACCCCAACCTCAGTCTGGTGTCTTCTTTGGGGGTGGTGCAAGGGTAATATTCTACTTAAAATGCCAGATGCAGGGGACTGGCAGCAGGATACAAGTATCTGGTTGTCTTGCGTGCTCCCTGAGGCACCTGGTGGGCCACTGTGAGATACAGGAAGCTGGAGTAGATGGGCCTTTGGCCTGATCCAGCAAGGCTTTTTCTTATGTTCTTATGTCCCTGAAGGTTAAGAGTTCAGACATAGTGGCATACTAGGGAGGTCGGGGAGTGTGTAATATGCCTGGGATGCCAGGTGGGGAGGGGCGGCAAAGTTGAACCCTTCCACCCTCAGTTGCGTTTTCCCATTGCCATTCAACTCTGAAGGTGCCCTCCTCCTCTTCTGCTTTTTTTTTAAAGTAGCCCCTGGAGGGTCAGAACCCTCTGGAAGTGATGAGGGCCGGGGAGGCAGCATGTGGCTTTTCCAGCCCTTAGAACGCCTCGGGGGGGGGAGAGGCTGCAGGCATGCAGGAGGGTGGTGGTGGTAGCCCTGGAGTTGTGCCTCCAGGCCCAGCCCCCTAGGAATGCAACTGCTTAGAGGGCAGCAGAATGAAGGGAAGCATTGGGGAACATTGCTCCTCCCACTTTCACAAATGGAACGTCTTGTGTACACAGAAGTGCTAGTTGGGATCCAGCCCACTATGCTTCATTTGTTTGACACAGGCATTTGGATCTTAATGTCGTTAGCTGGCTTCCAGATGCTTTGGTTCAAAAGTGTGGGTTGGAAACGACAAATGGATAAAATAAATATGTGCATCCTTTCTTGTAGGATCAAGACTCTACTGAACTGACAGGCATATCTGCAAGCATATCCCCATTATGTAATTAGGGCAGTGTTATTCAAACTGTGAGTCAGGACCCACTTGGTGGGTCATGACCTATTGTCAGATGGGTTGTTGAAAGCTGGGGGCATCCATCTTGGAAACTGCAGACCTGACTCTTGTTATATTTCTTTTGTGAGTGTTAACAGTTGGAATTTTCAAGTGAGATGTTTTTTAAAATTTTGTTTTTAGTTCAGTGCATTTGTATCATATTTTGTCCTAATCGTGCTTTCTGGCAGGGATGTTTCATGGTTGTACAATTGCTGCAGTCCAAGAATGCCAGTTTGCATTTCAGGAGTGTCATTTTATTATGCTACAATGATGTCGCTTCCTACTTGATGATGTCACTTCCTGCCGCAACACCTCTTCCAGGTTAATGACATCACTTCTGGTGGATCCTGACATGAGTGCCATTCTAAAAAGTGGGTCCTGGTCTAGAAGTTTAACTATCACTGGATTAGGGGAATGGAGGGACTGATTTCAGGTTCTCCCCCTTAAGATGTTTTCAAAGCTGACAGTGTGAGCATTTGTTTGGCAAGATGTACACGGACTCTCCCATGCTCTGGTGTACATGCAGCCATCTTCTCTAAGTCAGAATCATTGGATCAGGACCCAAGAGCAAGCCCTCTCAAATAAATTCTGCCATGTATAGCTGTGCAAATATACAAAAATTTATTGAGAAATCTGCATTTTATTTCCATGCACATAATTTTTGGTGGAGTTAAGAATTTGGGGTTTCTGGTAGCAACATCTGATCAAAATCTCAGACCTCCTCTACATCTGGCTGAAATCAGCTGCACCATATGCCTTGATCTGTGGCGGCATTTGCCCTGTCTTAGTTTAAACTAATTCAATCTATGCATTCTTTTGGTGTATAAAATCACATCTCCCAGTAAAACCTATCCCTTTACCCTGAGCAGACTGTAAGATTAAGTTATAGCCTTGAGCTACAAGCAAAGAGCAGCCTCCTTCAGCTCCCACGTGGTGCATCTCTCTCACGCAGAACAAGCATCTGTGTTCATTAGAACAGGAAAGTTTCTGAACAAAGTCAGCTTTCGTTTTATAGGACACCATTTCTTCCTGGGTTTTGTTTCCTTCTACTGTATCTTTATAGTCTGACAAGTCATCACATAAGTTGACTTTGGGTAGCATTAGAAGACAGATGCAGCTCCAATATGTTCCCCTAAAGGTTTTTTTTTCCTCCCAAAAAAGGAAGGGATCCAAGTTCCGGCCCAACATGTTGTATGGTGGGAAATACTGCTCTGCGACAGCAGTGAGGCATTAATTCCTTTATTGCCACAGTTGATCTGGGTTGGCCTGGGTCAGCCAGGAGTCAGCTTCATTGGGACTCCATTTTTCTTTCTATTAACTTGGAACCTGCCCATGTCAGATGTATGAAGCAATAACGCACTGTGTTCTATTGAATGAGGCAGGCTGCATGTCCACCTCCACGAGGGATACTTCTTTGTCTCTGGGGAAAGGGATTGCTCTCAAGCTGTTTGCAAGAGACAGCAATCTTTCAACCTTACAGGAGGTCTAGAGCTTCCTCTTGCCTGAGAAATGTGTATCTCATTAGAAGGTTTTAACTGGGAAGCAGAGGTGGATCTACAGGGAGGGTAAAGCTCTAAGTGTTGCAAGAAGCCTTACCCTGTCATGTAAATCCCTCCTCTCCCTTGCTGCTGTAGCCACTAAGCAACGCCAAGATGTTGCTGTTCCCTGTGAGGATTGGCTAAAACGGTGCAGGAGAGGAGTGATTTCCACTGCAAGGTAAGGCTTCTTGCAAAACTTAGAGCTTTGCCCTCCCTTAGATCTGCCTCTGCTGGGAAGGGGTCGAGATGGTTTACTTCCATCAACCCCTTTTTGTTAGGGATAAGTCATTAACTCTCCAAGACTTAGATAACCATCCTAACCTGGAGTTAGGCCAGCATAGTTAGGCCAGCACAGTTTGGCCAGCACAAGTATGTTTGGACCACTCTCAGGGCGCAGTCGTATACTGTGCTGGCCCTGTAAGGCTGACATAGCAGGGCAATATCCTAAGGCCCATTAGGAGGCAGCAGCAGCAAAGTGCAGGCCAAGGGGGGATTTTTCCGTTACACCCGTGTAAGCCCCAATCACCCCCATGGGCCAGCTCGGATCTGCGCCTGCTGTTTTGCAGGCACAGAGGAACGTGGACAGGAGCAGCCCGAATCAAGGCTGCCATGGCCGGGGACAGGGTTTAGGATTTGGCACTACGGCCGTCCTGCGTCACAACCGCATCATAACCGCGGTCTTTGCCCACTGTGCCACCTAGTGATGCCCCCGGAACTCCTCTGGAACACCCTCGCGGAGGCCCTGCACCGACCGAGTGGCTCCAATGCTCGCCTGGTGCACAGCCGGCACTGCTGCGGCGCCCCAGCATTGGTGCTGCTGCGAGCACTGGCTGAGCGCCTTAGCACCGACGCGGATGCGCTTTATGGCACGTTCGCGACAGCGTCTGGCCAGCGCAAGAGTGCAGTGCCGGCGCTAAGGGAGGTTTAGGATTGCGCTGCCCAAGTCAGAGACACCAGAACACAGAAATTGCCATCCTCCCTGACTCTTTATAGTGGTCCTTTTGCCGGCCAAACTTTGCTGGCCTAACTGCATCGGCCTAACTCCAGATAAGGATTGTGCTCCGAAACCCGGAGAGCCCTCACGTTGCCTTCTCACCACTCCTCCTTGTCTACTCATCAAAGGAGGAGATTAAAAGCTTCTGCTGTGGATTTTGAATTAACCACAACTCGGGATGTTGTCTGAACTCAAGGAACTGTGGTACATTTTAACTGTGGTTCGTTCTGTGGGTAAAATTAACCACAATTCCCTGAGTTTGGATGACACGAAGCTCTGCTTAGCTTAAAATTGAAAGCAGATGCTTTCAGGCTCTTCCTCTGATGCACAGAGGAGGAGGAAGAGGAACGCCCAAGCCTGTGGCTGTACAGGTTCGTTCACATAACGGGAATCCATGGTTTCCCTCTTTCTGATGTTGCCTGCAACATGTGTTCTTCTTGTGCTGCTCTAGTAATATGTGAGGAGCTTGTGACGCTTCTCCTTCCCCCACAAGTATTTCCCTAACTCTTGGGTGACTGACATCCATGTGAGAAGGAGCTGCATTGTGCGCTTTTGTGTGTGTAACCTTTTAGTTTTAGGTGTTGCACTGTACTACGGACAGTGCAGGGCTGCTTCGTGGAGGACATGTGCTGCTCCCATTGCCCCAAAGTCACGTTAGAAAGGGCACAGTCCTAACCTGGAGTTAGGCCAGCAAAGCTTGGTTGACCTTGAGTGGTGGCCATATCAGTATTCTGAGCACTGATGTCTTTAAGAGCGCAATCCTATTCTGGTGTTGCACCGGCGCTGCGCTCTTGCTCTGACCCAGCATTGTTGCAAACGTACCATCAGGCACGTCTGCGCCAGCGAAACTGGCGCTGGACCGACGCAAGCAGCAGCGCTGGCGCTCAGGGGCCACTGAGCCCATCAGGTTCTTTGTGGAGGGTGTTCCAGAGGAGTGCTGGGGGCGTAACAGGGCAGCGCAGTGGGCGGTGACCAGGGTGGCGACGGCCGATGGCCATTGCTCTGTATCTTAAGCCCTGTCCCCTGCAGGCACAGATCCGAGCAGCACCGCAGGGCTGGCTGGGGCTTACCCGGGTGCAAGGGGAAAACCTCCCCTCGCCCTGCCCTGCCCTGCTGCTGCCTCCTGGGCTTAGGATATAGCCCTGCTGTGCCGGCCTTGCTATGCTGGTGCTGCTTAGGGTTGGGCTGTAAGAGTTTTAACTAGCCTTGAGTTATCCAAAACACCACATTTCCATTATATTTTTTTCATGGCCTGATACTAGGAACTATTTGATACCTCTGCATCATTTTGAGGCTCCAAATACTGGCTCAACTGCAGCAGCCACCAGTCCTGGTTAATCATTCCTCATCCTACAATGAGAGGCAACCAGTTGGCCTGTGAGGCCAATTGAAATGGTTGCCCCAGGCAGCACTTTGGTGTGGGGGTGCCCATCTCTGTCACCCTACCTGCATCCCCTGCTCCTCCTTCTCCTTCCACTCCCTGGACTGGAAGAGGAAGAGGGGGATGGAAAGAAGAGGAAATGTGGAGGGGGGGGGAGTGCTGAGCCAGAACACTGGAGAGTGGCAGGAGCAGGGCTCCATGGGGCTTCGTCAGATTTCCACATGAGGACATTGTGTGGCACAGGCAGAAGCGGGAAAGCAGAGGATGGGGACGGCCTACAGACAGAATGGCCTTCTGCGGGTCAGGAACATGCTTTTGGATTGGAACTCTAACATCCATTCATGGTGGTGCTGGTTGTAACAAGGGGGGGAAATGGGAAGTAGTAGGCTAGGTCTCAATATCTCGGCCTCATATTCATTAGGGCCCAATTCTATGTAGCTGAAAGTACAGGGCCACTGACAAGATGGCTGCCAAATCCAACCTGCCATTCTGGTGGTGAGGTCGGTTGAGAGGGTTACGAGGGGGTAGGACTTTCCAGCTGCCTCATAGCTCCCTATGGGACTCCTGTGGAGTTGCTGGGGGGGGGGGGTGTCCATTCCAGGAAGGTGGTTTGGGATCCGTGGCTGCCATGTTCCTCCTTGCTCTCCACCGTTTCCTGGCAGGGTTGTGCCCGTGGTTGTTCTATGCCCTGTTGCTGTTGACACACAGCTTTCTGGCTGCTGCAACAGAGTCTGTGCAGCAGTGGGTGGCAGAGGGGCTTCCGGGATGGCAGGGCTGTCTTTGCCCTAGCTTTCCTGGCAGTGTGCTGCTGTTTCCCAAGTATAGACTTGAGCAGTTCAGCTGCTGCTTTTGAAGCAGAACCCTAGGGCTAGATTGGAGAACTGTGGTGTTTTTCATAATAAGGTATAGCCCTTTGAGTCAATAGGCAATAGCAACCCCAGAAGGAATTTGGAGTTGGACCGGAAATTCTTTACTTTGACAAATCCCCCTTTTAACCCAAAATCATTATTCTCAACAAAATATTTTCCTTTCATTATGTTCAGGGTGGCTGGGGGTTAATGTGTGTAAATTTCCATATGGTTTGGGCAGCTTACGTTTCTAATGAAAGAATAAATAAAATAATAACAATTACAGACCCAAACCTGTTCAGCCGAGGCCCTTTCCCATTGCCGCCCCCCTTCAGTCATATGCTGCCAACTGGCTCTGAACCAGAAGTGCTATTCCCCTATAGAGACTTGCAAGCATTTATTCATAACATGGATCACCAGCAAACGCCTCCAATTCTCCAGTTGCCTATGCATTAATGAACATCTGCTAACGTTTCTTGCAAGTTCAAGGACTTTGTGAGTAGGCTGGAAACGGAGGACTTAATTTCTCTTTACGCTACAAAAAAGGGAAGAAAAGGGGGAGAGAGAGAGAGAGAGAGAGAGAGAGAGAGAGAGAGAGAGAGAGAGTCAACTTTAGAGGAGGCAGCTGCAACTTGTCTGCTCTGCTCTGCATCAGGATCTGTTCCAATGTAATGTTTTCCTCCATGGGAGCCATTTTTCCCACTGAAGAATACACATGTGTTAACACTGGAATTGAAAATCCATGTAGATCTTCAACACTGATGCAACATTACTGACATGACAGCCATGATAGCGGCTAGCAGCTGTGCGCTCAGAAATTTCTCACTGTGGCTATAAACTTTATAGGTAGCCTTACACCAGCACTTCCAGCCCAATCCTATCCAACCCTCTCCAAACCGATGCAGCAGCGCCATGCGGGCTCTGCTACATCCTATGGAACATCAATGGGCTCCTTAAGGTAAGGGGATATTTGTTCCCTTGCCCTAGGGTAAACCCTAGCTACAGCAATGGGTCTACTCAGACCTGTGCCTGCTGAATCACTGATGCAAGTCTAAGTGGATCTGTGACAGCGGACTTGACCCAGGCCAGGATGGGGGGATAGGATGGGGTGTGCACCACTTCTGTTGATTCCACCCACCTCCCTTCCTTAGGGAGGGCAGAACAAGTGTCATTCTTCAGTTAGCTGTTGATGGGAGCAGGTGTATTGTAAGCATGTGCTAATGCATTATTTCCATATCATGGTAGAGGTGGATCCCTGTATCCACAGATTCCATATCCGCAGTTTCACGTATCCACGGATCAGGACCCCCTTACCTTCCTTTATTCTTACTATGGATTGCTAAAAACTCTTCTAGCTCAGAGGTGGGGGCAGGGGAGAACCGTATACTTAGCATAGGTTCCCTCTTATCCACAGCTTCAGGTATCTATGGGCCCTCCACAAACCTATCCCCTGCGGATACTGGGGCATGCCTGTACTCATTTTTTAAATGATAAAATATATTCTTGAAAAACTGATATCATACCTTGTCAATTTCACCTTATGCCATGTCAGTGTGCTGTGAGATAAAAAGGGTTGAACATTGCTGATATATCATATATGTCAGTAGATGGTGTGTTGTCTTGCTGCCTGTTGATATTCAGTGTTGTGTGTTGGGCAATGTGTAAAGGTAAAGGTTTCCCCATGACCAAATGATCTAGACATGACCAACTGTAGGAGGTGGTGCTCATCTCCGTTTCTAAGCCTGTAGAGCCGGCGTTTGTCTGAGGACAAGCTTCCGTGGTCATGTGGCTGGCATGACTATATGCCGTAGTGCACGGAACGCCGTTACCTTCCCACCGAAGTGGTACCTATTTATCTACTCGCATTTTTAGGTGCTTTTGAACTGCTAGGTTGACAGGAGCTGGAACAAGCAATGAGAGCTCACTCTGTTGCGTGGTCTTGAACTTCCAACCTTCCGGCCAGAAAGCCCAGCAGCAGCTGTTTAACCCGCAGCGCCACCACGTCCCATTGGGCAATGTGTAGCAGACTGATATCCGGTCAGGCAATGCTTACCTAGACAAGGAAGATGGGCAATGTCACAAGGAGTTTCAGCAATCATAATGTCTGGTTGAGCCTTCACACATTTAGAGTGTCATATATGCAGCCCCCCAGAACTGTACTGTTTCAGAAAGAATTCAGATGAGAAAATCATATGAGCACATGCTATGCACAGGAAACTCGTATGTTAGAAAATATGGCTAGAAGAATGGCATGCTAGCTTGCTGTTAAGCAGGGAGTTGCCTACATGGGAAAAGCATTCAATTATGTGATCCTCCCCCTCTGTTCTGAGGGAATTGGAAGGAAATGAAAGGCAAGCACTGAGTTGAACACCCAGCTCAAGAAGCAAAACCATTTAGTCATCAGTCAGTGGATGCTCCTATGTAATCCAAAGTCTGTGCGTTATGGACAGAGAGCAGATGTCCCGCAGAAAAGATTCTACTGAGCAATTAGCTCCACATGTTCCAACTATGTGAGCTGAGTAAGACTAGACTAGAGCTAGGTTTTAGCGCTGGACATTATCTTGTGATGCGTTTTAACCCCTGGGGTAGCAGCAGCAATTAATATTCCCCATACAATTCAGAAATCTTGTATTGTGGGTTTCCTTGCCCTCACCAGCATCATTTAGCTTACATGGGACTGAGAAAAGTTATAGTGTGATGACATGTTACAAATGTGTGTAAAATGGTTCTCAAACTTTTTAGACTGGGACCCACTTTTTAGAATGACACTTGAACTTGGAAGTGATGTCATGACTGGAAGTGACATCATCAAGCAGGAAGTGCTGTCATTGTGACATAATAAAATGACACTTCTGGGAAATGGCATTCTTGGATTGCAGCAATTGCACAACATGAAACATCTGACAGAAAGCAAAATTAGGACAAAATAGTGTGTAAAAGCACTGAACTACAAACATTTTTTTTAATCCTCACATGAAAATTCCAACTGTTAACACTCACAAAAGGAATATAGCAAGAGTAAGGGGTGCCGCTTCAAAGAGGGCTGCTCCCAGCTTTCCACTATCCACCGGACATTAGGTCGCCAAATGCGTCCCAACTCATAGTTTGAGAAACACTGATTTAACGTAATTAATGGAAGGCCTCTGGGATCAGCTCCACTTCCCAATGCCCGGAACATATTAGCCCTGCCTTTTGACTTTCTCATGATCAGCAGTTGTCTGTGGTCTCCAGGAATATTTCAGGCAACTACAGGAAGGACCTCTCCCAGTGTTCAGTGTTTGCTTCAGCAGAGAAACACTTTTGTTGTTGTTGTTCAGTCGCTAAGTCGTGTCCGACTCTTCGCGACCCCATGGACCACAGCACGCCAGGCCTCCCTGTCCTCCACTAGCTTCCTGAGTTCGCCCAATTTCATATTCATTGCTTCGGTGACACTATCTAACCATCTCATCCTCTGTCGCCCCCTTCTCCTTTTGCCTTCAATCTTTCCCAGCATGAGGGTCTTTTCTAAAGAGTCCTCTCTTCTCATCAGGTGGCCAAAGTATTGGAGCTTCAGCTTCAGCATTTGTCCTTCCAGGGAGCAATCAGGCTTG
The DNA here is from genome assembly GCA_029204185.1 of Lerista edwardsae. Lineage (NCBI taxonomy): Eukaryota > Metazoa > Chordata > Lepidosauria > Squamata > Scincidae > Lerista > Lerista edwardsae. The sequence continues at coordinate 14,925,582 of JAJKFI010000014.1, forward strand.
ACTTCCTGGAGAATTGACCGATTGGATCTCTTTGCAGTCCAGGGGACTCTCAAGAGTCTTCTCCAACACCATAATTCAAAAGCATCGATTCTTCGACGCTCTGCCTTTCTTATGGTCCAGCTCTCACAGCCATACATGGCTACTGGGAAAACCATCGCTTTGCAGTCCAGGGGACTCTCAAGTGTTTCTCTCCCTTTCATGGATCACTGCCTTGTCGTGGCGAAGGGGCTTGAGTAGCTCAATGAAGCTGTGAGCTATGCCATGTAGGG
>JAJKFI010000014.1:14931233-14998318 GCA_029204185.1 Lerista edwardsae
CAAACAAACAAACAAACAAACAAACAAACAAACAAACAAACAAACAAACAAGAAGCACCATGTTGCTTGGGGAAGGCATCAAAGTGTCTTGCAGATGCTTGAGACTTTGTGCTCTGAACCTTCAAGGCACTTGGAGGTTTTTCGCATCTTCAAAGACAAAGCTGTATGGGTTTAAATAGCAATACTTGGGACTGGAGGGGAAGCAAATGACACAGGAGAGATCGAGGTTACCATATGCAGGCCTGTTGAAGCTCTCTACCTTCTGTGCCTTTCATAACCCGTACTGCTTTTGCAACATTTATGGAAGTTTTACTGCATACGTTAAAAAAGTTATGTGAGGAAAAACAATCAAGGATACGGTATGGAGTAAAAGTCTTTGGCTCCAAAATATTTTTTTTAATGAGGACTTTCCCCTCAGCCAAACTCAAGTGAAATATTCCATCCCTAAGTAGTGGATCTAGCCTTGCTATGGTTGATAGTTGTGTTATGTTTGGCACTTTTAAAAAACAGAGGGGGATGTGGGCTGCTCTGAGAAGGGTCGTGTACATTAATTTTAACTATATAAGACCATATCTCCAGCTAAAGTGCTTATTTCTGGATTACATTGTTATCCCACCTTTTCTGCAAGAAGCATATATTTCCCCCTTATCTTCATAAGAACCCTGTGCAGGGGCAGTTCAGGGCTGGGAGGGAGGGAGGCAGGGAGGAACGTGGTGGGCAGAGGGAGGTCCGGGAGGTGGGCCACCCAGGGAGGGGGGTGGAGCCTAGATGCGGCCCACGCAGTCCCGACTGTGGGTTGTGCTATATAGTGGGCGCAGATCCAAGTAGCCCATAGGTGCGGCTGGTGCCTACCCGAGGGCAAGGGAACAAATGCCCCGTGGATGCCCCTTGCTGTGCCCAAGCTGCGCTGGATATGGCACAGGCCCACCGGCCTCTGCTGTTCCAGCGCAGCTTAGGATTGCTGTCTCAGTAAGGTTTGTGGTTGACTGGAGATTTGAACAATGTATAGCAGTTTTATCACATGTATATAACATATACATTACTGGCCAACATATAGGTTGGCCAGTAATAGCCTCAGGTTCAATATCCACGGTTTATATCAACTGCGGATGTCCAGTCCCCCCCCCAGGCCCACCTGGACCCTCTGAACTCAATCAGAGCTGAGCTCTGGTCAGGTCTGGAGGATCTCTTTGTGCCTTATAAGGCATTCTAAGGCAAGGGGAAGCACTGCGCAGACTTGCCTTATAAGAATCTCAGACTTGCCTCATAAGAATATATGGCCCCATAATGCCTTATAAGACATAAAAATGTCACTTCTGGTTTCCCTCAGGAAAGCGGAAGTTGCATTTTTTGTTTGCCTAAACAGCCATTCAGTGACCACAGGCAGTTTCATGTGGCCTCTGCTGGCCTCAGGAGACCCTCTGGACCAGACCGGAGCTCAACTTTGATCAGCGGGATGTCCCCAATCCGTGGGTTTCAATAACTGTGGATTGTGGTATTTGCAGGAGTTCCAGGAATGAAACCCCCATGGATATCAAGGGCCCACTATATTTAAAACACAGTAGGTGGTTTCTGTCATGTGGTCACTCTGCCTTTTCAGTGATATCCTCCTGTCTGGTTCTCCCAGTGTTGTTGTATAACGAAATTGCAGTGGAGGCAGTGTCACCCTGAAGTCCGGAAAACCCAGAGATGTATTGCCTCCATTGCTAATGTGGGCCAATGAGAAATAAGCACCCCCTTCTTATTTCACTGTTAGCAGTGGCAGCAGAAGCAAAGAGCTGCTGACACAGATCCAACAAAGACGGTAGCAATTGTGCCTGCATCAGTTGTACTACTTCCACATCCATTGTTTAATGAGGAAACATTCAAAGTTGCCCTATAGTGAGTCAGACCACTAGTCTGTCTAGATCTGGATTGGTGTCTCTACTGACTCCAGGGGTCTTTCCCAGCACTGCCTGAAGATTCCAAGGATTGAACCTGGGACCTTCCACATGGAAGGCTTGCCACAGAACTGCATCCCCTCCCAAGTAAGGCAGTATCAGGACTGCATAAAACCCATGGCTACGTTCCCCTAGTGTTCCAGATGCAAGCTCAGTGCCGACTTACGCATGTGCCTTGTTACCTCTGGTGTGTCAAACCTGGGCACCCAACCCTCTAGCCGACTCCTTCTGGCTTGTTGAACTTGTCTGTGTGGCTAAAGCACAGGGCCCTTTCAATTTTCTGCCAGGGACTGGGATGCATTGCTTTAGACAACAAATGAATACAAATAGCAGTGGCCAGAAACCGCATCCAAACATGGCTGCCCTTTCATTAGGCCAGGTCAAGGGCAGGGTGTCTCACTGAAGGTGGATGCTTCCCAGTGCACCTTAACTTGGAGCCAACCTAAAGCAGGTTTATGACACAGCTGAGAGCAGGCATTAATGCAATAGACTGGTAATTCAATCATTTTATAGAAGTTGATCTGTCCTTTTTATTACAATTATTGTCAGCTAGGGTGTTTCGTTCCATCACTGAAAATAAACATCATCTATCATACTTGCAAAGATTAGCCTGTGACAGATCCGTCTCTGCTTTGCATAAATGTGTATTAATGCTGGCTCTGTCTAAGGGGGAGAGAGAAGTCTATATTTCACAAGAATGATTAGACAGTGTCACTGCTGCTTTAAGCAATGTCCTTTCATGACTGATAATCAAACTGTGAAACATCACTGCACAACCCGCACACGCACACACACGCACAAAGAAAAGAAGCAATTTACTGCCTGTGATATATCTTTGCTTTGTTTCAGTAAAATTAGGCACAGTGGGAAAACAGTGTGGGTTTTTATGCAGCATTGGTAATGCTCACGTTTTGGGTACATGAGTGTGTTATAGATAAAGGGACGCTACTACAAACCCCTCTCATTTTTCTACAGTACTTTTACAGCATGTGATTGGCTTACTTGAATCATATGGATATATAGGTCCAACCTTTTTATACACTGATTTTTGATCCATGCTTAGACTCAACACTGATGGCCACTGCAGATAAGAAGGATCCGGCTGACCCTGGAGAAGGAGAGAAAAACAATCCCCATTCTGAAAACTGCTTTTCTAGGGGGTTAGTCAGGGAGAGACTACTAGAACTGCTTGCTATTTTGCAGCTTGCTCTGAGAAACTGCCCTGGCTCGCTGAACAATGGAATGCGGAAGTATTGATCACTGAATTTCAATTCTTCAGCAAGCAAGGGCTAAGGGAGGGCTCATTTTTCTCAGCAAGAGCTGCAGTTCCAATTAGGCCAGGTACTGTATTACCCTTTCTTCCCCTTGATTGTACGAGGGAGAGAGCCCAGCGTTATGAGCATTGAGATGCTGCTCTTCTGGAAGATATGGGAAAATTAGAGTTGAGCCAGAGCTGAAGATAATAAAGTAACAACCTAAACAAGGCAAGCTCAGCTTGTAACCCATCACATTGAACGTCTCCTACTAGCCTGTCAAATGCTTGTCAAATCCAAATGTTTTGTTTTCGGAGTCCCAGGAAGGAAGCAAAAAAGGCTTTGGTGGGGTGCCATGCCCAACAACTGGCATAATGGAAAGACCAACTTAAGCATGGTTATCTGGAAATTGCATTGAAATACATAGGACTTCCCGATAAATACGGTTAGGATTGAAATGCGAGTCTGATGATGGTGATGATGATGGTGGTGATGATGATGATGATGATGATGATTTGCATATAAGCCATGCATATATGGCCCTGATTGTCCCAAGGGAACTGAGATGCAGCAAATGACAGTCCTATCCAGCACAGGAGAGAATTCATATAATGATTGGCTGTAAGTTTCCCTGGAATCTGTTTCATCTCCCCCCCCCCCACCCACGCCCTGCAGTCCATGCTATTCATGTCTCCTAATGGGCATCTTTCATTATCATTATCCCTAATAGTGCTTTATTGTATTAGTTACAGTTAATTTAAATGTTACTGAAGCATTGAAAACAGATTGCAGATGTTTTCAAACAGATGTTATCGTAATGTTAAAACAAAATCATGAATATTTATAGGGTATTATTGTCTGGGCTGAATTAGCCTGCTTAAACAGTAACGCGTGCATTTAACTTCTTTTGAAGGAAACATTCCTGAAAAGGTGAAAAACGTAGCTCAGGAACTTATGTAGCTCATGCGAATATTTTCCTCTTGGATATTTAAAGCAACTGGTTTTTAAAAAATCTTCCTTGTCTTTGGAATGTGTTTTTTAAAATCCATTTTTCATTTCCCCAATAGGATTTTCCCGTAGAAATTGGGATAAATTTTTATCCCCCAGAAATAAGTTGGTTAGTTTGGGAAGAGTGGCATAGCAATTGGGAATGGGGGGGGTGCAGTCTGCCCTGGGTACCGGCCGTAAGAGGGTGCTTAGAGGGTGCCAGCATTGCTCCCGTTCCGGCCACGTCAGCCGCAGACATGCCACAGCCTGGCGAGCAGGAGGCTCAATGGTTGCTGAAGAGCAGTGGGCAGGAGACCTAGTGGCACTTGCTGCTGCCGGAGTTGACGCACACCCATACCCGGAGCACTACGGCTGGCTTCTCTTCCATCTGGCACCAAAAGCTCGGCAATCCTGATGTGTGACGTGATGACATTATCATGTCCCTGGCAAATTTTTGGGTTTTCAAGAGTCACGCTGGGTGCCAGCCGGCCCCCCCAGGGACACCGCGCTGTCCCCTACTCTCCATCTTGTAATCCTTTCAAAACAGCATGCACAAACAAAGCTGCTCTGCTCCTTGAGTAGCTTCCCCCAAACTGCAAATGGCCCCAGATGGGAGGGAGAGGAGCCACATGCCACTGTGTCTTAGGCAGGGATTCTGATGAGGACGGAAGAGGATCCACCACTGGACTGTGGAACAGCGGCCATTTTGTTTGCTTCTTCAAACATTTTTTTTTAACAAAGTGACAGAATATGTCAAAGAAGCTTCCAATAGTTTAAAACCACAATGGACAAAAGTAATTTTCTTCTTATTTCCATGGAGTCAATATTTTGAAATGTTTTTGTGTACAAAATTAAGCTTTCTTTGAGCTTCCTTTCATCACGCCAAAAATAAAAACACATCGTTGCTGTTTTTCCACATGCTTTTACTTCCCTCCCTTGTCCTTTCTCTTCTCAGTCTCTCTCACGGCAGATGCAAATCTAATAACATCTGGGAAACATTTTTAAATCCATAATTCTACAACATGTTGCGCTCAAGCAAAGTCAGCCCAACCACCCTGTCATATCCTATTGATCTCTCCAAATCCTTTAGCAGCCAGCATTTGCTAATAAAGTGCAATATGTGGCCATGCAGTTTAGAGTTACATACCCGTAACTAAATAACTTTGTAATCAATGACAGGCCATTTTTCGTGGATGCCCTAAAGACTTACTTCAATTGCGAAGAAAGAAACATGACATTTATTGAGACAGGTTGTGATCGAAATTAACAAATGTTCTTGGTATTCCTGCAAGGAAAACTGTCATGTGCAGAATCCCGTTTACTCACTATCAGCAGCCTCCATGATTGTTCCCACACTGGTTTGGTAACATCTACACCTTCTATCCACCTGGTTTTGCTAGGCTGACTCATGAGGTTATATACCAGTAGGTATTTCCAGTGGGTACATGTGTTAAATCTGCTCTAAAATGTGGGTGGGAGTTAGATGTGTAGGATGGTTGTAGACAGTGGTGTCATCCAAATGATTTAGGAACAGGTACTCACTTTTGATTGGCACTTGTCAGGGTCCGCCCACCGGAAGTGACATCATAAGCCGGAAGTGACGTCATAAGCCGGAAGTGATGTCGTGACAGGAAGTGAGGTCATGGCAGGAAGTGATGTCATAGCCGGAGGTGATGTCATGATTGTTGCCATGGATGTGATCATGTTGGTAATAACTTCAGCTTGTGGTTAGTGTTCATTTAACTTATATTGCTTTGCTTTCTAGAGATGTGTATACACATATTTTGCTTCAACTGTCCCCTGGTTAAATAGCAGGCTAGACTGTACTAGATTGGAAGCCCTTTTGGAACAGGGAGCCATTTAACTTTAATGTTAAATGCAAGGAGCCGGCAAGGAGCAGGAGGGGGAACGGGCGACCAAAAAAAGACTGCGTGGGGGCTGGGGGGAGGCTGCAGGAGGAACCGGGACGCTGGATCTGTGTGGCTGGAGGGAGTGGGAGCCCCTGGCAGCCTACGTTCTCAGGCTTGCTGCCTTATTCCCGGGTCTCCCTCGCTGCTGCTGCTGCTGCTGCTGCTGCTGCCGCCGCCTCCGGTCCTCTCGTTCCGCTGCTGCCGCCGCCACCACGCTGCCTGCCTGCCTGCCTCCTCACAGAAAGTGCAGGCAACGGCTGTGGGCGTGCAGTACGCATGCACAGCTGCTGAACCAACCAGCTTTGAGTGGGCGGGGCCAGCTTAACTTCTAGGAACTGGTACTCACGTAGTGGTGCGTAGTGGGTGCATGGCATCACGGGTTGTAGAGCAATATAGGAACAATCACTAAGGCAGTACAGTCCTAGAGAAAGATAAAGAGGATCTGAAGGTTGCATCATTTTAGAAGTAGGCTTTTAGAAGTAGGCTACCATTACTTTAGAAGTAGGCTACTTCAGAATGCCAGGTGCAAGGGAGTGGCAACAGGATGGAGGCATCTTGTTGTCTTGTGTGCTCCCTGAGGCACCTGGTGGGCCACTGTGAGATGCAGGAAGCTGCACTATTTATTTATTTTATTTATTTAAAAGATTTTTACCCCGCCTTTATGCCCGAAGGCACTCAAGGCGGCATTACATAAAACTATAAAATTTAACATTAAAAAACACTATAAAAGAACATTAAAACAACATATTCAAACAAAATTAAAAACACAACAATAAAATTTAAAAAAACAAACCCAGTGGATCATAAAAGTATAACACCCCAGCCAGTCAACCTATCAACAATTAAAAGCTTTTTTAAATAAAAAGGTCTTCAGCCCCCGCCGAAATGTTAACAGAGAGGGAGCAGTTCTCAATTCTAAGGGGAGGGTATTCCAAAGTTGGGGGGGCCACCACCAAGAAGGCCCTCTTCCTGGCCACCACCCCTCTCACTTCTTCTGGTGGCGGCACCTCAAAAGGGCCCCTCCAGATGATCTAAGAGTATGAGTAGGATTATATGGAAGAAGGCGGTCCCTCAAATACCCCGGAACCGAGCCGTAAAGGGCTTTAAAAGTCAAAACCAGCACCTTGAATTGGGCCCGGAACAGAACCGGCAGCCAGTGTAGTCGCTAGAGCAACGGCTCAACAGAGTCAAACCGACGTGCCCCAGCAACCACCCGAGCCGCCACGTTCTGTACTAGTTGTAATTTCCGGACCGTCTTCAAAGGCAGCCCCACGTAGAGCGCATTGCGATAATCTAATCTAGATGTCACTAGGGCGTGGGTCACTGTGGCCAGGTCCGCACAGCTCAGGTACGGCCGCAGCTGGCGAATCAGCCGAAGCTGAGCAAAGGCTCCCCTGGCCACCGCCGCCACCTGGAACTCCAGGTGTAGCTGTGGATCCAGGAGAACCCCCAAGCTGCGAACCTGCTCCTTCAGAGGAAGTGCAACCCCATTCAGAGCAGGACGATAATCCAATACCCGAGCTGTGGATTTCCGAACCAGAAGCACCTCTGTCTTATCCGGATTTAATTTCAGCTTGTTTGCCTGCATCCAGCCTCTAACCGCCTCCAGACAGCGATCCAGGACCTCAACCGCCTCCTCAGAATCAGGGGGAAAGGAGAGATAAAGTTGGGTGTCATCAGCATATTGATGGCACCCCACTCCAAACCCCCGGATGACCTCTCCCAGCGGTTTCATGTAGATGTTAAACAGCATGGGGGATAACTAGATGGGCCTTGGCCTGATCCAGCAGGGCTCTTCTTATGTTCTTATGTTTTTTTTTAGTTTTGTGTCAAATGATTACATACAGAGCTGGCTTTAGAAGCTGTGGGGACTGTTTTTACAGGGACGCACCCTACTCACCCAGAAGAGCAGCAGGCGCACCCACAGCCAATGGGGCCTGCTGCAAAGCATGGCATCACCCAGAAGTAGGCGGCAGTTTCATGATGTCGTCATTGACAGCTGCTTCTGGGAGGCCCAGTTTGGGTCAAAAGAGCAGAGAGGCAGGTAGGCAGATCAACAAGCAGACCTCACCTCTCCAGCCTCCTGATGAGTGAGGTGCCAGTTATGACAGCAGGTGATGCGCTGGTCACCCCAGCACCTTCATGTACAGGGCAGAATTCAGTCCAGTCAGCCCAATTGCCCCATGGTCAGTCCTGATTTCATATGATGATAATCATCAGCATATGGCATTAGATGTCCTTATTTTCCTGCAAAAGGGTATGAATGCTAACGCCCCAATCTTATTAGGGATTTTCGCCACCGGATCAAGAATTCTGGCATCATAAGTTCCTTTGAGGCTGTTGCAAAATGCAACCTGCCATTCAGCAAACAACATTGTTACTTTAATTGAATTGAATTGTTGCTTTAAAATGGATCAATGAAACTTGAGATTAAGGATCAAATGTGAAGGAGCCATGATTGTTGGTCTCTTAAAAGCAAATGTGGAGACCACCAATTTGGATCAGATCTGCTATATGGCAGGAGGTGAGATCTCTCCCATCTCTGATTTATCAATGCAAATTGTTGACCCAGAGCTAGCCTTGGAGGGAAAACATACACACACTCATATTGTGACTTTGTTGGTAATAGCAGTTCAGGAGTGCGTATGATTTGCCATTTTGTTCCTGATGGTTCCTCAAACCACAGGAGCCAATTTTTAAGGGATATAGGGGATATATAATGAAAGAGGACTCAGACCCCCCCCCCTTCATGAGTGGAAGACAGAGTTTTCATCCAACCTTGCTGCCTTCAAATATGGAGGTGTTTTTTTGGTTCCATTAACAGCAAAAAATACTATGAACCCTGAGCATTGCATGACTGACTGGCTGGTGTATGTTGCTTGTATTTCTTTGATTGTGCAGCTACAAAGATTGAAGGCATGACATTGTGGGGAATCAACAATGTACTTCAGTGGCATCACTATGGGGGTGTGGATGGTGTGAGCTGCACTGGGTTTCATCCTCAGAAGGGGTGACACCACACCACCAGAGCCTCCGTTTGGTGATCTTCAGCTGCTTTGCACTCTTAGTAACAACAGTGTTTTTACACTACTGGCCAGTGAGAACATAAAGTGACTTGGCCTGGAGGGGGCCAAAGATAATTGAACAGAGTAGGTGGCTTTTTGCATTTAAGGCAATGCAATAGCACAGAAGGTTGGGGTAATGTGATTACATCATTATATCACCTCTATTATATCACATAACTTCCGGAATGCCAGACTTCTGCAGGTAAGTGCCACACTGGGTAGCACCCACTCCAGGGACTCCTCTGATGTACTGAACACTCCCACTGAAAATAATAAGTGTGCTTAATTTGAGCCATATCCTTTCTTTGAAGACCGCCCCCCCCCCAAACTTCAGGGCAGCCAAGAAAGAACAGTAACAAGATAGTAGAACAAAACTGTACTTAACTACTTCGACCTTATCTAGCTGATCCAGTCTGGTAAAAAGGAAAAGGAAATCAATAGTGAAGGGACAAAGAAGAGTAAAAATTAATTCATTTGCTTTTCTACATCACAACTGAAATGGATTGCTTCCTGAATGCAACCTGGCATTGGATATTCCAGAAGCTGCTGTATTTATTGCTTTGAATTAAGTGGGCAGGATACAGTGTAACAGATGGACATATGGTTTAAGCTAACCAAGGAGCCAGTATGCTAAACATTTGGAGGCTACAGTTTCTGCCAGGACCATCAGCACAGCAATTCATGCTTCTGTCATGTCAGTACCGCCCAAATATCTTCCAGATGAGTAGGAAACTAAGAGGGACATTTCTCGCTCAAAAAAAGAGATAAAAATGGTATCAAAAATGAAAGTCCGCTTCTTCAGCAGACTTTTTATGTCACTCAGGGCTCAATCCTAAGCCCTCCAGGGTGAGAGGTACGAGCATACCGCCCATGCTGTTATTGCAGATGTGCTATGGGGCACCTCCAGCGCAGGTGGGAAGGGCTTGCTGCCCATGCTGCAGCAGCATTGGCGCTCACAGCCCAGAGGGGGCTACGCAGCAACGCCAGCCGGGAAGTGAATTGGCTGCCGGCATTGTGCTGATTCTGGGAGGGGGAAGGAGGAGGGAGGAGATCTGGGGAGGGACTGGGTGGGATGGACTGGACTGGACTTGTGGCAATCTTCACTGCCAGATCCAGGCTTCCTTGTTGGGCCACGCAGCCTGACACAGAGGCCCTTGTGTCTGCGCCAGCTAAATAGCCGGTGCAAAGGTGAGGAGACCAATTGGCGGGTCTCTGGGCTTATGTGGGGGAATAGAAGGGGACAAATGTCCCTTTCTCCCAAAGTGCCTCCAGTAGCTGCCTGGCTGCCGCTGGCTAAAGCAGTAGCCGTTTAGCGACCACTGTGCCCATGCTCATGCCCAATGCTCAGTATTGGGCTGCCTGGCTGCACACTATGCAGTGTACACACTTACCTGGGAGTAAGCATAGTTGGATGTACCTCTAGGTAAGCATGCATAGAATTGTACTGATAGAGATGTCCATAAAAGAGCCAACAGGATCACATCTGGAGTCCCTCTTAGTAATCGTTCAAAGGTGGAGGCTGCCGGTGTTTGGTCCTTCGTCATAAAGTTACATACAGCCCAGTGATTCAAATGGCTGTTGGAAAACAAACTCTGTATGTCCCGACATAATTTGGGTGATGACAGCTCTGTGTGTGGTGAATGTCTTAAGGAATAAATAAAACGGCAAATCTAACAACTGCTTTATATGTTTCACACCATAAATCAGTTTATATTAGAATCCTTTAGGAATATACTCTGATAGTTGCCCTGCCAAAAATCTGGTATCAACATTCAAGGACAGAATAGGCACAGTTACAGTAATCCAGTCAGACCCTTTTCTCTTGTATCAGTAATTCAAACTACAGTATGAAGCTCAGAACTGTAACTAATGAAAAATGCACCTGGGGCAAGAAATTATTTTGTGGGTCCCCCCGCCGCTTTCCCCCAAACTCACCACCAGCGCGTGGCTGCATTCTTTCCAGGCTGCTCTTAACAAACCGGGAATAGCAATGATGTCATGTCACTGCCCACTTCCTTATTTGGAGGCTCTCCAACAAAGAGTTAATGAACAAGGCATTTCAATTCACCTTCACTTCCGGTTCCTCCAGGTGTTGTAAGGAGGCATTTGAGTGGAAATGAGGGTGGAAACAACAGGAAAATCAGGTCGAAAGAAGTCATACAGAGGGGACACAGGGCACAGTTTTCAAAATACCATAAGTTATTTGCTTTTTGATGTTGCAAAAATTGCGCCCCCCCCTTTGAATTCCGCCTGGAGCGGCTGCTCCTTAGACTCCACCCACGTTACAGCACTGATGAAGCTACCTTTGTGGCAAGAAATAGCCAAAGCTATCTGGAAGGTGCTTGGTTAACACTGACGGCTTTCGATGCCAAGTGGCTGACATCCCCCACTGGCTTGGCTTGAAAAGAACAGTTTGGGAGTTGGACAATATCTAGCTGTCTTCTGAAGGAGACAGAAGTCTGGGTTTTGCTACTTGTTAGGAAGAAGGATCCTGGGAGGGGCAGAGCTCCAAGGTTATGCTTTGGGGGTGGGAGGAAAGGAGATAACTCGTCCTGTTGAAGGACCTGCACTATTTCTCTGGAGGTCTGCTTGCTCCCCCATGTCCAAATGCACATCTGTAAATAAAGTGATACTACCAAGATGCTACTTAAAAGGAAAACAGACATGCAAATAGCTGCCTCCCAGGCCTTCTTTACTCCTAGGAACATAAGGTATATGAAACAGTATAAACATTGTATGGAATTGCCACTAAAAGCCCAATCCTTTTCAAGTTTATTCAGAAGTATAGTCAGGGAGGCTTACGCCCAGGTAAGTGTGGATAGGATTGCAGCCATACTTGCTTGTGTTGGTAGTTTGTAAAGCTATTTTGTTCTCAGACATTAATTGCCCAGATGCCAAAGGAGATGCCTGTCTTTATTATTGAGGGCTCCCATTCTGGTAGCATCATGCATCTTTCTGTCCCTATGTTTCTTATTGAGGGCGCAATCCTAACCTGGATTTAGGCCGGCCTAGTTAGGCCAGCAAAGTTTGGCTGGCACAAGGGACACCGTAAAGCATGTTTGGACCACTCTTGGAGTCAGAGAGGATGGCGCACATCTGTATTCTGGCCTCTCTGACTCAAAGAGTGCTCCAAACATACTTTATGGTGTCACTTGTGCCAGTCAAACTTTGCTGGCCTAACTGTGCCAGTCTAACTCCAGGTTAGGATTGTGCTCTGAATCCTAACTCTTTCGCTCGCTCTCTTCATCATCTCTCAGGGGCATACAAGAATTGCAGTGGGCCACTTGTTGATCTGTACATACTCAACTCTATTTTTTTTTCAAGATGTGATGAGGTGAGGTAGTTCAGAAAGTTCCTTCTATTGATACCAATGAATGAAAAGAAAAACTATCCATGCTAACATTTTAAGAGGTAAAATGCTCCATATCCTACTATACCCTTTGTCTTTTCTGAGAACTTATCTCTTTTACAAACCTTGTTTTGGATGATTTTACACAATGTACCATATCAGAATGTGTGTGTGTGTGTGTGTGTGTGTGTGTGTGTGTGTGTGTTTGCATTTCATATTGTACTCAAAGAGCTACCAGTGAGAGTTTGATGGCAGATTCATACTGATTTGCAAATTAATTTTGTCTCTTTGTATATCAAGGGTGTGCAAAACTTATTTAATTTTGTAATAAATGCAATTAGAGAAATGAATGAGCTATCAAGATTTCTAAAGGATGATCTATCAGTGTTGGCATAACTTGTAATCCTGGTCATTATAAATAACAAGGGTCCATTGCAATATGGAATGCAATTTCCCCTGCAGTTTGTCTCATTACTTTATGACATCTGGATTAATATTAAATTACAATGCCTTAATTTTCAAATCAAGGCTTAATTTAGAAGTAAAGGTTAATAAATTGCCTCTGCAGAAGGCCATTTTGTTGTGTGTTTGTTTGGAGCGGCCCCCTCCCTATTAAGGCTGGTGTATTTTTTACCTCAATTGATCCCCATCGTCATCAGTGTCATTCTGTGCCCTGCAAACTTAAAGCGACATTTAAAAGGGTATTGGGCATTCCAGTTTTGGCTGCGTATGCCTTTAAGATTCTTATGGGTTTGGCAATGGCCTCAAAGCCATTGATGGTGTTACACTGTTAAGTAAATCTCAGTCTGGTTAGTGCTTGGATGAGAAGAGTGTCCAGGAGCTTGTCCAAGTCAGCCATTCCTGACAGACAAGCAGGATATGCATGTCATAAAGAATAATTATGAAGGGTTCCATTTGGTGGGAGACGTTTTGCCTATGCACGTTTCTTCAGGCAAAAGTTCATGAATATTCCACTTTCCATATGACTTTCATTTGAACCACCTCCCTTTTTTTTCCCTTATTGCATTTTTCTCCCCTGAGATGTTAAGTATTTATCTAGTTTTCATAGTGTTGCATAGTTTTGTCAAGTGTAACAACTGGCTGAATCTGAAGAGGAGGCAGAGTTCTCTGGAGAGAGTGGGGGCTTTCAGATGGACTCCTTCCTACCCTTGACTTTAAAGGCATATTCAGATATTCCTCTGATCCAGAGGAATGGGAATGTAGTTTCAACATTGCTGATCAACGCGGGAGGGCACTATAGCTTTTTGACCCACCCAATCTGACCCCTGAATGTGAAATAAATTCATTGTTAACCCTGTAAGTAATTATGGTTTTCTGCTCCTGCCCCCACAAGCAATAACAATGGAACTAGCTTCCATTTTGGAAGTCGCAACTTAATTGAGTTGCGGTGTAGAAGACACAGAAGCTTAATGGAAGTGGTTTGATAGGGCACACTGGGTCCCCAAGATTTTGCAGTAAGCAGTTTTAAATTTAACATTTCTACACATTTGAACATGCGGTTTTGTTGAAAGCCCCATGAGCACTCCAGAGCTTAGTTTGCCCAGCTTGAACAACTAAACGGGGACTGGGAAGATGAGGTGTGGCCTATGCAGATGCATGACAATACATATGCAATGTATCAAATTCAAATTTCAAAAACCTTTAATGGCATAGAGTAAACAAGTAATGAAGGCAGGCAAATCATATGCACACTACTGAACGACTATATGCAATGTATCATCAAAGCTTGCTTGCTTGTTTTAAATTTTCACTTGTTTTAAATTTTTTAACTGTTTTAATATCTTTTTTTTAACATTGTTTTGTTATACCTTGTGGTTTTTTCAATGTATGGTTTTAATGTTGTAAGCCACCTTGGGTGCCCATGGGGCAAAAATTAATTAATAATTAATAATTAAAAATTAAAAATAACAACAATAATAATCTATTACTGTGCATGCAAATGACTTGAATGGGGGAGATTAAGATTTCTCAGCTGATCTCTTGCTTCCCCCCCCCTCTCTCCTGCTGCTGCTCAGTGGTTGTCAATGGGGAAAATGTAGCACATGCACCCACAGCAATTGAATGAATGAATTTTTAAAGGTATATCTCTTTTCCCTATATTCCAGCCCAGAAATTATGCACGTGGATGTGTCCCTCTGTTATTTTGGTTTTCCAAAGTAAGAGAAGAGTTTTGTAACCAGTTGCAGTGTTGCGAGACGTAGAATTTTGTGCTCTTTTTCATGTAGAGTTGCCTGTCCTTTGAACTGGGATTGTCCTGGGATTTGCTCGCCCCTTCTTGTTCCACTAACAATTCCTATCATTGACTTCTCTAATGAATGCCATATATTTGTGGTGTATAAAAATGATGAGATATTATTATGAACATCATCTTTGGTTATATGCAGTGGTTCTGTTTTGAGTTCCATATAGTTTAGCACTGGATGGTGGATACACTGTTTCATGGAAATTTATGAAGACAGACTTTTGAAAAACCAGCTAATGCAACGGATAGTGTTGGGATCGGATACATTAACTGGTTTCCCAAAAGCCTGTCTTCAAATTCCCTTCTAAAATTTGGCTTCCATCTTCTTTCTAGTCCTCATTAAGGACACTTTGGAAAACCCTGGTCATTTTTTTAATGAAACATTAGAAATGAAAAGCATTCTGCAAGTTATAGAGCAGTGTTTCTCAAACTGTGAGCTGGGACCCACTTGGTAGGTTGTGACCTGATGTCAGATGGGATGTGGAAAGCTGGAAGCAGCCATCTTGGAAGCTGCAGGCCTTACTTTTGCTATAATCCTTTTGTGAGTGTTAACAGTTTTGAATTTTCAAGTGAGGGTTTTGTTTTTTTTAAATGTTTTTAGTTCAGTGTTGTTTTTTACATAATTTGTCATTATCTTGCTTTCTTTCAGGGATGTTTCCTGGTTGTGCAATTGCTGCAATCCAAGAATGCCAGTTTGCATCCCAGAAGTGTCATTTGATTACATCACAATGATGACACTTCCTGCACTTCTAACCATGTCATCACTTCTGGCGGGTCCACTTCTGGTGGGGCCTGACACAAGTGCCTGAGACAAGTGGGCCCCGGTGCAAAACGTTTGAGAACCTTTGTTATAGATCATTTTTGTAGCATGAAATATAGGCACCCCGAGAAATCCTGCAGCGAAAAGTAACTAACTGCCTTTTCTGTCGTTCTGTTTCTCTGCACCCTCTCTAACCCTGACGTGCCCTCATCTGTTCCTTCACAAACACAAATTGACATCACATGATGCCATTCTAGACTGAATGCATTGTTTTCATCAGACCAAAATGTTTCATTATTGAATCAACCAAGTACAGATTATGCCAAGGGCATGTTTTTGTTCTGCATGGGGTGAATTTATATGAATAATCCCCAAGAAGGATAGGAAGTTTTGCTGCATGTGCTCTTGCCATGAGTATCAACTGTTCAGTGCCTTCATATAATTAATTGGAGGGCTGATAGGTGTCACAAGAAATGGTGCTCGCTTTCCTGCCCAAAGGTAGAAACGTTCACCCAACGTAACCGCCCACAGTCAACCCAGAGACCATTGTGATCCACAGGAAAAGATCAGGCAGCCCAATGCAGCAGTTGCAGCGGTAGTCATTCAGTTGCTGGGGTCTCCCTGGGAGAAGCAGACATTTGTCCCCTTGCCAGCCACAATGGGGCTTCTTGACTCACTGCCGGCTATTTTACGGGCGGTGATTCAAGCACCCCCATGTCAGGCTGCCTGGGCCTCCACTGGGGATACGATCTGGTGGTGGAAGCTGCTGCTGAGTCCCACCCGCTTGTGCGGCCGCCCCTCCCCTCCCCCCTCCCCTCCCCCCCAGGAATGCCCTCCCAGACCGCCCAGAAGGAGTGCAACGCTGGCAAGAGGTAAACTCACCTCTGGCTGGCATTGCTGCCTTTAGGTGGCGAGGGGGCAGCAGTGCCAGAGTGCAGGCAGTAAGCCCTTACTGCCTGCGTTTCACATGCCTTATGGCATGTTTACATCACCAGCGTGAGTGGTACTCTGGTACCGCTTGCTTTGGAAGAGTTCAGAATTGGGCCCTAAATGACTCAAGTACGTGATTCAAGCCACATGCAAAGTCATGTGTTCCTAACAGTTAAGAGTATGAAATGTTGAGAGGATAGGATGCCTGTGCAAAGATTGCCCCCCCCCAAAAAAAAACTATGCATCGCTTGGTAGTATGACATGAGTCGGCAGATGTCCAGAATTGAAATCACCTCTACTGTGCAGCCTCACCCTCCATGCTGCATGCCCCTGAGATCCTTCCTGCTCGGGCCAACTGCACAACAGCTGCTGGCCTTGCGTGCAGCACTCTTTGCATGCCACACCCCGCAGGTTGAGGACTGGGAACACCAGTGGAGGCTCTTGCACTTGCACAGGAGTTTCTCCCTCCAGCTCCTAACCTCTGTCCCAACCAGTAATGAACCATACCATCTTGGCTCTGCTCTGGAAGGCAGGAGCAGCCTTGTCTTCTCCCAGTGGAGTGATGAGAGGGCAACCGATACGTGGGGTGGGACTGAAGTGTAGTGGAAGGGATAATTTGAGGGAAGATGGAAGAGACAGGAAGGGCGGATGTCCTAAGATGGAGGTAGCCAGTGATGAGGCAGTCAAGGGCTGTAGGGTGAGGGAGGAGGACAGAGGAGTCTTAAGCAGATGGCTCCTGCTGGGCTGATGAGGAACGGTGCTGAAACCCCCTTTGTGCCCTCTACTCTGAGGCTAGGCCATACCTGCACAAAGGCTTCCTGCTCCCTCATTTACAGCCTATTATCCTGAGTAGGACTGTTTTGGGGGCTGGTCAACGCAAGCCTCTTGCTCGTTGCTGGCACACAAATATAACCTACAGACCACCCACCCACCCACCCACACGGAAGAGACAGGCTGCGTGCTGCTATCCATTTTCCCTGCAGTGCTAGTGCTTGCTATCTATTCTATAGCAAGGAATGGAGGACAGATGGATGGACGGACAGTGGACTGTCAGACGTTCAAACCCACTACTTGTAGGGCAGTGACCACAGCTCAGTGATATACCCTTACACGCAGTTGTTCCCATGTTCAACCCCTGGCATTGCCAGGTAGGGCTGTTGTCAGTCAGTGTCCACAATACTGAGCTAGCTGGACCAATAACCAGTAGTAACTTGCGTACTCCAATGCACCATGTTTCCCAATAGGCCTACTCCAGCTCCTTGGCTGACAAATCCAAGTGGGTCCAGTGGCATGTGTCTAGGTTGGGCTGGGGCACAGAATATTGGGAGAGCTGCCGCTGCCAATATCTGCCCCCCCAAACACCCTCGACATGCCCCCTGCCAGCCCTGATTCCCACCCTGATCTTCCCCTGGAATGCCCCAGTATGTCCCCTCCAATGACCTACCTGTACTGGAGGGGGGGGGCTGGGTGCTCCATTAGTGCATAACTAGGGCTGCCACCCATTGCACTAGCAGCCCCAGCCTGTGCGCCATTGCTATGGCTGCCATACCAGCAGCCCTGGACTTGCACTGATGGAACACACATTCCATTAGCACGAGGCCCAGATCGGATTGGGCCACAGGTCTTTGTGGTTTCTTCCTTATTATTGCTTGGTTTCATATTGATTTTGTGTTAGTTTTTAAAGCATTAAAACCAACAAAATACTTTTGCTGAAGAGTCAGTGGGCACAGTGGTGACGCTAGCCAAAATCCACACTGGGTCCCTCTATGGAACCGACTGGCGTAGCTAATGAAATTGTAGCCCAGTGCAGAAAGCAAAATGATCACAACGGAAAGTGACGTCACATTTGTATTTTCATTTTCTTCGTGTTTTGGCCATAACTTTTGACAGAATGAAGATATCACACGCTGGTTTGTTTCATTGCATTCTGCATTAAGTTCCGCATCAAATGGTATATAACATGATGGTATTATTCACACATACATGCTGACATACCAAGGTTTTCACAATATTGGCTACTTGTGTCAAGCTCAGCTTGTTGCCCCCTAAAGCTTGTTGCCTGGTTCAATTGCACCCCCCCCCCTGCACTTTGGGTGCTGCCACCCAATACTGCTGCTAGTACTGAAGGTTCAGGGTTGGCCTGTTTTGGCAGCCCTCTGATGGGAATAAACGTGCCTGGCCTGAACCTGGGAGACCAGCCTGAATGTTCATCTGGACCTCTCCTTCAAGCTTTCCCTTTCTGAGTCTTGGGAATGGGGTGGAAGCATTAAGAACTTGGGCTCATGTTCTTGAAAAGAACAACTTTTAAAAGACTTCTCCACTATCTCCCCAGAAGACAAATAGCAACAGTAGTTTAACGGAACAGGGACAGGGGATGTGTGGGCACAGGCAGTCTGAAGAGTCAAGATCAACCACATGTTTAAGAGCTTCACTTTGGTCTTGTTCACTTTATATTACTTTTACAGCGATGTATTTAAAGTGGCAGTTTACAGGTTTACATGAAACATAAATCCTGGAGGGAGAAATTACAGTTAGAGGCACAGGTTTGTTTTGTTAGGCCATTTTACTTACACTTTAAATAGCTGTCAGCATGAGGCCTTGGTTGGCCATAAATTGTCATTCCTGGAATATAGAATGCTCCATTGATTTACAACACGGCCTCGTCTCCCAAATGGATCCAACTGCTCATAAAGAACACGCGCCTTCATGGTATGAACGGAGGCCATTGTGACAAGGGGCCAGTGATATGACTGGTCTTGGCTGGACTCCTACAAATCCCGGCATTTAGGGCAGTGGTAGCCAACCTTTCCGACAAGTGTACTGACGTGGATTGTGGGTTTAAATAAGAACCTGAATGAGAACATGTGAGAATGAAATAAGAGATTCTTCATGGCACATGGCTTGGCTACTTTGGGTTTCCAGTAAGGGCTCCGTCGGCCATTTCCCTGTCCCTAATCAGAGCTGAACTATATGCAGATGTAAATGCGTGCTCTAGAGGGGATCTTCCAACTGGTAGTGCCTCTCCTTTGCTTTAAAACAGCCATGTGAGGTAGAAATCCTGGTTGGAATCAAGACACATGGGAAAGGGGGAAGTTCAGTCTCCCCTCCTGTACTGTTAAACCTGAAATTCGTAAGAATGTAAGACAAGCCCCAATGGATCAGGTAAAGGCCCATCTAGTCCAGCTTCCTGTATCTCACAGTGGCCTATAAGATGCCTCAGGGAGCAAACAAGGGAACAAGATGCTTGCGTCCTGCTGCCTCTCCCCTGCACCTAGCATTCTGAGCTAAATTCACCCTGGTGTAGCTAACTAAACAAACCATAGCCTTAATAGAACAATTTTCAGTGTTGGGGTGGGGAAGAGAATGAATTTTCTGTTCCCTAAACACTCTTGTTTTGACTAGGATTTTTGCCCCATATGGTGGTTTCAAAGCAAAAGAGGGGTGCTTCTGGCTGAAAGCTTGCCTCTGGAGCCCAGGTTTATGTGCTCATGTAGTCTGGCCTTAGGGGTGCCCAATGTGATGTTGCCCAACTTTGCTCCCGACTCCCTGCTGCAGCTATCCTGCACCCACCACATCTAGCCCCTTATCTGTTCAGTTCTCTCATTCTCCCATTTTTTTTTTTTGCACAAAGCAGGAAGTGTGGGAGTTTCCAGCATGTACTGCACTTCCTGTTTCATTTAAAGGGGTTATATTATGCAAGGAAAGAGTGCCATTAGAGAAAAGTGGATTGCTGCCTTCCATGTGGCTTTCTTGGCGGGGGGGAGGCATGGGGTGTGGCAATCCACTTCTTCACCTGCTCACCTTGCTCCTTCCTCACACAATCTTTCTACATAAATCAGGACTGCAGTTTTAGCAAGTGGGAAATGGATCAGTGCAGCTCCATCTGTGAAAAATTGGAGGGAAGGTGGGCAACAGACTCGGGGTGAAGGGTACCCTGAATCTGCTCCCCACTAACACCTGCCACTTGACACAAGCTGCAGTATCTGGGCTGGTCATACTTGGCCTACTAAATTATATTCTTACAATGTGGGTGTCAAGTGTCACATACAAGATGCTATCGCTTTACTACACTGTGTAGTATAAACTACCCCACTGGACAACAGTGTTTGTTGCAATCACATTTTGCATTCTTAGGTGTACCTATAGAATATCTTATGTGCCTTCCTAAAATTTGCAATGGGTGAAGCAGCCCTCCAACTGTGATTTTCTTTTTCCTCCACCATGAAAATCTGCAGTTCTGCATTGCGTAGTGATTAGCTTTATAATGAAGAATTGTAACAAATAAGAATAATGGACATTATGAAAAAAAAATTATTTTTAATGTACAAAACATTTATATACAGTTTCAGCATGTTACTGCCATCCTTATGATGTAGAAAACAGCTAAAAAGGTCCTTAAGAAATAAAGACAGAACAATTCAGCTACAGTACCCTTATTGATAATGAATGTATTCTATACAGAATATATACAGAGCCAGTATGGTTCTTATAATACTATTACAGTAAATAAAGGAAGACCATGGAAGAAGACATGCTGTTTGTTTTGCTCTAACAGCTTCCAAGCTATCATACCCAATATGCATCCAAGGAATAAAACACCTTGCCAGCAGGAAGGGTTCTGATCAGATTAATATAAGGGATTCCCCAAATTACTTGGCCTACTCCATCAGACATCACGAGAATTCTAGCTGTGAAACTGAACTAGATCATGGTTCAAACAAGTCATTCTGTAATATTTGCAGTTATCATCTGATATTCATGGCCTAGAGAATAGATCCATATAGTTTTCACATCTGTTCTAACTATACTAGCCCAATAGTTAACTTTGCTTGTCATAAGAGGAATGAAACTCTAGGGGTGCAATCCTATACCTGCAAATAAGTCTCTTTAAACTCAGTGGAACTTACCTCTGAGTAGACTTGCTTAGGATTTCATGGTAGGTCACCTTTGGCCCAATTCTATGCATGACTACAGCAGCAGATCTCAAGATCTCTTGCTGTAGGTTTTTTTTTTACGGTGGCACAAAATGCATGCTGCCATTCTGTGCTTGAGCTGCTGACACCAACAGCTGAAGGCTCTACACACTTGCCTTTCTGCCTATACTGATAGCTACTCTTATGCTGGCTACTACTGCATTTACCGAGTTGACCGTGTCCAAAGTTATTACGTGGATCTCCAGCCTTATAAGAAGTTTGGTCCAGTTCAGAGTCCACCCTCCCCATGCACACAATCACATTCGGGAATACATGTAAGGCCACAAGCAGGTTTATAGCTCTGCCAGGATCATGTGGAGGTGCTGCTTATATGAATCCATGGGTCTGATCGGGGACTGTACACGTGACTGTTGTGGCTAGCTTGGTTACGGTGGTCCTCAAGCTGTGTAACATCACAGATTGCAGTAGCATTATGTATACCCCTCCCCCATGGTTCATACAAATGGTATGCACTCTCCATAATCCCAGCTGTGCTGTAAGCCCCTTCATGATCCTGGAGGCAATGA
Organism: Lerista edwardsae; assembly: GCA_029204185.1. Classification (NCBI taxonomy): domain Eukaryota; kingdom Metazoa; phylum Chordata; class Lepidosauria; order Squamata; family Scincidae; genus Lerista; species Lerista edwardsae. The sequence goes on from JAJKFI010000014.1 coordinate 14,953,191, forward strand.
ATAGGGTGCATACACTGGGATTTAGAAGACTGATAACATGATTTCACCCCAGCACAGTGTCTTTCTCGTGGCTGTTGCTGGTGGTGTTCTCCATTCTTTTAGTTTGTGAGCCCTTTTGGGACAGGGAGCCATTTAACTTTAATGTTATTATTTGCCTGTAAACCGCTTTGTGAACTTTATGTTGAAAAGCGGTATATAAATACTAGTGATTGATTGATTGATTGACTGTGGACCAATGTTTCCATCGATAGCTGGGTTTAAATGTCTATTTCTAATTCAAACCTAAACAATGTAGAGGTGTTTGAAAACTGTGTTATTTTACTCAGAAGTAAGTCCACTGTGTCCAGTAAGACTTAGGGTCCAATCCTATGGGCCTTAGGGCAAGCAGCACAAGCCTACTGCCCGTTTTTCTGTCACAAAAAGTGCCGCAGGTCACCTCCAGCACTGGCGTTAAGCCGTTTCCACCTCCAGCACTGGGCTAACTCCAGCCCATCACCAACCCTGGGCCACCCCGAGACGGCAATGCAAGCCAGCGAGCGAGCGGGGAGTGCACTGGTTGCTGGCGCTGCGGGCTTTCTGGGCAGGAGGGCGTTTCTGGGCAGGGGAAGGGTGGAGCAGAGGTGGGGCCGGCAGTGACCCTTGCCGCCAGATTCTATCCTCCTTGTTGGGCCTCCTGGCCTGCCATGGAGGCCCTCACCTCTGTGCCCACAAAATAGCCAGTGCAGAGGTGAGGAGACTCATCGCCTGCCCAGTGTCCCTTACCCAGGGAAGGGGACAAATGTTTCCTTCCTCAGAGGAACGCTTGGCACCTGTTCAGCGCTGGTAGGATGCAACAGCCACTTGGTTACCATTGCTCGTATGAGCACACCAGCATGATACACCAGGCTGTAATCCTACCTTACAAAACACCTCTATGGGCAAATATCTCCATTGTCAGCATGTACTACTACATAAAGCAGGGGATTTACTGTATACAGTATTACGAGCTCACATCTCTGCGCAACCTTCAAAATTCAAAACATACAGTAAAAAAATGGCTAAGATTCTTGATTAAAAAAATATTTTCCTGCTTTGATATTGGGTGCCAATAGTTTGCGCTTGAAGAGGTTAAACCACTTGAGCATGCGCATTGACTCCCCAGCGCTGATTGCAATTGGCGATTGCCCTGTTGCATGTGTTGGACTTTCCACAGGTTTCCCTGGACGAGGGTCTTTGCACCTGATCACTCAGTTTTAGCAACAGTGCCCATTTAAAAGAATGCTTGAAAAACTAAAACTTTCAGTTAGATAAATTTGGGGAAAAAGTATAATCCCTAGTCATCTCTCTCTCTCTCTCTCTCTCTCTGTGTGTGTGTGTGTGTGTGTGTGTGATCCTATTACAATATGTAGTACCTGTTAAAAACAGTCCCTCAAAGTGAGATCTTTTGGAATTGTGCTTCAGCACTTTCACTGAAATTGGCATTACTTTCCCACTACTAGAACCGGTGTGTGTGGATAGCATCCTGTTACGTATACAGAGAGCTGCTCTTTGTTATACACCTGGGTCCTACATGGCATCCAGTGAGGAACACACACTTGGATCCATAATCACAATACATCGTGCAAAGAAGAATACCTTATTTTCTTGAGCCAATATTGGTGTGCATTCAGTACTGTTTTTAATGATCCACCTTTTTTGTTCTTAGATTTGTATCTTGTCCTTCCTCCAAGGAATTCTGAGCCTTACAACAACTCTGTGAGAAGAAATGACACAAACCCAAGACCACCTAGCACACTTTATAGCTGTATCCACTGTATCTTAGACACTGTGACACACAGAGGTAAACACAATATATAGCTAAGCAGTTTCATACATCATATGATGGGTACCTGGAGTGTTCTCTGGATGGGAAAATTTTGTAACCTGAAAATGCATACAAAATTTCTGTAACATCACTTGTTTGATCTCAAGCCCTGATCACAAGCTCTGAGGTGGCCACCTTCTTTGTTTTGTCCATACCGATATAAAGGTGATGGAAATGGAGAGTGATTTACACTCTTTAAAGACTCATTGTATGCAATGCACAAGCGGAGACTTTTCTCCTACTAGACATATTTTTAAATTAGTGGCATTTTCAAACTTCCACTATATTCTCTATGATATAAACCACCTTGTTAAAAAAAAAAAGCACCAAGGCATTAATTTTCATGTCTCCTCCTCATCAATGTGTCCCTCTCAAATGTCTCTTTAGCAACACTGCAATGTCTTATATAAACATACTTTTATTTTATATATGCTTCTGGTGATACTTTATTTGACATTTATGGACAAGAGATGCCTTGACAACACAATGACTAATGCACGGTAAGGCACTTTGCTGCAAAACTGTTCAGGAGCTGATGCTTCTCAACTAAGCAAGGTACAAAGAGCTATACTGGCTGAATAAACAATGCTGTTGGAGCGCATGGCACACCTCCTCTGGCCACAAAGCAAAGCACTAAGCATAAAGCATACACAGTATGGCTTTTTGCATTTCGATCCAGATACTTATCTGTTTGTTACTGGAGTTGCATTTTTGCAAAAGGAAAATGAAAAGATGATGACAAACTATGTGTGAGGTTTACAAGACAGAACTTCATCTGAAACATCATTTTACAATATTTTAGCACAGAGCTCTCTGGTGTTCTGCATTTGGAGATGTCCCATTCATTTTCCAGACTGACGAGCTGGGAAATGATGAGACTCTGAAAGTGGAAAAAAAAACGGTGTGTGTGATGTTTTAAAAAATGATGCCAAATGTGGCCTATCTTTTCTAAAGAGGGATACTTGAGTTTCAGACTGCTGTCATCTTAGCGCACTCTGGAAATAAGCACAAAAATAATACTAGAGGTGCATCCTTTCAGTGCTTCTTTTATATAGTTTATACATGTTTGTACAAAGACATTTTTCCTTATTTGGAATTCCTTTAATGTATTTAATACTTGTAAAAAAAGTCTACTCTATTGGAACTTTTTTTTTTTAATAAAAAAAGCACATTCATAAAATTGCTTAGCATGTAATCTCTTGGATACGCCTAGACAATTGTGCTTTAAGCATTAAGACATCATGTTAAGAAATTTGCTCTCTTCTGCCAAGGTGGTCAGCATAGAGCTCATGTCCCCTATTGCCATGTTGCTAATTCCAGCTGGTATGGATGGCAGCGTCAGAGAGTTGCGAGGGGTTGTAAGGCGGGAAGAGTTCTGGGAGAGATTCTGCAGAATGCTGGGGCTCAGAGTCCCTGACATCAGACTCGAATGGTCGCCATCATCCATGATGGCATCAAAATCTATCTGAGGAGGCTCCAGACCCTGTGAGTCCACAGTGCTTGAAACCTGATTTGCTCCAGGAGAGGGCATAGTGCCCGGCTTGCTGTTCAGCGCACACTGCTGCTGTCTGATGCTACAGTCTGCATGGTTACTGAAATTTCCATTCTGTTCATACATGTGTATTTGACCATAATAGTGCATCAAATGGTTTTCCCGCATACTACTGTTGCATTGCTGTGGCTGTGCTGATGCCATGCTAGTTGTTCTCCTGGGGGTGGCATCTGCCCTTTCCTGCCCTGGGCTCACATGGCTAGGTGGGTGAGGTGTTCTCATATAACCCAACGGTTGCATAGCACGTATCCCTCGGTGTCTGTTTGCTGGACTGGGATTAGGTGGCGGGTGAGGCTGTACTACACCAGAAGCGAAACTCTGTCCTACTGTACCAATCAGATCCTGTTGCGGCTCAAAGTTTGGCTGGCTTGAGGTCATTACCGTAGAAGGATGTGCCATGGAGAGGTTCATGTGACTTGGCTGAGATGAAAAGCCCTGCTGATGCCCTGATTCCTGCATGACCTGATTGTGCATGATACATTCTCTACCACTGTTGACCACTAACGCAGGATCACTCACAATACTTGTTTGTTGGGGATGAACATGGGGTGATGGCTTTGCTATCATGTTGTTACAAGAAGGAGAAAGCTGGCTGAGATCACCAGCCATTGTGTTGGGGCTCAGTATTTGGTGAACCTGGTTGTAACCTTCGTGTGTGCTCAAATCTGGATCGTTACCAGGACCTGGATTCACCTGTGGCTGCCTTAAGTGCATGCAGTTTAACCTTGGTCCATCCATCCCTGCATTCTTCTGCACAAACTGCTGGTGCTGCAGAGTCGTATTCATGTTGTTTTGACCCAGCGGCATCTGCTGATGACTGAAGTTCTGATACTGGCCAAAGTTCTGCTTCTGATGAACTACAGCTAGGTTTCGTTGAGGAAACTGTTGCTTTGCTTGAGCAGAGATGGCATCCACCGTACCTGAGCTAACTTCATTCCACTGGACGGGCATGCTGTTTTTACTCACATTGGAGGAAGCACTGAAGTTCATTTGACACCCACCCATCACTGGAGCTGTAGGATTCATACTTGCCTCTGGAAGAGCCGTCCTGAGTTGGCTTAGCAGGTGGTTATGCTGCCCTTTTGCATTCACTTGGAAGTTTGGCATTTCGTCACTGTACCCTACGGAAGAATTATCTGCCGCCATCCCACTGGTTTGCGATTTGAGGTACTGCACCACATCATCTGGTAGCACGATATCATCGTCTCCATCTGCCTCACCAGCCATCGCTTCCATGGCGATGTTTTCACTGATACTTGGAGGTCGTGGGGAATACACATGCCTGGCAAGGCTTCCATCTGAGCGCGTGTAGCTTGGAAGGTTGACGTTCCTTCTGTCCATCGGGGGGTAAAGGGGATTCATGTTGTTGGCACTGTTGAAACGATGTACTCTAGGAAGGAAAGTTGGGTCACCTGCAAGTCTCCTCACGGGATCACTTGCGCGCCTTGCATGGTTGCCTGGCACCTCATGCGGGAATGCAGGGGAGCCGCCAAGCCCATAAGCGTTGCTGTCGCTGCAACGCCTCGGCCCCGGCGGAAGGCGAAATGAAGGCAAAGCAGGCTCTGATCCATCAAGAAGGGAGATCCTGTTCTTGAGAGACATCCTTTCCATATTTGGCAGCGGTGTGGGTGGAGGCCCACCCGTGGCCGCCGCATACTTAGCTTTCAGCCTGTAATGCTGAGCCGGCGTCAGGTTCAGAAGCCCTGGGATCCCGCTACACTGGCTGGCATCGCTGGATCTGCGGGATGCGTCTGTGGAGATGGGGTCATAGGAGTCGGCAGAGCTGGTGTTGTTTGGGCGGTTTCCAAATTGTGACGCTTCACTGGAACGGCGACTGGAGAAGTAAGGCGATATCCCAGACGACCTGCGGCTGACTGTGTAGGCAGAACTGATGGTGCTGGTTGAGCTGTCACGGCGTTCAGCTAGTTGGTTCAGCACCGTAATCTCATTGAGGGACAGCTCGGTTATCCTTGGGTTAGGCAGTGCTGCAGAAGAACCACTTGTGTTCTCCAGTAGACAGCCTGGATGGGAATTGGCAAGCAAAGAAAGTAGGCTGGTGAGTCAGTTATGGTAGAAGAATGACAAGTCCATTGTGCAAATGGTTATCCTTTCTTACTTTGCATGCATTTCCCCCCCGCCCCCTTTTACGTTCTGCCCAGTGGTGAAATTCAGCCAGTTCTCACCAATTCTGCAGAACAGGTTGCTAATTTTAGGTTGGGAGAGGGAAGAAAGGCAGCGGCCGCCCTGAAGGACATAGAACCGGTTGTTAATTTATTTGAATCCCACCACTGGTTCTGCCCATATATATGTGTGTGTATCCAGTGATGTCATTCAGGGGGAACGGACCAGAACGGGCGTTCCGGATCCTAACGGGCTCCGTGGCTGGTTCTGGGTTCCCGACAAGTGCCAATCAAAAGTGAGTTCCTGTTCCTAAATCATTTGAATGACACCACTGTGCATATCTGTATCCAAGTATAACCTATTTGGGCTCTTAATGGGGCTGCTTGCCATCGGATGGATAGATTGTCTTTTTGAGTAAGACAGCACCACTGTTGCCCATGGAGGCATATATGCATTTCTTTTTGTTGTCATCACTGATCAAAAGATTTCACAGGTTTTCAAAGCACTACAAACTCTGTTTGATCGGAGATTATAATGGGACAGCAAGAGATATGGGTGCTCACCCTTGGCAAAGCTGGCTACGTCATACTACCCTCAGCTTGGGAAGAAACCCTATGGTACATCCCCAACTCAAGGAAAAATAGGAGAGAGGAGACAGAAAAATGGAGAATAGGGCAATGAAAGGCACTGACTGGTGCAGAATCACACCTTAAATGGTACAGAAATTACCAAAGGAGAATGTCTTCAGGCTAGGCTACATCAGAATGAAACATATGACAGGCAGGCTTGGTGGTTCTTAAAAGACTACAACTGATCAGCTGATCCTTGAATTATTTCAAAGATTTGGAAAGAAAAGTGACTTCCTTCACAGATGATTATAAGACTATGTTATTCCTCTGGACCTCCTACGTCCATGCTTTCTTATTGACACAATGTGCTCCAGGGATTCTACACTTACTGAGTTTGTAAATATACACCACAAAAACATAACTGTGCAATTTTCTTACTGTACAAACATTTCTTCTTAGATTTTCCCCACTGAGCCCAGGATGGGCAGTACTGGATGAGACAGTGGGATGGAGAGAGAACCTTTGTCTGGGATGGGGTATGGTTCTCTTTCAGTGTGGCAGGCTAAGCAAGGGAATCATCATTAGGCAGGACTCATCCTATCCCTAATGAGTAAAAAAGCACCCTCCCCATTTTAGTTGAATGCCAGGTGCAAGGGAATTGCAATAGGATGCAGGCATCTGGTTGTCTTGTGTGCTCCCTGAGACATCTAGTGGGCCACTGTGAGATACAGAGAGCTGGACTAAACGGGTCTTTGGCCTAATCCCTCAGGGCTCTTATATTATTCAAAACTTGCTCTCCCCAATATGTTTATTTGTAGTGCATAGTCCTTTTTGGATGAGTAACTCAGGTCTGTGGTTTGCCTATTTTTTGTTGTTGCAAGGTTTGTTTGTAATGCCCTAATTCCATTCAGCATTCAAGCTGTTGGAATGAAATTTGGTCCAGGATACAATTCTCTGTTTTCAGTTTGGAAATCAGCTCTGCCCTTACAGACGTTTTCAGCGGGCCAGGGAAGATGTATAGCACGCTGCAGTGCAAGTTCTAACTTGCGAGTAGACAAGGGAACGCAACTTTCTGAGCATGTTCGGGATGCCACCTGTGTCTCAGGCTTGAATCTCATCTCAACCCACTTGCCTGTGCTCCAGTGGAGAGGAAAAATGTAGAATCAATTGTAAAGTGATATCTGAAGCAAGACTTCTTGAACATTAGGAAGGGAACTTATGAGGTCATGTTTGGCTGTTGTTCAGCGAAAAAGCATGGTTTGCATGCAGAAGGCATTAGGTTCAATCTCTGGGTAAAGCTGGGAAAGATGCCTGTCCAAAATCCCAGAAAGTTGATGCCAGTCAGTGTCTACAGTGCTGAGTTAGATGGACCAACGGTGTGATTTGGGAGAGGGCCTCTCCCTCTGCGACACCTCTGTTCATCATCAGACACACTTACATCAGAAACCACACTTACCATTGCCGGGGATGGGAGGCAGCTTGGTGTTTCTGACTTGTGGTGCTGGACTGGCCCATGAGCAAGAATCCTTCACTGTCCTGAGTTTCTCTTTCTTGAGCTGCTCAAGGCGTTGCATTGTTGTCATGTGTTTCGGATGAAAACTGACTGTCAGGTTGCCAGATGGGACTGTCGAGTCCACAACAGGAGTGCCGTCCTCCAGCGCGGTCAGGTCTCCCAGACTTCCCCCACTGTGCATGTTCATTTCTACTCCACTGTCGTTGTTGTTGGTGCTCCCAAGTGGTGATGGCTCACTGCTGCATGATGACTGGCCACCAGGACTGGACTGATACATCTTAAGGAAACAAAGAAAAAGGAGAATCACGTTTCGTTTCTCCCCAGTGTAATCTAGTGGCAGACTCATTTTCACTTTTAAACTGGCAGTGGTGTGGGGCCTGATCCAGATTGAGGTGGGGATTCTGTATGGGGAAAATAGCACAGGGATAAAGGGATAAACAATCCCTACTTGTGTGCCATGGTCCCAATTGAGATTGTGCGTGACTGCAGTTAAGTAAAAAAAAATTAAACTTAAGCCTGAAGCTGGACGATGGCACATTTAACGTATTCTGTAGTCTGGCCCTAAGGCTGTGTCCAAGACTCTCATTTCATCATTTACCTGAAAATTCACACATTCTATGCAGCCAAAAGAATTCATTAAAAAAATGCATAGCCGTGCTAAGCATTTGGATTGTTTCAATGCCGTGTGCTGTATGTTCGTTGCGGTTGCCTCTCAGAACCATTTTCGTTCTTTTCATTCATGGATTCCTGACTCATGTACCCACTGTTGTTTAATCTGATCAGTCATGGGAACCAATGTGATTTTGTTTGTAGGTAAACGTGACATCAGTATGGTGTTATGATGTCACTGACAAAATTACATGGATTAACAGCCTGATCCTATCAGGCTTACGGCCTACACTGTTGCTTTACTGCTGGCTCTGAATGTTGTAAGGCACTCTGGTGCTGGTGGTAAGAATGCGGGGCTGGCACTGAGGCCAATGCCAGTCAGCGCTGAGCCTCAGTGTCACAAAGATGACAGAGCAGCTTCACCACCGGTTGGCTGCAAGCCTATTTGGGGTGGTGGGAGGTGGGAAGGGGAAGAACTGAGTGAAGGAAGGGAAGATTGTGAGGCGGGCCAGGCTGGGAGGGGGGTAGAGATAGCCGCACAGAATCTTATGCCCGCTCCCAAGCCAGGAAACCCGACATGAGTCTCCTTGGGTCGGCACCTGCTCAATAGCAAGCACAGATCTTGTTAGACCCATTGGGGCCACCATTGGTTGACACAGGATATGGGAATGTTTATTCCCTTACTCCAGGGAGACCTCTGGCTGCTTACGTGGTCTTATAGGCTACAGTGGCAGCCATTTTGGCGCCGCTGTAGCCCTGGGCCCTAGAGAAACATAGGATTGGGCCCTAAGAAAACCTACCAGACTAAGCAGTAGTGAAGGAAAATGAGGGCGAAGAAGAAAATAGGATAGCATCAGAATAAACATATAGTCAAAAGGCACCAAAAAACTGAAGGCATTTCTTGGTGCTCATGAAAGTGAACTTGAAAAGAAGCCATACGATTCAGCTTGGTCCAGCAATTATTACTATTACTTACAAAATTATATGGAATTAGATAACTATTCTTTATTCAGGCACCATCCATTGAAGCAAACAGGACAGCTGTTCTAGGTGTGGAAGCTCTGTTTGTCCACTGATGTGAACAAAGGTATAGATATCAGGAACTACTTCCTTAACTTCTGCATTATCCATTCCATTATTTTTAATGCTGGTTTATGCAAGATTAGGGGTGCAATCCTAACCTGGAGTTAGGCTGGCACATTTAGGACAGCAACCTGGAGCAGCAATCCTAAACTGGAGTAAGGCCAGTAAAGTTTGGCCGGCACAAGGGCCACTGTAAAGGACCCTCTTGGAGTTTGGACCACTCTTGGAGTGGTCTTGGAGTGACTCTTGGAGTCAGAGGGGCCAGCACACAGACATGCGACATCCTTTCTGACTCTAACAGCGTAATCCTAAACCTCGATCGGCACCTCCGCGTTGGCGCTAAGGCAACAGGACCGGCGCTACAGGCAGCGCCGGCCCTGCTGTGCCCGCATTGAGCCTCTCTCACACCAACTGAAGCTGGTCGGCGTGAGGGAGGCTCCGTGCCGAGGCGGCCCGGGAGGCGGGGGCGGGACTTGGGCATGATGTGGGCGGGCTTGGGAGGTGGCCATATGGCCACACCCTAAGCCTGTCAGGGAGGCCACGCGGCCCTGATTTGGGCCGCACGGTCTCCTCGGATCTGCACCTGCTCTTTAGCGGGCGCAGATCTGAGGAGCACATAGGGGAGGCTGGAGCCTCCCCTACAGTAGGGGAGCGCATGCTCCCTTGCCACAGGGAGGCTCCAAGCCTCCACCTACCCAGCGCGGGATAGAGTGGTCCAAATGTGCCCTAAGAGTGGTCCAAATGTGCACCCTAAGAGTGGTCCAAATGTGCAAAGCAAACTTTGCTGGCCTAACTGTGCCAGCATAACTCCAAGTTAGGATTGTGCTCTCAGTACATTAAAATAATTTAAAAAACCCCACTTATTAGCTGTTTTAACTCTAAAGTTAAGCAAGGTTAATTGAAAGCAGATCTATTGCCTGCATAAACAAATGCTCATTAGGTGATAAAGCCAACGTGTCCATTATTGCCAACAAGTGTGTTGGCACTGTAGTGTGAACACAGGTTAATTCATGAGACAAGTGAGTTAAGCAATAAAGTTAATTTTTAAAGTGTTTTCAAGCACTGGTATGTAAACATCAGGGAGCTAAAAGCCTTGAGGGTGGATTCTTGTCTGTTTGAAAAGAGGAACTGTGTCTTTGCTGGTAAAGCTTAAGCCCATGATACTTCTCGGAGATAAACCTGGAGCATTACTAGGTTTTTGCTCCCCCCGACTTAGCAGAGTGCCTGTTTATCAGTAGCAGAATCAAGCTCAAAATGCTACAGGCCCAGCATAAGTCTCATGGTTCAAAGGACCTGAACATGTTTGGCTGACAGTCTTTATAGGCAGATAAGGGCATGATTTGCAGACTTACGTTTGGTAAATGTTTTTTTTATTGGGAATTGCATTTCCCATTAAGTAATTTATTTGTAATAAAGGTTAAATGTTCTCTGCTGGCTCCAAAGCAGGGCTCTTTGCTGTCAGGGCCCTGGGATGGTGATTTATGAGCGCTGATCTGAGATGGCTATAGGATTGGAATGCCAGGTGACCCCTAGCCTAAAGGCTTTGCTCCTTTCCAGAACAGCACAGTTCCATAGAGTCTAATGGGATATTCCATCCACCGCCTTTCGTCTAGAACAATGGATTTCTTTATGGACAGACAAGGTCACAAGGCTATATTCAAAGACATAGGAGGCGGAGAAAGGCTGACAAGGAGATGCGGTTAATGCCACATACAGCCACTGAAACAGGCATAACAGTGTAGTGGCCACTGTCATATTCATTTATTTAGGAGTTTCAGTATGCATGTGACCTCTGATGACCAATCATGTCACAGCAGTACTCAAGAAGAAAGGCTAGGACAGCAAAAGCATCCTGTGGAGTGCTGCCACCTCTGAGGTCTTTATCACACTGAAGTAAAAGAATAACCTAAATGGGTGCAGAGCTCTATTCCCAATTTCACTCCAATTGAACAGGACTACTTTATTTTGAGCTGGGGGCAGATTGTCGCCCACAAATTCTGAGGTGTTGACGAACCCATTTCATAAGAAAGTTGGTCATAAAAAGGAGTTATTGGTTGAACGCCAATATGGAGAATGTGAAGTGCTATAGAAAGAATTGTGGATGTTTACTCCAAGTCGGGCTGGGCCACAGCAAGTTTACCTCACACTTTCTTGGCACTTGCAGAAAAGTATACAGTATATGGGTCCACACAGTCTGTAGAGTCAAATCTATAGAACAAAGCACATTACGTCTTCTGTACAGAGACTTTGACAAAGACCAGGTATTTGCTCACCTTAGTACCGACTGTCCTTGTGAAGTAGAGTAGAGAAAGTTAAGAGAGGAGAAAGAACATGTTGTTAGAACACAGACAACACAAAGGGAAAGGGCTGAGGTTATCGATGGATTAAGGAAGCGATGCAAAATTAAGGAAAGATTTGCAACATCCATGCCACAAGTAAGGGAAATAGAAGTCCTTTTATTTAATAGAATTAGATAGACATGTCTCAGGGGTGCTTTGGCTATAGTGTGCTGAATGCACATTGGACATGATTGTGTTTGCATGTGAACAAGCTGACAATTGAGGTTTCTTGTAGGAATATTCACGATGAAAATGAATGTCTTCAGAATATCCAGTATGAGGAAACAATTCAACCCCCTCAAAAAAATAGATGAAATTGCTATTTTTCTATAAAACATACCACATCCATTACGATAAAGCCAAGAGAATTTCAGCTTATTTGTTACTAAGATTTTTGGAACTGTGACTATTGTGTGGCCCAGATAGTTTAGAAATGCAGTCTACTGAGAGCCCTCAAAACCTTTATGGTGTTACAAATGTCAGATCACGTGTTATTAAACATTTGGGGTGCTTCATATTTAACACATGATAATAATGTTCTCCTGCCCAGTTACACATTTAGTGCAACCCACTTAAATGTCCTACGCAAGACAGTTTGTATTGGCATGTAAAAAGGATGGTACCTGACATCTAATATTGTACAGTGGCTGTGGATGACATTCTGTGCCCATTTACCTGGGAGTAAGCCCCACTGACTATAATGTGACTTACTTTTGAGTGGAAAGGCATAGGATTGGGCTGTAAGAGCACAATCCTAAACGTACGCCGGTGCAGTGGGCTCCCAATGCACAGTGACTTGGGGGTAGGCTGCACTGGAGTAAGAAGGTGCACTGGCTTGCTCCTGCTAGATCCTGTCCCTGTGCCAGCCAAATAAGGTAGGTTTGCGCCAGCCAAGGAGGGAGGGGAGGGTGGCGGGAGGGCATAATGGGAGCATATTTGGACAGAGGTAAGGCAGGGGAGGGTGAGCTGAGGGTGGTCTGGACCCAGGAGAGGGGCGGGAGTGGCCTGAATCTAAGCCAAATCCTAAGCCCCCTCCTGAGCAGCCAGGTCAGGTTATTATACCAGGTCGCTCAGATTTGTGCCAGCGATTTTGCCGGTGTAGATCCGAGTAGCCCTATTGAGGTGGCTGCCACACTACACGGGGTAAGGGAAAATAATTCCCCTTACTCTGAGATATGCCGCAGCCACCTCCTACCCTGCACTGGATTCAGTGCAGGCCAGCTGGCTGTGCAAAACTCTAGGAACCAGAAAGTCCCTCGTATCTCATCTCCCTAATGAACTCATCAGACCCAACACTGAAGTCCCTCCAATCAGTGAAAGGCAGCTTTATATGTTATTCACGTTCATACTTTGATCTATAGGAGGATAGCCAACTAGCAGCCCCTGGACTGGATCTGGCTTCCAAAGCCATTTTATTCGACCCCATCAGCCCTATCAAACAATTATAAAAGTGTAACTAATTTTATTTTAACATTCCTAGCATTTCATGCATAAGGAAATGAAAGAAGAAAAAAACTTGGGGAGAAGTTGGCCATTTCTGATTTACACGGGAGTGCGGACAAACCCTTGAAGCAATACTAAAACCCAAGTCGCAGAGAGAAAGAACGTGAATGCTTTTTAAGCACTTTCCTTGTGGAAATGGATTGCTTTGTAAATAGTAGGTGATATGGCTGCAGCACAATGAAACATTAACATGCAAAGCAAAGTCTGAACAGGTGCGTGAATTGGGAGATTCAAAAGTGCGTGTGGGGGAGAAGGTTAGTAATGTTACATTTATCACTTGAGAAATGAAATGGTGTCGTCGATATTGCAAAGCGTCTCTCTTACCACAGAATTCTCTGTCTTTATTGTTTTGACTTGTAAACAGTCCTCCGTGCCTCTGGTGGTGCTGTTTGCCTCAGCATGCTCTTCTGCAGCCCTGCCACTCTGCTTAGCACTTGCTTCGTTGTCACTGTTTTCTTTAAGCATAGGTGGTCTCAGATGAACATCGTTGCGTTGTTTCTTTGTGACATGGGCCTCTGGCCCGTGCACAGTCTTCACGTGTTTCCTGAGGGAACTGGGGTCTGTGTACCGCTTTGTGCAGCCAGGAATTTTACACACGTAAGGTTTCTGCCAATGGGAATAACACTAGAGTTAGACGCCTAAAGCAGAGTGAAATATTTTGGGCATGCCTTTATGATAATTTTGCTCTTGGCATTGTGTGGCAGACAATATCAGGCCACCTGATCTTCAGTCCAGGCAACATGTTTCTGAACACACAGAGGTTTTTGAGAGCACTGAGCACTGAGAGCGTTGGATGCATACGGTAGATCTGGTGGATACTACAAGGTTGAAGATCCCCACTTCACTCATCTCCCACATCTTACCTTCAGTTTTGACTTGCTCAGAAGTGATATTCCTTATACAATTAAACAGGATTTCCCTACATTTTACACCAGGAATTTGTAAGGTCTCTGGCTTTGTAGATTGTCACAGTGTCCCCACCAAAAGCACTGCAACGGCCTGCCTAAAAGTATTTTCTGTGGTTTGCATGTGCTGCAGGAATGTGAACAGGATTAGCATGGGATGTGGCTGGGATGTGCAGGGAACCTCTTCGAGGTAATCCTTCTGTTAAAACATAGTACTCTAGGGGTGGGGAGGAGGAAGAAAAGCAGCATCCTGTTTTACAATAAACCGCAGAAACAACCCAAACTGAATTTCCGAGCCATCAAACCTCCCCTGCATCCCCGTCACTTGTCAGCCAAATAGCTGTAACGCTGTAGAGCAAAACCCGCAGGCACGCAATGCTTTTGAAGGCGATAGCACTGTAACTCTTGAAATCCTGAGTCATTTATAACCACAACACAAATAAGCAAAGTTGGGGCTACACAGCTGGAAACTGAAGAAGTTAAGAAAACAGGAAGGTATTTCCCCCCTCCCAATGCACTTCATCTGTTTCCAATTCCAAAGTGCATTTGCACAACTGTGGTTAAGACTGAATTGTGCCGGTGCCATTTCAGCTGCTCAATGTACTTTTCCACTGAGACCTTGGACAGGGTGAATCCAAAGAATAAATAGGTATCCGTCCTAGAAGGAAGTGAGTGTTTGTGTTTGTTATGTATCTCCTTGTCTAGTTCTTCTTTTCATGCACTTGATATTTCCAAAGCAATTCCTACTCATCCTTGTAACACTGGTAGCCCAGGGGAAAATTTGACTTGAACACAGGAGAGGAAAGGCAATGAGAATCCTTTCCATTTCCCATGCGGTATGTCTTGTACCCATTCTGGAGTGTCTTCTCTACACTGTACAGCTGACTATTGGATTGGAGCAGGGGAAATGGGTAGTACCAGATAAGAAAGGGTACTTTGAGTGAAGGTATGCATCTGTATGCTTTGATAAACTAAACCAGAATCCAGGTTGTTTGGACTGTTCATTCTTGAATGCATTGGATGCACGGTATACGTGACTTCATTTAACACTCATGCTCACCTGGACAACCTTGTGAGTTCCGCCATTAACATTTTGCCCCTATTCTTGAAATTGTGCCTGTACTTGGTCTTTGTGAGATCATTATTTCTAAATCTTGGGACTGTGTTGCTGGAGGCTGGAGAGCCAAATCTGTTCCCTGGAACAGTAGCAGCAGCCCTCTCCACAATTGCCAATCCAGATTCAAGTGAAGATTCAAGTATGTGAAGGGAGGGGTGGCTGTTTCAACTAGGTTCACTGACAATCTGTTTTGGGGAATGAGTAAAGTCCTGGTCAGCCACCTTTTATTTCACCTGCAATTTGTTCCCCTTGGAAAACTAGTTGTTGACCAGTAATGTCAAAGATGACTTTTTTGAATGTGGCAGATTGCTGTGTACTGGGTTTTGTGAGGTCCATTTAACACATGCACAGCACACTTGCACTCAAGTACGAGGGTATTTGAACCCTGGACAATTGTGTCCTGGTCAAATGAGTCCCAGTCATCGGTGCACCTGGATAGTCGCATCTGATTTTTGATTTTTTTTTTTGAGTAAATAATTTTTATTTCTTTTAGTTACAGGAAAGGAAAATGGTTATACATAGGTTAAGGGGAACAAAGATTTACACAATAGGTAAAAAATGGAGGGTTACAGTCCTTAATTATAAACATCTACAATATCTTTCAACTAGTAAACCACCGTATTACAACCTCATACATTTCTTAAGATCTTATACTACTATTATAATTTCAATAACGTGTATATAATCTCTTATATTCAATCATTTGCTTATAGTTTATTCCCAATCTTACCGTTTTATTTGAGCCAGGTTAGTCCAGTCATAAAATACTTCCTAATATCATCATATCTTAGCTTAATTTTATCTTTTTAGAAATACATCTATTCCTGTTCTTTCCTGGCTTATATCTTATCTTTGCTGAGTCTCAAAACAGTTTCTGCTGTTAAAGCATATACATACACAAGAAAACTATAATTGCTAAGAAAAAATAAACGAGGAAGAATTACAGTCTAAGATATATTAATCTACAATGTTCTATAAATTTCTATCACAATTTAGCATCATTATACAGTATATTTCTATATTCTAATGTTTCTATTAAGATATAATCTCAATAAGATGTATAAAGCATCTCTTTAAATTTAATTAAAACATACACTCCACCCTTAAACTAACACTACTTAAACATTAATCTATCAATCTTTATTTTATAATAAATTCAAAAATCTACTTTTAACTCCAGTATTCTAAGTAAGATTATATAATTTCATTACTTTCTTATAGTGTCAAATCTGTCAGCTATATTCATTTACCATTACCTCATCTAAAGACCACCACTTTTATTCATTAATTAAAATTTAATCCAATGTCAATATCCTCAAATTTGTTAATATTTCTTAAAAAACCTCCTAACGTTCAAAATAGTATTAATGCAGTCTACTTTATTCTTCTCTGGCTTCTTAAATCTTGCCATACCATCTGTTTTCAAGCTGAAGGGAAAAGAGAGAGAACCAAAACTCCTCCGTTATCAACCCCCCTTTTTATTCTTTATCAGCCTTTCTTGTTCCGACGCCATCTTGCCGAGTTATTTATATCCGAGCAGGTGAATCTCCTAATTATTTCTCCATATATTTTGCTTCTCACAACTTGACAAAAGTGAATGCTTCATTTAAAAAGCAGCTTAGAATTTACTTGACATTTACTACAGTGCTTATCTCTCAGCCATCAATCAGGCAACATAATGAATAGTTCAGCTTGAAGTTTAAAATGGACGTTTCTTTCTCTTCGGTCCAACTCTCAGAACAGCTCACAATCCTCCATTTTTGAGGCAGAAGAAAAGTTCTTTTAGTTCTTTCTTCCCTTATTTCAACACTTAAAATTAAATCCTCCAGTGGTTTTAGTAAAATTTCCCAAATATTCTCTTATCGTATGATGTTACACTCCAAATAGGGTCACAGTTCTTACGAATACAGCCTTTCTGAATCTCTTACGGCCGCCTCTTTTGACATGCATGATTAATTTTTCTGCATTCCTCCTGCACAATTATTCTTATCTCTGTAGCGGGATCTGCTAACAGAGGTTGACTCACGGTTCTTGACATCTTCATCGCTTCGCATGATCTTATCCATCTCTGAGGCTGTCAGGACTATGCCGGTACTCCGTGCCGGCTCCTCTTACCTCCCCACGTCCAGACTGTCAGATTTCCCTCTGGATTTGCCATTCCTAGAGGGTTCTGGCATAACGTCTGCTGCCCCAAAATCCTTCTCCTAGGAATTTGGGTGGGGGTTTCCCATCTGGGAGTCCCCAAAAAGAGATAAAAGTTAGCAGCAGTCCTAGAGCTTAGGAAACTGCTGCCATTTTCACCATTTTCACAGGCTCTGCCCCGCCGACAGGCCATGCCCCCTGATTTTTTTTTTTGCATCTTGTCATTTGCATCCCACTATAACTGGGCAACTAACTTGGCAACAAATCCCTTGTTATAAATCCTATGTCTTTTAATCCAGCACTAATCCTAACCCTACCTTTGTGTTTTAAAAATAGAGTATAATATTTTAATATAAATATATTTATAATATAAATATAATATAAATATACATATACAGGGGGCCTGCATTATCCATGGGTTCAGTACCCGTGGATTTTATCATTCGCTGGTTCCGAACCCACGGATTAGGGCCCCTGAAGCTGTGCAGGGCTTCTCTAGGCCTCAGGATGCCTTATAAGAGCATTAAAGCATCATTTCCAGTTTCCCCAAGAAACTAGATGTAGTGGGTGTTTATGCCCGAAACAGGCATTCTGAGGCTCTGGGAAGGCCGCATGCAGTCTCCTTGACCCTCAGAACACACTCCAGGCACAAACAGAGTATAGCTCTGGCTGTGTTTGAAAGGTTTGTTGGACCCAAATCTGCAGATGTAATCATCTGCTGATTTCAATAGCTGCAGGGGCTCCAGGTTCAGTATCCCCATGGATACTGAGGGCCCCTCTGTATATGGGAACACACGTTTGGGATGCGAAACCAAGACACAGTTGTCCAGGATACAATGGTCCTGTCACTCACTTGCACACAGCTACCCATTGGCTGCAGTTGGCTCCTGACCTGTAGCTTCTCTTTGTGAATCATTTTTACCAAGTGGGCTTCACACAACATCTTTGTCAGGCTCAGGGCAAGCCTATTCCATACAATACAGACACAATACTATGTGAGGAAAGAAAAGCTTCCACTTGATTTCTGAATGGCACAGATCAGACATATCACTAGAGAACTTTAGTTTTCTGTCATAGGAACATAGGAATAGCCCTACTGGGCCCATCTAATCCAGCTTCCTGTATCTCTTAATTTTCTTGTCCAAACAATGGATTACTTCCATTTTCCCAGTGTTGATAATGGGTCAGGACATGCCCTCTACTTGGAACTAACTCACCTTCCTACTACCTTGCATCCAAGCCCTCCTGATGAAGGATTTTGTAATGTTTAAGGAAGAGCAGGCATGTACAAAAGCAAACCATGAGGAAGCAGAGAAGATTCCCAACACATGGAAAGATATCATATTCCTGTGTTATTGATAGCATACCACCCATAGTTGGCGGGTCTGAGACTGTCACTTTATAAATCTTGTCCTCATTCCATTCTATTTGCTCATAATAATTCACATTAATCATTACAAATGAGGCTAGAGGCTAAACTTTGCTTGGTCACAGCTGTTTTGTAGAACTTTTAGAGCATTCCCCCCCCCCTTTCCTGCCGTCTGTTTAATTAGTGGTAACATAAATTTCAACCTCAGCATTAGCTGTTTGCAGTAGACCATCACATGCTATACAATACAGGCAATTTCCTGCCTTCCCCCAACTACTAATAACAGATCTTAATTAGTCAGGCTTAACAAAGCTTTTGTTAGGTAGGTTGTGCATCTCTCTCTAAAGGAGACATGGCAAAAAGGCTGGATGCGTGGATGAATTCCATTCTTAAACATCAAGAGCAAGGCGTTATTTGGACCAGTAAGAATTTTGGATGTGGCCAGCACCAGCGTGCAGGCCTGGGGGAAAATTTGCTCAACTGTTAGCAATTTCTAGGTTTGCATTCATAAAAATAAAACTAGCATGGTCTGCTTCTCTGGCATAGCAAAGCTTGCTTATGGTAGAGATTTTATTTTGTTTTTTACACAAGCCCTGTGTGTAAAGTATATATTATTAGCAGCATTATGATTAGCATCATCCAATTTTTGCAGTAAAAGACTTCACCTACCTCATTGGAATGTGTCCTGTTCTGGTGTTTTGCTCGGTCAGAAGCATTGGAAAAGGCTTTATTGCAGCCTTCATGTTCACAGACATAAGGTTTTTCTCCGGTGTGAGACCTCAGGTGTGTCTTTAAGTTCTCTAGCCGTGAATATGCTTTGGAGCAACCCTCAAACTAAAACCAAACCAAACCAGAGTGTTAATCAGCTGGAGGGATTTTTCCACCTCATCTGGTTTTAATCCCCACCTCCTCGAAGAGCATAATTCCCAAGGAGATCTTGGCTTTCATCAGCAAGATGTGGGAGTAAAGATTTTTCAAGGCAATTCCTGAGCTGGAGAGCTGGTTTAAAGCAGAGGCAGCTCCACATTACACAGCAAACTTCACTGTTGTAGGTATGCTAGTGTTATGCCAGTTTGTGTAACAATAAAAAATGTGTGGATGCCAAATCCATGTTTTTTACCACCCACGCACATCTGCCTGAGAGCCCTAATTAGTCTGATAGCAC
The DNA here is from genome assembly GCA_029204185.1 of Lerista edwardsae. Classification (NCBI taxonomy): domain Eukaryota; kingdom Metazoa; phylum Chordata; class Lepidosauria; order Squamata; family Scincidae; genus Lerista; species Lerista edwardsae. The sequence goes on from JAJKFI010000014.1 coordinate 14,973,021, forward strand.
AATCCTAACCTGGAGTTAGGCCGGCACAGTTAGGCCAGCAAAGTTTGGCCGGCACAAGGGAAACCGTAAAGTATGTTTGGACCACTCTCAAGAGTCAGAGAGGCCAGCACACATACGTGCGCCATCCTCCCTGACTCTGAGAGTGTCCAAAAGCGCTTTTTGGTGGCCCTTGGCAAACTTTGCTGGCCTAACTGTGCATGTCATTGTTATGTGTCAGCTTCTTTAAACCACTACATAACAGTGGTTGGGCAGTGTTTGTGCAGCATGTTTCGGTTGCGGTGCAACTGTTCTTTGCCTATGGAATCAGTGATCTAAATTCTACAGGCTCATTTGTAGAAGAAGTGTTGCATACTGGTTGATAACACCGAAGTGTGGGAGGAACAACAGGATAATTGATATCTGTTCGCTCCAGCTTTTGCTTGTTCTTGTGCTATTTGTGCATCCCCAATAAGCAATCTTTAGACATATATCCTGCATGGAAGTAAGGATGACACATTAATAGGCATATAGGCGTAGGGCTCTGCAAATCTTGTTGACATTTTGAACAACAAATGGAGGATTGGGTAGCACGGATACAAGCACACACATACACAAGAAAGAGCAAGACAGCAAGAGCGATAAAAATCTTGTGTAATCTAGCAAGATATGGCATGGTATCTTGCACGCTCATGTGAGAATTGCGTAAGATTTTGCAAGCCAGGACGAAAAACTGCACAATTCGCAGAATGTGCTGCAGTGCCCTAGTGTGCCATGGCACACAGTTTGGGAACCTGTAGTTCGTAATATCAATTACTTACCGTGCACTTGTGTGGCTTTTCTCCAGTGTGCCTTCGCATATGCACCACCAACATGTACTGAGCTTTGAATGGCTTCTGCTCCCGCGTACACTCCTGCCAGCGACAAACGAACTCCTTCTTCTCCCCATGTATGTGATCATTATTGATGTGCTGGAAAAGGAGAAGAAGGCAGTGTTACAAACGAAAGCCAGCAATGCGTGCGTTACTTCCTCCCAAAGCATCTGACTCCCACCATCTCTATAACTGGGAAAGGATATACATTGCTGGAGGTAAGGATTAACGTTGCCCTCCTTTCCCTACACCCTGGTCCCAATTCAGACCACTCCCCTAGTAGTTATTAAAAGGACAAGAGATGAGCACAGTAGGACCAAGTAATGTGGAGTAATGTGAATGTGATGTGGAGTTTGGTCCTCACTCTAGTGAGGATTTGTGGCAAGAGAGAACATGTGCACTTTACTCCTCTCCAGTGTGTTTCAGCTGAACTGCATCAAGTTATTAAGTAAAGATTCAAGAAGAAACTAGGGTAAGGAAAGAGAAATGCCTAACTTTAAGGCTGGCTGGAAAAAAATAAACGCCAGTCGCATTGTCCAACCACAAATGTTGGAACCCCCCCCCCCCCCGCCACCCTGCAGGATACCCTCTTTAATTCTACCCATTATTAGAACTGATGATAACAGTTGGCCTGCAAGTCTGCATTCTGCGTAATCCCAGGGCACAAATCCTAATTCTAACAAGGGACACTGTGAAGTATGTTTGGACTACTGTCGGAGTCAGAGAGGCCAGCGCACAGGCTTGTGCCATCCTCCCTGACTCCAAGAGTGGTCCAAACATGCTTTACAGTGACCCTTGTGCTGGCCAAACTTTACTGGCCTTACTCCAGGTTAGGATAGCACTCCCAGTCTCTGCTGAAAGGTGAGAGGACAAATAGTCGTTTGCACGCTTTCACTTTATGGACAGGAAAAGCAGGATCACTGTCAAGTGTCACAGGCCTGGAAGCATAAGATCTGAGATCAGGCATTGTACCATGTATGGTCAAGAGAAGAAGTGCAGGCAATTTGAGCTGGGACATTAGCACCGCAGTCAACAAACATCCCTGGTCCTGGGTTAGCCAATCCAGTACCACTGCCTGCTGTAAAGCTCCTCAATATCTCGATTGTGGTATCTCAATCCTGAGGGTCACCAAGCTGTTCCTCTGTGCTGCTCATGTGGCTCCCAGTACTTGACAGCATTCAGACCTAAGCGCTGAACACATATGCATATTCATCACTCTATGTCAACCAACCCATACAAGGCCAGGTTTTGTCACGGTAAAATTTGACGGACTCTGAAATAAGATCTGAAATTCTATTGAATGTTGTTCCTGAAGCCTCACCCCCACCTGTGCTACTGTGAAAGGAGGAACAAATAAGTGATCTGAAGTGGATTGGATACTTGCTCTAAAACATCCAGCTAACGCCTGTAGCAACAAACACTTGGTCTGAAGCAAAGAAGACTTTCCCAGCTTCATTCTCTTCTAATTATTCAGCCCCATAAATGCCTTCTGTTGCCACAGAGCCCGGATCTTCAGTTCCTATTTTGCAGGATGAGGAATGATTAAACATCTGAATTTTGAGAAGTACTGCTGTTGCACTTGCATTATAATGCACCTGGGGTTGTCTTTTTCTCTAATTACCAAAAATAAAGGGAACTTTCATTAAAGTCCAACAGGAAGTCTTAAGAACATAAGGCCTGGAGGACTCCTTGGATTTTATATTTCTTTTGCACTGCACACCAAGGTTTGGCACGCAGATTGCAGCTCTGCATACCACTGAGATGAAGGATTTGATTGCTGTGCAGATGCAATATTCTGAAGCCAGTATATCCTCATTAAAAAGAAAAAAAAAACAGTGACTGTATACCTAAAGGTATGGCACCTAGCATGGGTACGTCTTTTTAAAGAAATATTTTGTGCTGCACGTCTGTCTTCCATCTTGTAACAATAACTGTGTTGTTACAATGACTAATAATAATAGCTGTGGCTAGAAGTGCATTTGCCCAGCTTTGTTTGGTGCCCCAACACCATACTTGAGCCGTTCTGACCTGGCCACGGTGGTCCATGCGTTAGTGATTTCAAGGCAGGACTACTGTAATGGCTGTATGTAGGACTTCCCTCGAGAACAGTTTGGAAGCTACAGTTAGTACAAAATGCAGCAGCCCAAGTGGTTACAGGGGCTAGACGGTTTGACTCAGTAGGACCACTCCTTTAGCAGCTGCAGTGGCTGCCCATTCACTTCCGATCTCAACTTAAGATGATGGTACTGACCTTTAAGGCCCTTCATGACTTAGGCCCAGCCTACCTAAAAGACCGCCTTCTCCCATACATTCCAGTTCGCTCTCTTAGGTAATCTAAACGGGCTCTCCTTCAAGTGCCCCCTCTGTCCCAAGTTAAAGGGATGGCAGCTCGGGGGCGAGCCTTCTCTGTAATGGCTCCACAAATATGGAATTCCCTTCCAGCAGAATTAAGAACTACACACTCCCTCATGACCTTTTGGAGATGGCTCAAATCATTCCTATCTCATCTGGCCTTTGGATGATTGTGTGGCTGTCTCCCCTCTGTCCCTCTGGTATTATATAGTGTCATAGTTTGTTCACTCCACTGGTCAATTTTTTTCTCCAAACGGCTTGATATTGAGAACTGGGTCTAGCTTCACTCTTGTTCACTCTCTATGTTCCCGTTAATGTTTAATGCTATTGTGTTGTTGGTTGTTTTAATGTGTTTTACTTATTGTGGTTACATTGTATTTTGTTTGTTCTCTGTAAGCCACCTTGGGCATTTGCTTCGGCATGGGAAAGGCGGGGTATACATTCTTCAAATAAAATAAGTAAATAAGTAAATAAATAACTCTCATTCATTCAAGGATCTCCTTCGGTTGATTTTGTTTATTCTGATGCAGTGCCAAAGCAATTCATTACACCTTTCAGATCAAGTCCTTTTTATCCATCTAGCTTACTCTTGTGGGTTGCCGATTCCTGTCCCAATGAGGCAGCTTTTGCAAATGTTTATCTTGCTCCTCTCTCAAAAGAGCCCGGGGCAGCATCCCTGGAGCTATCCCACTTTTCCCCCTGCCTCTGTGAGGTAGGTTATTATGATGGTGACCCAGCAAACTTCACGACTGAACACAAATCTGAATCCGTATCGCCCAAGTCAATACTCTAGCCACTACACAACACTGCTCTCTTTCACACCCTTCTTATAGCCAGCCAGCAATAATCTCCCACTGAGATCATCTACTTGTTCCTTTCTCTCAGCGTTTCTTTGGACATTGTAACCTTAACAAACTTCAAGTGGTGTTTGCTTTGAAGCGCTCACTATGGCAGATGCTTCCAGGTCCCTAGTCTGGACTAACCCATTGAGCAGGTCTGTAGCGCCATGATAAAAGTCCACTTTTGCCATGTGGAAGGCTCTCCAGCTGAGCAATTCACTCCATGAAGGCAATCATTACAGGAATTATTTTAAATGTCTGCCGTGTGAAAAAACGCGGGCCTGGATGACTGATGCTAGGGACCAGCAAGATTTAGCAGAGGCCCAGCTGGTTTAGAGCCCCACTGAAATGAGAACATGTTTTCTCACTGGAGTCATTAGCTAGAGAACACTTGGGGCAGGATCTTGCATTGTGCTGTGCTCACCAGAGGAGGTAATAGCAATGTGCACATTAACACAAACACTGCTTTTCCTTTGGGGTGTAGCTGCGTGGAATGGCACGCTCCATCTGACATTGATAGTTAGGGTAACACTGTAGGAGGAACAAGCTGGGCAGATCCAGCTCCCCAGCAAACTGCCCTCTGTGGACCACCTTCTACCTGCTGGGCCTCCCAAGAGTGCCACCACCACATGAACGCTATGGGCACAGACGTGGTCTCAGGAATCAGCAGTGGGCCTCAGGAAAGGTCCTGGGCCATTGGCAGCTGGCCACCAATGCTACCTCTGACACTGGCCCTGTTTCCAGGTTTGCAAGTAACTCAGTACTAGTAAGATATGACCAAAGGCAACAGCATTATCCAGGCAAGCTGTTTATGGTTACCCAGAGTTCCTCATCCTTCACTGCTGGAGGCTGAGTACAAAACAAAATAATCAAAGGCTTCTCTGCAGGTAAGCATCCTGGTAGTTTGCTCTGATCTGGCAGCATTCAACTGCAGTGTGCCTCGACTGGTTACTCTTAATGTAATGGCTCTCAGTGTGTATTGCTGGTGATACAGCATGGTGAGACGAAGAGAGGTCAAAGCAGCCCCAAATTTATGGCTTGTGTCTCTTTCCTGCCACCACTTACATGGACGAGTTGCTCCTGAGTGTCATACTCCTTTGCACACCCTTCCCAATGACAGTTGGTCTCATAAATAACTTCGGGCTCCTGTTTGCATTCGTCCTTATCCAGTTCTTCTTTCAAGTCTGTCAGATGCTCCTGTAAGATACAAAGCATTTTGTGTAAGATAGACTGGCTGGACCTGAACTCCTCAGTCACCCATAGATTACAAGGCAGGTGATGGTGGAGAAAGGAAAGAGCCAGCGCATGGCAACAGCATAGCATTCCTGATAAGCTAAAACGGACTTGAATAGAAATGCATGACAGGAGGAGTGTTACGTGTGGGTCTTTTGACTGAATACACATTCACAGATTTCTTACAGGTAACAAGGGCCAGGTCTTCAATTTTCCTGCTGATCTTCATTGCTGCTCCTTTTGAAATCTGTCCAGCTGCCCTCTGTGTATGTTTATTTGGCAGTATGTCCGCCTGCATCCAGTGGCATCTGTTCTCATGTCTATTTTGCTCTCGGCTAAACATGTTCACTTATTTCAGCCATTTTCAACTGCAGCACATTTCAGCTGCAGCACATTGGTGTGCCGTGAAAGGTCTGCAGGTGTGCCATGGGAATTTGGTTGAGGGTCATTTATTAATAGGGCCATTGGGAGGGTGAGCCCCCCCCTCCCCTTGGCAGCATGGTGTGCCTTGTCAATTGCCAAAAAGCTGAGAGTGTGCCTTGACAATTTTAGCACCTTGCCAGTGTGTTGTAAGAAGAAAAAGGTTGGAGATCTCTGACGTATTTTGTTGAATGCCTGCTGAATTAGGGTTGGAGCATAACCAGGTAAAATGTAGAGCTATGAACGGAAGGAATTTAAAAGAGTAATAGTGCCCTATTTCTCAACAGACACCTAACTTTATGGGAATCAGGAAATCCCTTTCCCTAGTGCCGTGGTGCAAGGCTCTGTAATCTGTGACCTGATTAAGCTGGAAGCAAAGCAGGTTGGATACTTCATGTCATGTGCTTTCTGCCATTGTATGCTGAGGTGTTCCTAAACCGAAAGCTCTGGAGAGATGCCTCTTTGCCCTAATCGTGCTGACTACAGCATGTTTATCTTTCCCAGATATGCTATCTTCATCAATTTTACCAGCCCCCTGATGATTGCACATGTTGCTGTCCCCATGCATCATGCCAAAACCCGCTTCTGAACTGGAGCCGAAAGAGGAATTTGTCATACGCTCTTCTGTTGGCTTGACAATCGCAAAGCCTCATATTTCATGAAAATGAAGTGCCCAGAGCACTCCCGATAGTTTACAGTTGTGATAAAGGACGGTCAGATAGACACAGTCAGCCATTAAACTGTTTGGAAGTGCGTGGCTCTGACAGGAGCACAAAAGCCGGTGGGCCCTTCTGGGTGTCAAATGTTGTGTCACCAAGGTAAAGGATGCTGCTGCGAGCAATTCCTTCCAGAACAGGGACAGCTCCCTTCCGGACAGCTCCCTGCCTACCGGTACATGCAAGATCTCCCTGTAATCTATGTTTGCTCTGAGACACCATTACTGCTTGCTTTGCAGTCTAGAAGTGTCAAACATCCTTTTTAAAGGAGCTTCACTGAAATATGGCCTTTCCACCTAAGCTAGCAGGAGGATTCTGTGACCCAGCAACCTACAGGAGGTCTCACTCCCATCACTCATAAAACCTGCAGCCACCCATCATATCATGCTGGGGCGTAGGGTGGGAGATCTATTACCTTGAAAACTTGAGGCCAGTCCGAATGTAACGTGCCGACCCATAAATTCTGTCCAACCCAAAACCACAAACCCATGCATCTTTCAAAATACTACACACAGCAATACTGCTAGTTTTTTTTGTATTTTGTTTTTACAGGATGTGAGCTGCAGGTTCAGTCATGTGCCTGAGTTACTGTATGTTTGTGCTTCCATTTGATCTTGGTGCTGCAAAGAAATGGGCACATCTAGTTTTCAGTGCTGGTGCTGTTTCCCAGGTTGGGACGGATTTGAAGGAACTTTAATCCAACACTCTCGCCCTTTCCATTTTGCTTGGTAGAACCATCCAATCTCTCCAGGATTGCGGCTATTTTTTCCCTTCTTTACTTATTTATTTGAAGTATTTATTTTTCACTTGCTTATACTGCCTTTCCTTCAAGGATCTCAGGGTGGTGTTTATTGTTATGTTCCTTCCTTTTCCCTTCACAACAACCCTGTGAGGTAGGTGAGGCTGAATGATAGTGACTGGCCAAGATCATCCAGGTAACTTCATGGCTGAGCTGGGATTTGTATCTGGATCTTTTAGAGCGCGATCCTAACCCTGTGCTGGAACAGGGGGGCCAGCCAGCCTGCCCCATATCCAGCACAGGGCTGGGACTGGCTGCTGTGCAACCCAGGGCAAGGGGAAACTATTCCCTTTCCCATGGGTAATGCAGCAGGAACCTGAATGGAGCTCCTCAGATCTGCACCACCAAAATCAGTGGCACAAATCAGAGCAGCTTGGATTGGGGCCGAGCTGCCAGGGACCGGGGTTAGGATCTGCCTAGCTGGCTTCCAGGTTGTCACAAAAGTGCATTATGGCATGTTTACTACAGTGCTGGGCCAGCGTAAGGAACGTACACCAGCCCAGCACAATAGTTGGATTACACTGTTTATGCAGCAGAGGCTGCCGTGAAGCCATGGGAAGCAATTGGGTCTTGTGCTCCTTTAAATTTTTCTTGAGAGGATTCAGGATTTGCTCGTTCTGAATTTATCCATTTCTTTTTCATACGGTTGCTGTTTCCCCTGGTCAATTCCTAATGTCCTCATCCCAATGTCCTATCAAATCAAGAATGCCTAAAGTTCTGCATCATCACATGGATGAGCTGAACTGCGTAGGGATATCCCTTGCTAGAAGCACACACCCATCAAAGATACTGGTACGAGAAGTATCCATATAATGTAGAAATTCAGGCAATAGGAGAGCCTATGATTGACTAATAGCCATATGTGGAGTGAGAATGGATTTCTCCCCAGGTCAGAATCACTGGTGACCTGGGTTGGAGACGTTTCACCTTCCCTTGCATCATGTGCTTTGACTTGCTTGCTTGAGTAAAACGAAGCAATTTGTTACTGTGTCTGCAGTGAACCTGCATTCTGATTGTGGGACTGGTAGCATGGATTGTGGAAGCTGATATGTAGTGGAGCTTGTGAAAGATCCCTTGAATCCCTGGAAATACATCCAAATGAAGATTTGTAGCATCGCTACTGTGCCTTTTCAAATTTTCAAAGCAACAGAAATGTATTGGCAGCTACTGTCTTGTTGCTGAGTGCAGAGAAGCATGAAATTAATTATTTGTCCTGATAGTATTAAAAGTTTGGGGTTCATAAGGTCAGGTGTTGAAGACAAGCTTGCACCAAGGATTTACCTGAGTAGGTGGGGAAGCTGATGGCAGAGTCTCCATTTCAGTCTTGACTTTGCTGCGCTTGTTAATAATTGGATTGACAGTGCTGCTGACGGCTGACTCGCTACTCTGCTTGCTCTAAAGAAACAAAAATGGGGTGAGGCACGAGTGTGTTATATGGAAGTTTTCAAGGAAATGTAGCATGACCCACCACAATTTTTTTTTCAAAATTTTGTAAGATCAGGGTAAGAATTTATTTAGGTTTTCTACTGGGCTTTGGTAAGGAGATGAATTTTACCCAATGAGTTACGTTGCACTGAATAGGCTGTGAAGTCTTTGAGCACTAGTCATGCTTTAAAAAGATATTGTCACTAGTTGCACCAGAATAAGGTTGAGATGAACATTTGAATGCACCTGATTCCATATCCAACAATATGTGGATGCTGAGAAACAAGTTCACTCCTCAGTTTTGAAATCTAAGATCTACTTAACTGGATCAGAGGAAATATAATGCTTATTTCCATTGTTTATGAGAGGCTCTGTCCAATCACAGGCTATAAGGAAATGCATCCAAATGAGAAAACTGCTGATGTCATAGGTATGGCTTTCCATGTACTTAATGTGAACATCCAATCCTGCAAACAGTTAAGAGTGAAACTGACACGCTTGATAACTGCGAATATTACTTGTAACAGACACATCAGGCCTCCATAAAGGAGTTTGCAGGGAGCCCAATTAAAGGCTGGCAGAAGCTAGTGAGGATCCTACCTGGTTGGAATCAGCTATGCAGTTGCTGCTGTTGCTGATCTGAGCAGGACTTGAGTTGACAGAGATGACAGCTACGTGCTGCCGTGCAGGAAAGGTTGGGGAAGGCTGGATGAAGGGAGGTGTATGTCCAAAGGCAGAGCTCAGGCCTCTTTGCTGATTCATAATCTGCTGATATGTCACTGGATTGATTGGATGGGGGAAGGTGAACGCTGGACTGGAGAGAAAGAACATCACATGGTACAAAGATAATACAGAGCTGGAACATCTGAGAGTGATGCCTAGTTAAGGATAGGACAGCCTGCTAATTAAGGGAACTGAGCTAAGGTCAACATTGCTGGGTTTCTGTTTTCGTCATTGAGGAATCCTCATTGAGGATGCTTCCCCATGGGTCTGCCTTGACAAAGAAGGGGACAGGAGACTGCATTGCTAAACAAATTCAGACCACAAAAAGGGCAACTGTTCTGTTCTACTATATCTCTTGCATTGTTTTATTTTGTAATAAATAACCACTTCAGATTATTACATTTTTTTCACTTAGTTTGACTTTCTCATGAGATCTCTACAGAAGAGCTTCCCATGTTTTTTGTGATTTCTTATAAAGTATCTTTTTGTGTATCTAATAAAGCCCACCAATCCCCTGTGACTTGGCCTTTGTCACCCGTGTAACAGATATATGCAGAATACAAGCTACACATGGGCAGGTCCAGAGCCAAACCTAACTTTGCTCATGGATTGCAGGGTCTCCTTTGGTGCCCTGGATCACCTAAGGCCAATGCTCACACCTGCAGACTGTGCACTGAACAGCAAAATCTTCCTTGACCCCTTACTCAGCTTAAGGAAGACCCAAAGAAGGAAAGGGCCGTTGTCCATTTAAATGTGTTGTTATAGCTGTAGAGAAGGCAAGTCTATGGAAATACAGGTAGACTGAAGCAAAATCCAAATTAGAAGCCAGATTCACAGGGCAGATAAGGTCTTCCTGGACGTTAGACTGACCTGCCCCATTTGTTTTGTTGCTAGAACTAGTGTTGTAGAATAATCACAGCCCAATCCTGAACTGCCTGACCATCTGGGAGCGCAGCAGTAGCCAGATGGCTATCATAGCATCCCGAGGCAGCCGCGGGAGCCTCCATAGGAAAGGGAACATTTGTTCCCTTTCCCCACGGTAAGGCCGCAGGGCGGTTGGCACTTGCTTCTATGCCGGCTATTTAGGTCGGAGGTTGGGGATTGGCGGTCCTGCCTCTGCTCTACCCCTCCCCCCGCCCAGGAACACCCTCCTGCCTCATCCGCATCGGTGATCCCTCTGGGGTGTGCGCGGGCAGTGTTTCCATGGTGCCGCCCCAGTGCCAGTGGTAAGGCTTACCACTGGTGTTGGAGGCGGTTTACAGCACTATGCACGACAGTTGCCCAGGTGGTACAAGTGTACCGCCCATGTTAACAGGCTTTGGATTGGGCCCGTAAGAAGACTTAAGAAGAGGTCCTTTAGAATAAGTGGGCTGAGACTCTCTGTCTCCCTCACCTTATTGCCCCTGCTGATAAATGCCCGTAAGAGCCACTCGCTGCAGAACTACTTCTGGAGTTGTTTATGTAAGCCACCAAGGAATTTGGGGAGGTCCGGATCATTGTCTGAAGATCGATGCTGGCATCGGACAACGGGGATATGGAAAGTGCTCGCTTTCGACTTAACCTTGGTGTCACTCTCGGGCTGGAGAATCTTGACACTGTGTGGAAAGAAAATAAAAATCCAAGATTTAAAATAGAAAGGATCTGGCATTAATCTTTTTTTTAAGTTTTCATAAAACTGAATAGCATAAAAATATAAAACATCTAGAATATTTCTTTTTTCCTGTGGAAGGGATCAACAGGTTGTTCTGGGTTTGGAAATGAAGGGATCTGTGCAGATTTCAAATCTGTCACTAGGGTCATAGCTAAGTCAGCCACTCCAATGCAGAGTCAGTCACATTAGTATCCCTCCTTTCTTCCAAGGAGCTCAGGACAGCATTCATGGAGATGATGATCCTACTTTATACTCCCAACAACATGTGAGGTATGTTCAGTAGCAGGAAGCAGAGTAATAGCCCCAAGGCTATTATGCTTCACTGCTGAGTAGGGATTTGAATTCAGATCTCTCTGCACTGAGTCTTGTGCCCCAGCCACTATTCTGCATTGTGTATTCTGTGCACACCATTCTGAGTCATAGAAGGAGTTATTTCCCTTCTGTGCTGGTCTGCATTAGAATTACGTTACATACATTAAGGATAGAATTATTCTAGCCTACTTTGAAGAGTGTTGTAAGGAGTATCAGTAAAATACATGAGGACTTTTGTGAGCATTTAGGGAAATCCCTATATAAATACTAAGTAGAAGTAACCCTACAACTGAGTGGCCTTTTTAATTTGAATCATGTTGGTGCCACTCTCCACGCGTCAAGCTATTTGTGCGCAGCAGCCTATTGTGCAGAACCTGGGATCTTCACCTTGCCCGCCCCGCCCCCCCCAAAAAACTGAAAAAAGGAAGTTCCTCATTGTGAATTGCCACACTCAAACAGAAGGAAATACAGAATAGCCCCTGCGTGATTGCAGTTAAAGTGAAGTTGCTTGATCAGCATTAGATCGTGCCTTGGTTCCAGGGACAGGGAGAGCAATGAGGAGCTTCCCCCACTGGCAACCAACAATTAAGGCAACAAAAAGGGAGACATAAGAAGCTCATGTTAGGTAAAAGGAAGAGATGTCATGTCAGCCCCATGTCTCCTGGTACAGGCAAAGAAGCAAAGGCTGGCAGAGGATGTGTATGTGTAGGCATCAAGCAGGAGTTCACCCCCGCTCAGCAAGGCTCACCTGCCACTTTGAGCGCCAAGGGGTAGTAGGCCAAAGAGGAACCAGCCAAGCAAGCTGCTAAAGGAAAACAGTTCTACACCGAGGGCTGAATGCCTGCTGGTTGGGGTAAACCTAAGATTTAATGAGTGTAAGGCAGGTAGCAGTCATGGGCCATTTGTACAGCAGGCAGGACTCTTTGCCTTCTGGCAGGTGTGTGTAAATTCACAGTCCTCAACGGAGCTGTTTGGCTTTCTTCAAAGAACTTCTCTATTTTGAGAATAAGCAAAGTCAGAGGAGGTAGTCAGTTTAAATCCTTCATTTTGGGTCTGTCCTCTTCAGATGACTTCATAAGAGTTTGGTATTTAATTAATGGCTAGGTTGTTTGGTTTCCTTGCTCAAGAAAAAAAATCAGTTTAGCTAACTAATGACTGTTAGCTAAAACAGATGACTGTTTGCCTACTTGTTTCATGGGGCTGAACTACATTTAATCTTTAGAGAGGGATACAGTTTCTTTAGAGAGGAACCATCCAGGGCAATTCAGATGGTTGGAAGAGACAAAGTCTCTTATACTTATTAGTACTGAAATATAAGAACATAAGAAGATCCCTGCTGGATCAGGCCAAAAGACCATCTAGTCCAGTTTCCTATAACAGTGGCTCACCAGATCAGGGAGCACACAAGACAACAAGATGTCTGCATCCCATTGCCACTCCCCTATTCTAAGATTAAGAAGGTTGCACCACCCATCGTGGCCTGTAGCCTACAATGGACTTTTCCTCTAGAAATCTGACCAATCCGTCTTTTAAAGACACCTAGGCCAGACACCATCACCACCTTGTGTGGCAAGGTGTTCCACAGACTCACTGAGTGAAAAAGTATCTTCTTTTATGCTTTCTAACTCTCCCAACACTCAATTTTAGTGGATGTCCCCAGGTTCTGGTGGTGTGTGAGAGAAGAAGAGCATCCCTCTATCCACTCTCTCCATCCCATGCAGAATGTTGTATGTCTCAATCATGTCCCTCCCCCAGGCACCTTTTTTCTAGACTGAAGATCCCCAAATGCTGCCCTTCAAATGAGTCCCTCATACTGAGCCCCAGCCCAGTAATAATTTTTGTTGCTCTCTTCTGCACCCTTGTATGATTTTGTATTTGCCTGATAAAAAGGTACCTTTGTTTGGCAGAGCTGTTAATCAACGTTTTTCACCATGATTACAGTAAAAAAAGAGATAATCTATTTGATCCATTGCTTGCATGATCCATTGCTTGAAGATACACTCACTGTATTAGCAACTCTCAGAGTGGTCAGCCAGAGTTGGACAGCCAAATGTATGGAGGAGTGGGTGAAAAAGGACTCTCTTGTTGATTAAGAGTATCTGTATTATTTCTACAAACAGGTGACGGAAGAAGCCTATGGTGAATTCAAAATAATTTGGGGTTGTTCTTGGGGATTTCTTGACGCGTAGCCATGTTAATCTGTAGCAGCTAATAACCAAGAGTCTTTATGCTTGGAATGGAATGGAACTCTTTATTCCATTTATATTTAAAAGGCAGTGAATACTCTTCTGCACTAAGAAACTAATGGCTCAATCCTAATCAACTTTCCAGCACTGACATAGCTGTGCCAATGGGGCTTGTGCTGCATCCTGTGGTGGAGTCGTAGTCACAGAGGCCTCCTCAAGGGAATGTTTGTTCCCTCACCTCAGAGTTGTATTGCCCTTTCCCTGGTGCTGGAAAATTGATTAGGACTGCACCCTAACAAAATTCTGCAGCCAGGAAACCCAAGTCATGTGGCTTTGGAGCTGTTATTCAGCATTCACACCACTTTTTGCTATTAATAATGGCTAGAGCCTTGATTTTCTCAACTACTATTAAAAAAGAGATATCAGCATGTTGAATTATGAGTCTACTTTAATCAAATTCTGTTTTTTTGTGCATGTGGATTGATTTTCACAGTGTGACACACACACACACTCGCGCGTGCGTGCGTGTATCAGGTAGGATGTGAAGCACCTAGGGCAGCCATACTGAAAATATAGGAAGATGGGATGCTGGAAAGGGAGAGGGCAGTGTGGTTGTTTTACTTGTGTCAAGGTTGTAAATAGGCTTTTTTTCTTTCTGATTCACTTTGCTATTTAATTGGAAAATGACTGAGAAGTAACCCAACTTGTTACAGCATTATCAGGAAAGCAGCAAGTTCTGGCATCACAACCACGGCACTTCTGGTGGGTCCCAGACAGATTGCCATTCTAAAAAAGTGGCTCCCTTTAGATTGGCATGCTAAAAGGTTTGAGAACCACTAATCTAGCTGAAAAAAGTAGGTTACAGGTTTTGTTTTTCTCAGTAAATCACGTACTCTGGGGGACCATCAATACATTTGATTATTGTGTATTTGAAGGATGGAGATTACCGTTTATGTGGGGCTTGCTGAAAAAGGGGGTGCAGGAATCCCTCACAAAGGGGTTAAGCTGGAAATGTAGAAAGCCTCTTGAAAAAGTAGGTGCTCCCATTTCTTTGAAGTTTCTCATGCTAACACTGCAGGCTCCCTAGCCAGTTCTGCTGAGATTTTCCTGCAATCGCATAGGTGGGCAGGAAGGGGCCCACAGTAGTATGAGCATTTCAAGCAACATGCAAAACAGTTCCAATGCAAAACAGCATCCAGTGTATATCTGACTCCCTTTCAAACACCTCTGTGTGAATGTGCTCTCCAATGACAGAGAGCAGACTAATGAGGAGCTGAGCAGGGTCTTGCACCAGAAAGCCCTGATTGTGATTAGAATTTCCAAGATTCTATTGTGATAGTAAAAGTCTCTCTCTCTCTCTCACACACACACACACACACACTGAGTACAGAGTTTTCTCTCTGTCCAATCTCCGATCTTGCTAAGAGGAGGAACCAGGCTGGGTTTGACAGTCATATTTGTCTCTGTTACTCCCGCACCTCAAGGGAGATCTGTTTATTAATGTGCCACTTCCCTTGATAAATTACGAAATCGAGAGAAATGCCTTGTACTCATTCCACACTGCTCCTTCCCATGATTTATGCCCACAGTGTCAGCTCTGCCATTGGTCCCCATTAATTTGATGAAGGAAGAAGTCTTGATGTCCAACAGCAGCCTGGGTTTTATTGGTGCAGCCATCTAGCACACCCCTTCACTGCACACCTAAGTAATTTTTTCCCTAGCATAAAACTCTGCTGGAAGCTGTCAGATTCTGCAGGTTGGCCTGGGACTCTTCCAGCACAAATCAAGTAATATGCATTTTATTACTGTCTGCTCTAATTTAAATCCTCCAGGTACTGCAGACTGTGGAAAAAGGTGGGGTGTTTTTGTTTGTTTGTGTTAATACATCATCTATGATTCTGGCCTAAGTTTTTACTTAAACCCACCTATGTTTTTGTATCTCTTATGATGGGTTCATGTGTTGAAGGTGCAATATTGACCTCAGATTATTGTACAGATAAATGCTTTTTCCCTGCTAGTGCAAACGTCCCAGCAGGAACGAAGCAAGGAAAGTTTGTTTTTCTCCATAGAAAACAGCACAAACACAGTTATGAGAAAATGGCAGCTTTTTCACATATGAAGATTTCAGTGATTTTTTTCTTCTTCAATCCAGTTTGTACAGCAAGAGTAAAATGTACATTGTCCAAAATGCTAGTGTGCATTACAAACATCTTGCTTTCCTCATTCAAGCTAGGTTACCGTATAAATAATGTTCAAGGAAGGTGCAACAGTACTGTAAGCCTCATGGATGAAAATGGTAAGTAGTGTATTTGCCAGGCTAGCCAAACTGCAGCTTGTAAGCCACATGTGACAATATGCTGGCTGAGCTCCTTTTTGTATTACAATTAACAGAAGAGGTAAATAAAATTTTTTCAAGCTTTATGATTATTTACCAGATATAAACTGAGAGTCCTCTGAATTAAAACATACATTAAATGTATGTTTACATTTAGTCGAGAGGGTTAATGCCTCCGTTTGCCTGAAGATAAGAGCTGAAGATCTGAAGGTCGCCAGTTCGCGACAGCCGGAAGTCTCTGTGAGCGGCAGACCTCGTTAATTGCGACTGATGAATAGCTGAGCTTCGGCTGCCTTGTGTGAGGGGGAGTTGTGCCGAAGTTCAGCCGCTTCTCTGGTGGGAGCAGGGAAGCCGCTTATCAGCCAGCAAGAAGACAAACGGGTGGCCAGAAAGAAGGACTAAAACCAGAAAGATCCATCTGTATGTGTGTAGTTCTTGAAAGATAGAACCTTTCTGTATAAATTGTAAAAACCTTCGGGTTTCTGAATAAAGTCTGCCCATGTAAACCGCCTTGAGTTATAGTCATTAGAGAAATCTGGTGACCTAAGAAAGGCGGTATATAAATCCAAGTATTATTATTATTATTATTATTATTATTATTATTGATGATGATGATGATGATGATGATGATGATGATGATGATGATGATGATGTTCATGGTGAATAGATATATTTAAGTATTTAATTGCTTTTTCAATATTGTGGCTCTCAAACATCTGAGGTTTATTGTACGCGACTTTTACATTAAGCAAATTTGGTCACCCCTGGTATATGCTGTGTGTAAAGAATAAAAATTCTGCCCAAATAAAAGCTTAGCTTTGCGATCTGTGAAAATTATGCAACATGGCTATTTGGAGGGTTTTTACATAATTTATTAGGTTTCTGCTAGTCAGTGCTTCCAGAACCATCTAGAACCATCTTCTGGAAATCTAGTTCAGCCTCTTGTCATACTTTGGAAGACTTCCATAACCCCATCCTCATTTTGCACACATTTTTGGAGGTTAAAACAATGTTTATTGGTCAAAACAGCAGATGTAAATTAAAAACAAGTATTATCTTTATGTTTTGCCCGCTGCCTGTGGAAGGCTTCTTCAGAAGCCAACACAGCCCACTGAACTACATTTGAGGAGACATACTGCCCAAAGGTAGTGGGCAAAACGTAAAAGTAGTACTTTTTAAAAAACTGACCTTGGTTTTTTTAACCCGATAAACATTGATTTAATTATGGAATTTGGCCTGGAAAGCCTCAGTAAACCCTTGGAGGTATTAACTTTCAAACCTAGCTTCATCGCTGCAACGCCAGATAAATCTTGCTTTTTTTTTTTTTTTACAATAAAGAAAAACTGACATTCTCAGTGAGTTGAGCAAAGAGAGAAAACTTGAGAATCTCGTGGTGCTTCTCTTAGCAAGCCAACTAGCTTCACAACAACCATCACCTTCTCTGCTACCCAGCATCCCAAGGAAGAGCTGCTGGTATTCTGGGTAACCTGAGAATATGAACTCAGTTTTCCTTCTCTGTTTTTGAAAAACATCAGGCTTCTTTAGAATGGCTTCAGGTGCTCTGTTGCTGTGTGAAAATGGAAAGTGCATGTTCCCTGTTATTTCTCTTCCTCCTTAAGGATATCATGGTGGAAACACAGTCTTTGCTCCTCCCTCTCCTTAGAAATGGTGCCCCAACATGGTAATAGTTCAAGCATCTACTCAAGTGGGGTTATGGATGAGGACAGCGAAGCCCAGATTTGCGATGTGACATTCTTGTAAAGGAACAAGAAGCAGGGAGAATTTGACAGAGGAGAATACAGCTAAAAGCAGCTGTCAACCACTGCGCAGCTACCCTGCAGTCCTTCAAAAGCTTTGGTGTGTCAGAAAGTACAGAAGCAACAGGAAAAGGGATAAGCTTAAAATAACTACAGAACTACTGAAATCTATCCTCCCTCTGAAAATGGAAAATGCTATTCATAGGACGCTCAAGCAGAAGCACTCCCATAAGTCATCCAATCACATCCAAAGGTGATGAATATATCGAGGATTCCGTTTGACACAAGGGCCATCCCGTTATTGCTAAACAGCAACCAGCTGTAGTCATTTTCACTGAGCTTCTAATAAGGAAGTAGCTGTGGCACCATCTCATTCCTTATTTACACAGTAGTGACAGTTAAGAGTAAGGGACAGATATTTGTAGTTTCTGGGCAAAAACTGACTGCTGGGGTGTGTCATCTGAGCTCTGCCTCTTCCTAGGTACCAACTCAGAAGCAAAAAGTGTGGTGGCTGTGGGAATGGGCCTTGCCAATAGGCTATTGATGCTGTAGTAAATAGCACCTAAGGGTCTCCAAATGCACTTCTCTTCTCCACCCCCAGGTTACTCCTAGCTTGTTTTCTTATGAGAGCCTACTGCTCCATCTGCATGCACATAGCACAGGCCCAATGGCTAATTTATTCTGCCTGCCAATTTTGCACTTCTAATTGCAGAGTTTGGAACTGATTCATCGAGAAAGCTAGAGACTTTCCAAACCAACAGCAAATTGACCTCCCCTGTAAAAATAAGGTGCTGTTCACATAAAGTACAGCTTGCAGATATAGGGTTGGTAGGACCTTACCATAAAGTGATGTGAAGCAGTCATTCTGAGCAACTTCCAGGAGAGGGGCAGGTGGCACAGGGAGAAGGGTCACTTTTCTGCTTTAAATCTTTCCTTTATGATGCCATTATACATACGTTCTAGTCCACTGGGAAACACACTTACACATGAGCACACATTTCTGGTTTTTCAGGTGTCAAAATGCAGAAGCCAGAACTGGGGTCCCATTCCAATCCTCTTGTATCACTGAAGTGGGGGCTAGGAAGGCTGGCTTTGGCTGCTTTAGGCCCCAATCCTATCCAACTTTCCAGCACTGATACAGATTCAATGTAGCCCCAAGGCAACAAATGTTCCCTTTCCTCGAGGAGGCCTCTGTAACTGCCCTCCTACCACAGGATGCAGTGCACAACCCATTGGCACGGCTACATCAGGGCTGGAAAGTTGGATAGGATTTGGCCCTTATTCATTCATTCAGGGCGCAATCCTAACCAACTTTCCAGCACTGACATAGCTGTGCCAATGGGGCATGTTCTGCATTCTGCAGTGGAGTAGTAATCCTCCTCAAGACAAGGGAATGTTTGTTCCCTCACCTTGGAGCTGCATTGCCCTTACCCTGGTGCTGGAAGGTGGGTTAGTATTGCACGATTAAGAGTTTAAGTCGGATGCTCATTGGGGCAAGTGGGTACATCAAGAGAGCCTACTCATAATGAGCTTGAGGAGGGATTACTTGAAATCACAGGCAAACCTAATGTGAATTGAGCCTGGCTGGGGGGCTAGAATGAAAACATGTGAGTCACATATGTTTAAGGAAGCTGACTTCTATGTCCACTGCTAAAAGGGCAGTGTTCATTTCACTGGTTTGCCTGGTCCCACTATCTCTTAAGGTTTGCTGCTCCTGGCAGGGCCAGCCTTACACCAATGTGACCAATGTTGTCACACTGGGCCCCGCACTTTGGGGGGGCCCTGTACCAGCACAGCAAGCATATTACCTGCTGTTGCAGCTCTCTATGGGCTCTAAGTCAGTGGACAAGCAGAGCAGCCCTCCCACCTTGGGCCCTCCCACCAGCCCCTGCCTCTGAACCACCTAAAATGGGCCTCCTGGAAGCAGTTGGCAGTGACATCCTCATGTCAGCACCAACTATTTCTAGGTGACCCGTGTGCGGCGGCATCTTGCAGCCGGAACGCTGGGGCGGGGAAGACGGCGAAACAGAGCAGTACGCAAGGAGCGGGCTGCCGCTCACCCATTCCTCCCGCCCAGCGTTCCGGCTGCATGACGCCGCTGCCCTTGTGGAACCAGAAGTGTTTTTCTTGGTGAATTTTGCCCCGTGGGGAGGGTAGTGGCCCCCACACTAATGCCCTGCATTGGGCCGCACTGCTCCTACGGCCGGCCCTGCCCTGGGACATGTCTTGGGAACAGCTAGCATGAACTCCACTCTGGGTAATGTCCTTTATTAGGGCATCGCTGCCAGACTTTGTGGCTGGGAAGTATCTTATTAAAGAAATACTTCTCTTTACTTACAATGTTCTTTCTAATGACTAGCCAGACATTTTGTGAGATACACTGCCTTCTGTGTGTTTGATGCTCACAAGAGGAAGATTGGTACACACCCCAGTGAGGAAATCCCTGCCCTTCATTCCCTCTTTCCCAAAGTAAAGTTGACTAGACCAGAAGTTGTCTACTTGCCAGAATGGTTCTAAGTACAGTACGATTTTGTCCTGGAGCAGTCTGGACACCTCCTCTCAGCAGTATTTCAGCTTGTGAGTAAGCAGCCCAGCCAAAATGTTATTACCCTTTTTTTTGTTTTTAAATTGTTTTACATATTGTTCTTTTGTATTATACGTTGTTAGCTGCCTTGAGCATTCGCTCCTTCAAAGGAGAGAGACAAATCTTGAAAATAAATAAATATGGCAGCACGAGGATGCAATAAAAAAATTGTCTATCCTGATTTTTGTAGTATGGATTGCAAACCAGGGCAGCACAGAAGACGTTTTTTAGAAGGAAAAAAAGAGCAACCTTAAAAGCTGATCTCATTCTCTGGAGGCTGCCAAAGCTGTGTCCTCTTGCGTGACATTAACATAAATGCAGCTGTGTAGAACTGGGAATTGTACTCCAGAGAAGAGCCCTGTGACACGTTAAAAGGCAAGCTGGTGTATTGTAACGTGAGCATTAGGAGGCAAGATTAGCCAGATTCTTGAAATAGACTGAAATGCTGGGAGATATACAATAGGGATGTAGTAGAGGATCAAAATGTATTGTTGATTTTTCAACAATCTGAAACATGAATGCAAATTGTTTTGAGGTTTTTTTCCCCCTTTGCTGTGAACAACCCATCTGTCTATGCCCTCTCCACCTTTCCAATCCTCCTCTCAGGTCACAATGAATTGGTGAGTCTTTAAGGTATAATTTATTTCAATGGATTGTATCACAAGGTTTTCTTCTTCCTGTGATCGGGGGTTCCTTTAGAGCAAGGAGTCCTTCCAGAGGAAAGAAATGATAGGATAAAATCCCTTCATCTTTTTTGCTGCAACAAACCTAGTTACTTTGCTAATATTTGTCCCTGCAAGCTAGAAAAGGACCAATAAAACTTTGGCCACACAGCTATGGAATGACAGAGGATTCTGTGCAAATGTCTAAAGACTGTCGTGGAACTTTTTTCTTGTTCTGGAAAACTTTCTTCCATCTAAGCCCAAATATGATAATCACTTAGCACCTCAGGACCGCAAGCTAATCAAGACTTGGAGATCAAAGTTTCTCTAAGTGTTTTAGCCCCAGATGAGTCTTTCTATTGTCTCCTTTCCAACTGCAAAGACCTCTTGTGCTCTTGTTACAAGAAGAAACACGAAGTGACCAATCCAGCTAGTTGAGCACTTGTAAGTCCCATTTATTTCAATGGAAGCCTTAAGTACATGCTTAACTCTCTCCTACTAACGGGACTTAAATTGGACATGCTTCAGTTTGGCTGAGTTGTGCTTAAAGAAATTATCGTAAAAGCAAGCAAGCGAACAAAACTCCATCAACCTCAATAACTGGAGGAAACACTTATTACAAAAACTGTGCTGTTGAATTAATTCCTCACTTGCTTAACTGTTTTGAAGAGGCCCTGCTGGTTCAAAGCATGCAGCTGAAACAGGCAAAGCAAAGAAAGTGCTGGAATAAAACCATTTTCACTGCCCTTTGCCGTCTCATAAGGAGGTGCTCCACATTTGTTTTCATATTGTGAAGTGACCCGCTTTCCCTCATTAGCACCACAAAGTGCTGTCAGCTCACCCTTAGAGCGCAATCCTAACCTGGAGTCAGGCCGGCACAGTTAGGCCAGCAACGTTTGGCAGCCACAAGGGCCACCGTAAAGTATGCCTGGATCACTCTCAGAGTCAGAGGCCAGCACACAAACATGTGCCATCCTCCCTGACTCCAAACACGCTCCCTGAGTGGTCCAAACACACTTTACAGTGGCCCTTGTGCAAGCCAAACTTTGCTGGCCTAATTATGCCAGCATAACTCTAGATTAGGATCGCGTCCTTAAGACTATCAGTACCTGATGCCCTTAATGCCAACGGTCTGCATTATAAGTTGTGGTTCTTGACCACGGGGATGAATCAGGGTGTGGCCCACGTTCCTCTGTTTCTACCATCTACATATGTCACAAAACAGGACCTATAGACAGACACCAGAACAAGGAATAGGAAGGTTTTTATAAACCAGTCCTGTGTCTCCTTTTAAGAAAACCTAAACATACGGAGACACACAGTCACACACGCACAGAACACTATTCAACTGCTCATTGCAGATTGTAATTGCAGATTAGCAGTGTTCTATGTCACCACTAGGGACACAGTGAAAGAGCCTGGCATCTGCTGAGGAGACAGACGTCCAGGCAGGGATGCTCTTAGGGTATACACAACCGAGGAAGGCTCAAACCTCCTTTACTTACTGTCGACAGGACTGAGGTACTCGTGAAGGTGCGTCGCACTGGCTGCTCCCCCACTCTGCATGAGGAGGTCCCCGTAAGGATTTGGGTGGCTGGCCATGAGCGTCATCTGGTGATAGTAGTCCGCAGGGTTGGCTCCTGGAGGAGGAGGGGGCAGGCCAAAGAGACCTCTCTCTTTCAGATGCTCATGAGCTACTGTATAGGCAAAGAAGGAAGGGGGCAGAGGAGGGGGGGAGGGAGAAACAACAAGGGTAAACTATTTCCACTGTGAGTAAAACTTCGGCAGTGACGCCCGAGTCTCCCCTTTCCTTGCCAAAAGCTTGTTGTTATGACTCTGACGTTTACTTGGGACGTATGTCTCTCTGTGGACAAAAGACACCAGGCTGGGGCCCTCCACATTCCTCCATTTCCGCAAATTTATAAACAAGCTCATATTTCCACACACCCCCTCTAATAATCCTTCTGTATGAATACAGAGTTCACTCCAGTGAGAGGGAGAGCGGGAGGGAGAGAGGGAGGGAGGGGCGGTGGCGAGGGACCCCGGCGCAGTAACGCTGTCAGAATTAACATCCCAGCCTATTATGAAAGAAAAAGACAAACACAGCCCCGTTAACGAGAAGCAGCATAAGAAAATTAAAGCAGGGCTCTAATACGCCGAGCAAGTGGTTTTTTCTTTCTTTTTTCCCCATTTTTTTTAGTGCCTGGCAGTAGAAAACCATTTGGCTTGCCAGAACCAATTATCCTCACTTTTGCCCATTTGTGAATTTTCAAACCTGCCTCTCTGTCCGCTCTCCATTAACTTATTTACTGTGGCTTAAAAAAAAAAGCAGAAGGGAAGAAAAAGAAAAAGAAGGAAAACTGAAAGCCAACACAAAGACCCTTTTCTAATACTGAGCAATAATAACATTTCTTTTGCAGGCAGGAAGGAGGCTCCGCAGTAGTGGGAGGGAGAAAGACTACAAGAGCAATAAAACGCATCTGTAGTTTGCTTAGAGTAGAGGCTTGGAATCTTAACACTTGCTACAGAGGGAGGCCTCTGGGATCAGCAAAACCAAATCAGCAGCCACAAAAAAAAAAAAATGGGTTTTGCAAGATGTGTTAAGTCTGCCTGGCTGGAGGAGCATGTTCAGCATCCAGTTTTGATTCCACCTGGCTGAATTTTTGGCCTGATCACAAGTATAATTTAGGTAGAGAGAGTACAGACTTTCAGCCCAATCCTACTTAAATCCCTGTGCTGCAATGCAACAGTGCCAGCGTGGCTTCCACGGTATCCTGCACAGGATTTTTGGCTGCTGGAGGCCTCCTTGGGGTAAGCCTCAGTGGCCACAACAGGTCAACTCAAACCTGCACTAGCCATATCACTGGTGCAAGTCTGAGTTGCTCTGTGCAGGCAGATCAGGCCCAGGAAGGGGGTTTGTATACAGCTTGCACCAGCACCACCAAACCTGCCCTCCTCCCAGGCCAATCTGCCCACCCCTGCCCCCATTATTGCCTCCCCATCAGTGGGGAGGCTGCAGCGATCTCCTGTGTGCCAGCAGGTAAGCCTGCACGGGGACAGGAGGGAGGCAGAGAGGGTGTTGAATGGGGCAGGGGAGGGCGGAATGGGGCAGTGATGGGGAAACAAGGGATTAGATCAAACCCGGGAGGGGGTGGGATCTGTGGCAGCAGCACACACCAAATCCTGAGCACCTTCTGGGGTCCAATCTACCTTCATGGAACATACGCAAACGTGCGCCAGTAATTGAACTGGCATAGGTCTAAGTTGCCCCATAGCAGCTGATGGGGCTTATCCTGGCGCAAGGGAACAATGTTGCCTTCGCCTAAGGAGACCTCCAGCGGTTGAAGATTCCCCACAGCAGGATGCAGCGGAAGCCATGCCAGCGCCGCTGTATCGTTGTGCGGGGATTTAGGTAGGATTGGGCCTCAAAGAATGTAAGCAGATTTCCTTTAGAAGTGTCAATGGCGCCAGTATAATTGTGGATGGCTTGCTTCAAAATGAACTCTCTATAGGGACAGCTTCCTTCCATAGACACAATCTGACAATTGTTCTTATGGGACTATATGGCACACAGACAAGGTTTAAGCCTATGTGCTTAGTCTGGCTTGTCTCACTTACCGTCAGCTGGGCTAAGGCCTCTAGCAGCTGAGATCATTGAGAGGGTAGGGCTGCTATGCATGGATCGGAGGTAGTGTTCCATGTGGGGGTTCATGTATGGGTGAGGGGGGTTAAACGGTGATTCGGCAGGTCCCGCAGGATGTGGAGAAAGACGGATGAGAGAGATGTCAGAGATGACAGGGCTTCCGCTCAGGGTAGGAGGTCTGGAAAAAAGGTAAAAAGAAGTTCCATCAATGTGAAGCTTTGGGCAGTCTCTGTGGCATCTTTTGGTGCAGCTGCATGCTACAAAAGGAAAACTGAAATTTCAGTTAAAACAGAACATTCAGAGGTTAACACAACCATTGCTCGGATGTACTGATTATGGCCTTTTCATTTGGCAACACAAACCGCCATAGAGTAGGAGAAAACTGAAGGTGCCTCACTTCCACACAATAGAGGCCAAGGGCTGTAAAGTGATTAACAAATGTTTTGTTGATTAATCAGTCAAGTAAATAAATTCAAACAAATGTGCAGTGTATAAAAGCCTCAAGATATTGATGTATTGAAAGATGTGCAAGATAGCTTACAATTTAGCTCCCTGAGGCACCTGGTGGGGCCACTGTGAGATACAGGAAGCTGGACTAGATAGGCCTTTGGCCTGATCCAGTGGGGCTCTTCTTATGTTCTTAATATACGAAATAAAAAGTACCACACGTTTTTAGCAGTTAAGGCTCTCTTTCGTCTTCCCCTTTTACAGTAGTACAACAGAACCTCAAAATAAACATGTGGGGACCAAATCCTATCCAATTTTTCAGCACCGATGCAGCTGCAATGCAGCCCTGAGATAAGGGAATAAATG
>JAJKFI010000014.1:14998328-15009121 GCA_029204185.1 Lerista edwardsae
ATTAGTATTGCTGCTAAGGGCACAATCCTAACCAACTTTCCAGCACCAGGGCAATGCTGCTCTGAGGTAAAGGAATAAACATTGCCTTGAGGAGGCCACCGTGACTACCTCATGACTGCAGGATACAGCACGTGCCCCATTGGCACAGCTATGTCAGTGCTGGAAAGTCGGTTAGAATTGCGCCTTCACTGAGGGAGCAATCCTAACCTAAGTCAGGCTGGCATAGTTAGGCCAGCAAAGTTTGGCTGGCCCAAGGGACACTGTAAAGTATCTTTGGACCACTCTTGGCATCAGAGAAGCCAGCACACAGATATGCGCCATCCTCCCTGACTCTGAGAATGGTCCAAACGCGCATTATGGTAGCCCTTGTGCCGGCCAAACTGCTGGCCTAACTGTGCCAGACTAACTCCAGGTTAGGATTGCGCTCTCACTTATCAGCAACACCTTTTTGCTGATTAAACTAACAAGCTGGTTACAGATTGCAGCCCTCTACAGATTCCACTACAGGAGCTCTATGCTTTAGGTGCAAGCTGAGGCACTTGTGGTGGTGTTTTTAGACAAAGCAAGGCTAGGAGCATGGGATGCTATGGCTGGATGTGCCTCGACAAGCTCTTATGTTTTCCTAGGCAGTATTTTTTAAAAAAAGAAAAGAAAAAAGATGTACAGAATTCAGTGATTAGAGGTAGTGATGGCCACTGACAGAGACAGTTTTGAAGGCGGAACAGGCAAATTTATGGATCTTAACTGCTACTCCCTGCTAACTGGGCAAGAGGAACTTTTTAAATTTAGCAGGGGGAGAGTAATTGTCTCTATTCACCCCTGTGCAGAGTCTTTTTTAGTGGTTCTGCTGGTGGTATACTGCATTTTTTTTAGATTGTGAGCTCTTTTGGGACAGGGAACCATTTAACTTTATTAATATTATTTGCTTGTAAACCACTTTGTGAACTTTGTGTGGAAAAGCGGTCTATAAATACTGTTGATTGATTGATCTGTGGTCTGATCCTTCTGATGTTTCTACAGTGTTGCACTAGGTGTAATGGGAAGAATGAAGCCTTTTAATTAAACTACCTTTTGTGGAAAGAAGGCAATATATGCCCATTTTGTTACTATGATTAAAGGGGAGATATAGTTAATGCTCAGACTGCTCTGTTTAATGGCAGGGGGCCCATATAATATGTCAGTGTGTGATATGTACCTTGTTAGCATCCCCAGTATTTAAACTTGTGACATCAACTGCACCAGCAAGCTGCACGCAAAACTCAGTGAAAGCCGAAGCTTCCAGTTTCAGGAAAGGATGCAGATAATAAGCGAACTATGCAAAATCTACCAATTTAATTCACACTGGTGGAAAGGGATGGTGGTGGTGGCGGTGGTAGGGAGAGAGAAATGAGAAAAGTGAATCAAAGCTTGTGTTTCAGATTCGGCTTGAGATCATTACGAATAATCTCTGGCCCCATCTGGAAAAAATGAAACGGGATTAAAAATAAAAGAAGTGATGTCATTAAGAAAACATCTGACATTTTAATGCTGATGAAGGCTAAATTCAAGTGTGTGACTGCATTGGGGCCATTGGGGGGGGGGGAGGTGAGAGAGGTGGAATATAAATTAAAAGCAGTCCCAGACTACTCTGACCCATGGAGCCTGCCTTAATGCATAAGCCTTGAAAGAAATTCTCTTACATACACAATAAGCTCCCTCTTTCATCAATAATCACTGTTTCTCCCAACAGGATTGTGAATGCCTTTGATGCAGGCTTGAAACTATATATTATTTGGTTTATGACCCTTTTGAGTGTATTCTGATCAGACTAGGAGGCCAACATTAACAATATCCAGGGCTTGTTTTTCATTTTCACCCTAGACTTAAGGTGGAAGGAGTGGAGTCCTTTCAGCCCTTCTGAACAGATAAACTACGTTGGAGAAAAGGCAGAACGTGAGGACGGGCTCAGGGTTTTAGCTGGAAGGCATGCAGCACTGGAGGAGGAGTGGTGCAGTGGCGTCATTCACCCGGTACGCTGGGCGGGACTTACCTTTGAGCGGCAGTCCGCCTGTTGCGTCACACCGCATTCCGCCGCTTTCCCGCCCGCTGGTGTGACACAACGGGCGGACTGCCGCTCAAAGGTAAGTCCCGCCCAGCGTACCGGGTGAATGATGCCACTGGAGTGGTGTGTGTGTGAGGCATCCCCACATTCATACTTTGTGGTCATTGAGGGCACAATTCTAACCTGGAGTTAGGCCAGCAAAGTTTGACCTGCACAAGGGCAACCGTAAAAAGCGTTTGGCTCACTCTCAGAGTCAGAGATGCCAGCACACAGACGTGCACCATCCTCCCTGACTCTGAGAGTGGTTCAAATGTGCTTTAGGGTGGCCTTGGTGCCAGCCAAACTTGGTTGGCCTAACTGTGCTGGCCTAACTTCAGGTTAGGATTGCACCTGAGAAAAGTGATTGAGAACACTCCATAGAAGAAATGGAAACACCTGCTCTAAATACCTGTAAGTGAAACACAAAAGGGAGGAAAACAGCAGCATCTGAAACAATTGAGAGGTTTTCATTGACAACAATTACAAAAAAAAGGCCTGTCAGCATCCAGTCCTCAAGACTGACGTCCACAGCTGATATGGCACTTAAGTGCTCCACAAGGTGACTAGAAATGTGCTCACTTTTAGCATAATTTTTTTTCTGCCTCTGCTCATTTTTGATTCTAAGCCACGATCCTAGTGTGGATTGGCTCTTCCGCTTTATCTCTGCTTAATAAAGACACCTACACCCCTCTTTTGCCATCAAGATTCTCCAGGAAGTCCATCCAACTCTTGTGTACCAATTCTCCACAGAGGACATGGAGTCCAGTTTTCATTGCAGCACAATTTCCAGTCTAGCTGCTCCTAACAGAAATAATGTCTTTATCAAGTAAATTGGAGTGATTTCCCTCGAAGGTAAGCAAGAGAGCCAGTCTGGGAGAAGTAATGTGTGTGCCCAGTATCAGAAAGATCTCTATAAAAATGCTTTTCCCCAGTAACGTTCAGCCGGGTCACCTAACTGTCACATTGGTGCTTGTGTATCTTGTAGCAAGTGGTACAGCACTGGCATGATAGTGTTTGCAAAAGGAAGGATTAATGTTATGAATAAAATGAAGCTTCTGAGGGCACAGATACCACCTGTGGCTTAACTGAAGTGAGTTCTCTTGCATTTGTCCTGCTACTGATTTAAAGGACTTATTGTGCCAAATGTTTTCCTGTGAGTGCTCATAGATCCCTTCCCTCAGACCTTTTTTCCCACACAATCTTCAGTCCCTTGAAGGTATCATACAGGGAAATAGCAGCACCATGAGGGGAAGGATTTGAAATGGTAAAATGGTATTGGGGACAGGAAACAACCTGCCTCCTCCCCTCACCATCGCAGTCCCATTTGATTCCTCTTCCACAAGAGCTATTTAAAAAACAAACCGCCGCTCTCCCTTTATCTCCCATGCCGTGTGTAGCTGTGCTCAAAGGCAGGCCCAAATACTAATTTTTTTAAAAACATTTTTGTTGGACATGGCAAGATAAATATAGGTTAGTCAGCTATTTATCACTAATTTATTCAGAACTGATCTGACCAAAGCTGGGAAACAGCTTTGCTCAGATCATACATTTTCACCTTGTGATGAATGCTCAAAACCAATTGAGGTCTAGACAAAACATTTCCAAAGCTTTTCTTCTGCAAGTACATATAGCGGTTTTGGATGTTCCACGATTTGACTAGATTGAGGTATGGGGGCTTGGGAAAGAGAGATCACAGGAAAAGAGATGTCTCGCTTAGAACGTAATTTGCAGCCATGAGATTATTTCACCAGCTGTCAGTAGTTTTCCCTGCTAGTGCCACATTCTCACCTATCTGTCAATGTTGAAAGCCACCCCACTGACTTAGGGCCTGATGTACATTTCTCCACAGACACAGGAAAGAGAGGCTGCTCAGGAGTTTGTATGTGACAGGGTGCAGGAATAGTGCACTGGCAGAGATATATATTAGGAACTGACACCAGGCACATATGATTTGTGGGACATTAGGAATGTCAGCAATTTGCCAAGGCACTCCCTACATATTTGTAAAAAGGTAAAAGTTTCCTCACAACCAAATGGTCTTGTCGTGACTGACTGTAGGGGGCGGTGCTCATCTCCGTTTCTAAGCTGAAGAGCCAGTGTTTGTCCGAGGACAAGTTTCTGTGTTCATGTGGCCAGCATGATTATATGCCAAGGTGCACAGAACATAGTTATCTTCCCGCCACAGTGGTACCTATTTATCTAGTCGCATTTTTATGTGCTTTCGAACTGCTAGGTTGGCAGAAGATGGGACAAACGATGGAAGGTCACTCCGTCACGTGGTCTTGAACTGCCAACCTTCCAGTCAGCTAGCTCAGCAGCAATAGTTTAACCTACAGCGCCACCACGTCCCTACATATTTGTAGGCTAAGGTTAAAGAAACCAGCTTAATATTCTTAACATCTGAGATACAGCAAAATGATACCAGATCCAATTTATGCTGTTTGGTCAATATCAAATGCTCTAAAATACAGTGAACAGTAAAAAAAATGCCAGTTGATTGGGAAATAAGACAAAATTCAAATCCATGACAGCAGAGGTCCCTGTTCACAGAAGTGTATCTCACTGGGTGAGAACCAAAAATTCTGTGATCAGATCCTGTAACACACAGATCTAGTGTTTTCCTTACTGTTCTTTTAGGTTGTACAATCCAGGCCATTGTATGTAGAGAGCTCTGATAGCTTGAAGGGAGAAATATTTAACTCATAAGTATTGAAGTTAAACTCATAAGGTTTAACTCATATGTATGGTGCTCCTTCCACTAGAAATTCATTAGAATAATCTGAAACATTGCAAGATGCCAGAATTTTAGCAGGCATCTTTGTATGTCTTGGTTTTTGGCTGGTTCACAATATGAGCTCAGCAACATCAAATTAAGCCCATGTGATCTGTGCATGAGTGGGAGAAATTTTGATCCACTAAATTGCATTGGGAAAAGGGCCATATTTCAGGGCTAGAGCACATATTTTTTATGCAAAAATGCATCAGTTTAATGTAAAATGCAAAGACTCAATCCCAGTATTTCCAGCTAGCAAGGCTGGAGCTTGCTAGTTGGAAATATAAGAGCTCTTGGAGAGCTGCTACAGAGTAAACAGTAATGTGCTAAATAGACCAGTAGTCCAACTGATTGTGATGTCGCTTCATATATTTAATACACCCTTGAACTGTATTGTGGCCTGCCAGGTGCTTGAGAATCACTTTGTTTTCACTGTTCTGAGTGTTCCAAGGTCCAAGGAGGCATCAAAAGCAAATTTAATGCTTTGATAAGACACCAAGCAGTGTTTAACTCGGTGTGTCACAAGTTGTGAGGGTCTGTGTATACCTGTTGGTTGGAAAAACCCTTTGTGATAACTGTCTCTCACAGAGCGCAATCCTAACCTGGAGTTAGGCCAGCACACGTCTAGGAGTGTCGCAAATAAATGCATTTGGACCACTTTCAGAGTCAAAGAGGACAGCGCACAGCCTTATACCGGCCTCCTTGGCTCCAAGAGTGGTGCAAACACGCTTTACAGAGCATTTGTGACACTCTTAGGCGTGTGCCAGCCTAACTCCAGGTTAGGATTGTGCCCACATTGTATTTCTCCTGTACCTCAAACTCAACAGACGCCAACAAGTCTAACTGACAGAACAAATAATAGATGGCAAATAGTTTGGATCAGTAAGGTGACCCTCAACAGTGCAGGCCACAAAGAAAACCAGAGTCATCAAGGCCAGAAATTAGAATTGAGATGGGGGCCTTTGAAACCAAATTAAATTAATGTGGTAAAGACAAAACTTTGATTCAAACTTAATAACGCCGATTTTTGTTCCTGTTTAACATGCCTCACAGTCTACTTTAAAGGCATATGTTTCCATGTTACATCAAAGGAAGTAAACATTTTGCTTCAGGTCCTAATATCCTCTTTTATCTAATTATCTTACTTACACAGTCTTTTCATGCAAGCCCTACCTTTTTCAGAAATCCTTCTGCAACGATGATGACTGAGTCGGCAACTCATAAGTCCTTATTAGCAGATTTTTTTAAATCCATCAAGTCCATTTAAGATATCTAACTGTACATATAAAAGCTGATTCCCATCATCCTCTGGTGTGACCAAGAAAGAGAACCAGGATGGAGCTACGTAGATAAGAACAGGCCTGATTTGTAATGGTTGGCGTCAGCAACGGCAAACAGGTTTAGGCAGGGCTGTATTATCCATTAGACTGACTAGGCTGAAGCCTAGAGGCCCCGCAGGAACTAGGGCCCATCAATATGGCACTGTTGTTGGAGCACAAGGCCCAAGCTGGGCCTTGTAGCTCATGGCAGCGAGAAGTCCACCCCAGCCACAGGGAGCTGAGCCAAGGCAATGTCGAGCTCCTGAAAGGTTCTGGCCTGACCTGCAACACCCATGGGTGATTGGCAAGCCAGGGTTGAGCAGCACCAAAATGGGGGCGTGGGCAGAGTGGATGTCACTGTGTTCGGTGTGCCGGGGCTGAGAGGCGCCTGGGCACAGAGCCACCCATCAACCCAGCTCCCAGAGGCAGGTAGCACAATACTGACACACCCCTCTTTCCTCCCGGACCGGCGAGGGCTCCCCACAGTGCCAGCTGGACCCTGCTGGCTTGGGAGTTGGGAGCAGATGGGAGAGGAGCAGAGGGACGTGAGCAAGGAGAGGAGCAGTAACAAGGGTAGTTACAAGGGCTAGGGGCATGCCCTCCTTTTCCTGAAGAGTTTCAGAGGGGGGGCCAAAATAACTGAAAGCCTAGGGGCCTGGCCATGGGATAATACGGTTTAGGTCCCACCCAGCAGTGTCATTCATTAACCAGGAGACGGAACGCGAGGCGGGACTTACCCCTTGATTGACAGGGAGCCCGTGACGCGTCGCCGCCTGCCGTTCCGCCGCGGGGACTCCTTCCGGGTGGCGCGCCCCTCCGCGACTCTCCTGAGCACCCAGCGCGCCACCCAGGCAAGCGGGCACCCCCTCCGAGGCCAGGGGTGCCCGCACGGCGCTCGGCAAGGCAGCGACGCGTCAGAACCGAGCAGCCAATCAGGCGGTAAGTCCCGCCTCGCGTTCCGTCTCCTGGTTAATGAATGACACTACTGGTCCCACCCGCATGGTGTTTTTTAGCCTTATCTTACTTCCATCTCTTTAACTGAAAGGTTACCATTAATTCTTATAGGGAAGAAGTAAAAGTGTTGCAGACACTACTGTGATGTGGTAATATCTGCCTTCTCGCCTTCATCTAAGCAAACCCGTCCTCACAGGAACCTCATGGTGGGATATAATATGTTTTATAGCTACCAAATGTTCCTTGAATACGTAAGCCTTCAGTACATAGTACACTTAGGACCCAATCGTAATGGGCTGCTGGAACTTGTGTTTGGCGGTGAAGCATGCTTTATGGCTGTCACAAAAGGCAACATGCCAGACAGAATGGCCTGGCTGCCATGGCAAGCAGCTGTGTTCCAGTAGTCCGCCAATGACCCTCAGGACCATGCCTCAGCACCAGCATGGGGGGCAGGCAGGAGGTAGGCAGTATGGGTGGCAGCGGCAGTGCCAATAACCTATCTCCCTTCCTAACCTCAGTCCACCTACTCTGGTCCACTCGGATCTGAATCAATCAGATCTGACCAATAGGAGAAATACAGGTTTGCCCTGGGGCAAAAGAACAAATGTTCCTTTATCTTGAGGAAGCCTTCAGGCTCCAAAATCCTCCCTCAGGATGCACTGCATACCTCACAGATGTGGCTGCATCAATGCATGGGGCTAGGTAGGATTGCTGCCCCCCCACCCCCACACAGAGAGAGTCCATGATGATAACAGACATTTTGCTACTCAAACATATTTGGGCTATTTGTTTTTTAGGCAGAATACTGAGGAGTGATTTCACAAAAGAAGCTGTGGCAAAAAGATTCTCAGTTTGAGGGGGCATCATAAAAAGTAGCACAAAGCACGCCTTCAGCCTGACAGGAATGCTGAGCCTGTGACACCCCTCTTCGCCCTTCAGCAGGACCATAGTCTTTAGCAACACTGCCACCAATGTGAATCCTGCTACAGACCTTGGTCTGCAAGACTTGGAATCTCTTATCATACTGTTTAGACTTGGATACAATAAATGCTAATTGATTGTAAATGCTACCTATAACCATGACCCAGACTTAAGACCCAATCCTATTCAGGTGGGCTGGACGCTGGGACGCCAACACAGCATCTGCTGCATCCAGTGCCGTGTTCGGGGACCAGGCTGGTGAGGAAGAGTTAAACGCTTACCTTACCTTCCTGACCAGCACAGGGTCTCCAATGGGACTCCTCAGATCTACACCAGCTCTTTTGCTGGCATAGCTCTGAGGAACATGCTGGGTGTGGGAGAGGGGTTGATGGATGCCGTCTTAATTTCAGTGGGGAGGGTGAACGCAAACTTTGAAGCACAGAGGGTGCTGCTGTGGTGGGAATCTCATACGTGGCAATATGCCAGTACAATGGGCCCATGGAATTGGGCCTTTAATGCATTCCAAAAGAGGTATACTTCAAAGTTTGTGTTCATTCTCCCCACTGAAATAAAGACGACTGTCAGAAATGTTTAGCTTGGGCTGGACTGTGCCCTTAAGTCTTAAATATGAGCACAGCTTCTTTCTAACAGAACTCTTTCATTACAATGATAACAGTGTGCTGTTGTCCAAGCAGGGGTCTCCACCAGGCATCATCCTCATTCTCTCAGCACATGCTTCTCTTTCTTATGCAGACACATATCTACACACAATTCCCATTCTGCGTGACCCGGCAATCACCCTGTTTCCATTACGACATTGTTGTAGGCTCAACCAGACTTGCTTCAATGCCAACCCTAGTCTGTCATTCCCTTTGCGGAGCGGCAATAAAGAAATCACTGTTTTAAGCTGACGAAGAGCAGATTTCTTACTAAGTAAACACTGATGTTTGGGTAGGGAAATTAAGTTATAAAACTGTGTCTACAAAGAGACACCAAATTACAGATGGGTTTTGTTAAGGCACTACAATACTATGCTATCCACATTGGTTAATTCAATTGCCGGCTACTTAACAGGTTGTTTGTTTTAAATCCAGATTTTTCCTCTTCTTCTGTAGTTGGACAGATTAGAGTTGATCATATCAGGCTTCTTAACCACAGTGTTCTAGTGGAGATGTTGCGACTACTGCTATTGTCGACCATGGTATATAATTGATAGAACTGGAAAAAAAAATTCCCAGGTGCCTGAACAGGAACAATGTTATGTTCTTGTTCCTGCTTTACCTCAGCAGTGGGGAAGTCTTACCTCAACATTAAAAGAAAGAACCCTGAGGTCATGTGGGAAGGTCTGCCAGTTACTTCCCATGCAGTTTCACCACAGCTACCAGGAAAGCAATTCCACTGTGAGAAATGACTCTGGTGGTTGCTTCTCCCACATAACCCGAGTGGCATGGGAAGGAATCACAACAAAGCAGCACTCACACTGTAATAATACAGTAGGAAGTGGCTCTTGGAATTATTGTCCCATCCATATGCAAGGCTGGCATGTAAGTATTTAAAGCTGGCCCGCTAAATGTTCATTTGTAGAACATATCTACTGTAACCAAATGGCCAAGCACCTCTTTGGAGGGGGGCAGAAACTCTGCGGAAGGACCCATGCAGAAGACCCCAGGTTCCATCCTAAGCATCTCCTGTTGCAAGATCTGCAGATGCAGGGCTGAAAGAGAAGTTTGCATGAAATCCTGGAGGGCTGCTCTGAGCCAGATTAAGCAATGCTGGGTTGATGGCCTGAATCAGCACAAAGCAGCTACATACACTGGGCACATCAAGAGCAGGTGCAGTGTGTCTAAGCCTTTTTCAGTCTTTCAAAGGACCGTTTCCCAACACAATGCGCTTTTAAAAAAAATGTGCTACTTTTAGGGTTTGGATTGAAGTCCAAGGGTGACACTAGTAGAGAACAAAAGTGTGCGGTGACAAAAAAGAACAGGCAGCAGTTTTCTGATTTCCCTTCCACTGCAGCCAGCCTCCACTGTCTTTGAGGGACCAGATGGTCTGATGGTCTGCAGGCTTTTTAACAGGATATCTGGATTTTCTACAGTCCTTCAGGGGTTTGAACCTTCTTCTATGAAGCCATTTTGGCTTGGAGTGCTTAGGGTCCCAGGGGACAGACTGTGTTCCAGGATCCCAAATGAAGGCAAAACAACGTAACGTATTAAAGGTGGCTTTTGCATCTAGCAGTGACTGATAACTTCAACTTATTAAATTGTGCACTGTCTCACAGTTCCTAAAAGTGTGAGATCAAGTACAATTTAATAAGCAAATGTTTTTAGAAACAGTGTAAGACACCAATAATAGATCAGATTAATATGCAGGTTTTGCAGAAACATAAAAGCAGGCAGCCCATCTGAAGCATGGTAGGTGAAGCAAAGAGGACAAGGCAATCAGAATTTGATCTACAGGCCTCTGATTCCTTCTGATACCCCCAAACTGCATCTGGTTCTGTTCATGGGTGTGCCTGTACACATCCTAAATTGGCCCTCACATTGAGACAGACAGGTCTTTTGGCATCAAATTTATTTTATTTGAATGTGAGTTGCTTTTTATCATGTAACCTCAAAGTGGCTCATGTTTTCAATTAAAACACACACACAGGAAACACACACACACACAGAATTAGACAGTATAAAACCACAGTGGGACGGACACACACACACACACACACACACACACACACACACACACACACACA
>JAJKFI010000014.1:15021692-15111905 GCA_029204185.1 Lerista edwardsae
TTTGCTGATCTGTAGATTTGCTGAATCCTAGCCACTTAAATAATTGGACTGTGGTGTGCCTTCCCTTTTGATCCTTATCTGCTTTTTAAAGAGAAAAGTATGGTAAAACAACACCCACAGCTCTCCTAAAGAATAGAACATTTAGAGAAGCTATTCTCAACAGGAGTCATATGGCCCCCTCACTCGGGCACATTTGAAGGAGGAACATTTGAAGGTGACCACAAATTGTGCCCTGGAACCTGAGAAGAGCTCTTAAGGGCAATGCCGAATGGATTGCGTCCATGGCAGGGTGACGAAACTGCGCCCCCCCGGCATGTTGCCCCACCCCCGTGCGTTAGCCTACCATGCCTCCCTTAGCCTGGAAACGCTCTGTTTCTGAGCGTAAGGGAGGCGTGGGGGGGGGGGGGGGCCAAAAACTGTGTGGTTTCGCCCCGCTGCTGCCCAGCACCCCATGGCTTGTGCCACCTGTCGCATCCGGGTAGGTATGCGCCTGCTTAAGGGCCTGTAGTCCCTCCCCAAAAAGGTTGAGGGCACAATCCTTAACTAAATTAGGCCGGCATAAATTAAGCCAGCAAAGTTTGGCCAGCGCAAGGAACACCGTAAAGTATGTTTGGACCACTCTTGGAGTCAGAGAGGCCAGCACACAGATATGAGCCATCCTCCCTGACTCTGAGAGTAATCCAAACATGCTTTACGGTGGCCCTTGTGCTGGCCAAACTTTGCTGGCTTAGCTTATGCCGGCCTAACTCAGGATTGCGCTCTGAGAGTGGCTGATTTAGAGAACAATCCAGCCATTATTTTTTTTCCAAGAGAGAGTAATTATGTTTTGCTCACACTTATGGGTTACCCCCCAAACAGTGGGGCCCTTTGGGCCCTTATAAGTGAAGGGAAAAAGACTGCTCCCATTTTTCAGCTTTTCTTTGCAGGCTGCAGTGTGAAAAATATTGTGTCTAAGGAAGCCAAACAGAAGATATTGATCCACAAAGCGCCTATTTGGTTAGAAAAATGTAACCTCCTATCCTCCTTCTTTTCTAGGCCAAGACAAGAGAACATGTTCCAAGATGAGCCTCTGTGTGTTTCCTTTTTTATAAGGGGAGGCTGGCACTGCTGTGGTATTGATTGGGGGCAAGAAAACTATCGTAACATTTTAAGACCCCCTGCCCCGCTCTTTGGAGTAGAGGACTTCAACCAAGCATGCAGACCTACAGCTTTGTAGTTCTGTCTAAATAACAGCAACAGTGCTGAGACTGCATCCTAAAAACGTGCCGGGACACCAGCCTACAAACAATGCTACCTTTCTTTGTTACATTTCACAGTGTCTGACAACTTTCAACCACAGGAAAGGAGCTGCTTTGAAGAAGTCTCTTGCTAAGTCAAGATCTAGCATGGAGCTTATACATGTTAGCCCTCAGGGCTCTAGGACTGTCAGCAGCTTTTTGTTTTATTTTTTAGCTGAGTTGGGATTTTTTTCTTCAAAAGTTCGAGGGGAAAAACACTGGAGTAGTAAAAGCAAACTAAAATTGGGGAAAGGAGCAGTTAATATCACCTCAGTGGAAATAATTTTACTCTTTTACTCATTTTACATGCTTAGCATGGATTTTAAACGGACAATCCCACTGACATTAATTGACATTATCACTTGGATTCAAAGTGTATAAATGAAGAAGGAATCTCTGAGGCAAATGGATTTAAAACATGACTAGTTTTCTATGGTATCCTATTTGGATGGTAGGTTTTTTCAGCAAGAATTTGCAGCATGGAAATTTCAGAATTCTATCATAAATTCCTTCTGATTGTATTACTTCATTTTGTGCCTATTATGGGTCCAAGCTACCTAAAAGACTGCCTTCTCCCAAACATTCCAGCCTGCCCTTTTAGGTCATTTAAAGGGTTCTCCTTCATGTGTTGCCTCTATGCCAAGTTAAAGGGATGGCGAGCCTTCTCTGTAGTGACACCACAAATACAGAATCCTCTTTCATAGGAATTGAAAACTTCCCCTTCTCTTATATCTTTTCAGAGAGTGCTCCAAACATACTATACCTATTTTGTCTGGCATTTGGATGCTGGGTAGATGATTGCCTCTAGAATAGTGCTGTAGTTTTACTGGTCCCTCAGACAATTCCCCCCCCCCCTAGTTGACCTAATGAGATGTGTTGGGTCTTGCCCTGTTTTACACATTGTGTGTGTGTGGATGTTAAAATTAAGGTTTAATGCTTTTGTTCTTGTTTTTAATTAATTTTGTTTCCTGTTTCTAATCATTGTTGTTTTTATATTGTAATTTTCTTACGTAACTCTAAGCCACTCTGGGCATTTGCTTCAGGGTAAGACAGGGTATTAAGTCTTCTAATTAAATAACAACAACAACAACAACAACAACAACACCCCACCCTTCCACCATACATACTGTTTCCATCTTCCCAGTTTATCCTTACAACAATTCTGTGATGAAGGTTCATCTAAGAGATGGGGCACTGCTCAAAGGTTGCCCAGGAAATTTCCTGACTGAGTGGGGATTTCAACCTGAGTCTCTCTAGTCCTAGTTCAGCTCTCTGACTGCTATACCATACAGACGTTTAACATTCTCGATTAACTAGGAGAATGTGGTGACATTCAAAATGATGGCAACTTTTAAAAGCAAACCCTTGTGGAAAGATGCCAATGAAATTCCCCTCAGCTGGATTCGGAAACAAATTTAAGGGGCTTGTTAAAGCTTGCCTCCAAGGAGAGGCAAACTTTACAGCCCCCCAAATTCTTTTCCAACTCAGATGAAAAGCCAAGCGGAAAAGATCTGCCATTTCCCTCACTCCATGGCTCCATTACATTAAATAGAGGCTGAACAGGGGATCTGTGAAGGGCTGCCCCCCCCCCGTTCCTTTCCCAGGGGGCACCACTTTAAAAACAGCATCGAAAGCAGCTATGGAGAATTCTCTGCTGTCTGCTTCCAAGGATCTTTTTAAGAGGTGCCCCTTGGGAGAGGAATCAAGGGGGGAACCCATGGGCGATTCTTTGGGTTGTCTTTCCGTCCTTTCCCATCAAAAAGAACTGCTTTTTGGGACTTGGATTGGCTCAAAAACAGAATCATTTGTTTCCTGTTTTAGAAAATAACTCAGTTCTTTCCTAAAATAATATGAAGAAAACTCACACATCTGTATTCATTAATGAGGGGTTTACCCAATAAAGAAGACTGATGCTTGGAAAGAGTTCGACCAATGCTCAGAATTACGGAAAATTTTAAGCTTCCCATTTGACCAGGTATAGATAGGTCTACCTTGGATGAACAGCTTTCTGGATATATGAAATCTGACCCAACATGACAATTTGCCTACTTGATACTGCAGATAAATTGTCACTTTACCAGTTTATCCTTCCTAAGAATGCCCATTAAAACATCAAAAACCTGTATTCTCACTCTTTCCACTAAGCGAAGATATCGCTATGCAAATCTGCGTATTTATTTGCTAACCACTTCCCACCCTGACATGTGCTTTTTAAAAACATGCTACAAAATTAGCCTCTGTGGATTGGCCCGATTTAGGGTCATTTTATTGAGACAGGAAAGCATAGAAAGCAGAGCCATGCGCTCCGTCCATACCACCTCTGTTGTCGAATCCCTGCTGATTCCTTCCCCAACAGCTGTGATGAACTAACCCTCACTCTCATTAGGTTATATGCAAAGAGTGATGAAAGGGAACATAGAGCCGTGTCACGTTGAGCAGTCAGGAAACAAACCTTTGACACAAAGCAGCAGGCAGATAATAAGACTCCGTGGTTGACAACAAATGAGACTACACTTAATTTGCTGTGCAGTGTTCATGTAATTAGATACATTTGGTACAGGCAAGAAAGGAGACAGCTAGAATATGGTCATGATGAATTGGGGGACCCTCTGTCAGGCTTTGATCATATTAATCATAAAGCCCAAGCTCAGCAACTCAATTTTTCTTCAGAAGAGCTACTCTCACTTTTCCAGAGGGGAAAATATGTGATCATTTTGGAACAGGATTTTTGTATTTTTTTAAAAAAAATTATTTATGGAGGTTATAACACAATAGTTGTGAGAACTGTTTATTGGCATAATATCGAATCGTTATTTCGCATTCAACTATGGAAAATGGCTATCAGTTATGGACAGCTGATTCATTATAAATCAATGTAGAGATCCCAAAGTTCTCTCAGTGTGGTGAATTTAACCAGAGATTTTTGTTAAGCTGTCAAATTGACAAGGGCCATATTTCGGTAACTGAGAGCACAATTCAAATTGGACAACTCACCAGCGCAGTGGTTCCTGCGCAGGTGGCGGTTTTTGCAAAAGTGTCATATTAGCACACCTCGAGATTAAGCAGCACTGGTGGGGAGCAGTTGCGGACACAGCCAAGTGGGCCACCCACCAGGGACAAAGAAGGGGGAGCACTGTCCCCTCCACTGGTTACCTAGCCCCATGGACCGCTCTGGCACGCCCCCACGCCATACCAGGCTCCATTTCAGAGCTGTACGGGGACAAGGGAGGGAGATGCTGGCCACCTTGGTGCCACTCTTCACCAGCATTGTGCCCAGGGCATTTGCCCCCACCCCATCCATGGTAGAACTGCAACTGGCGGGGAGGCCTATGTCACCCCACTGATGGTGCATCCAAGAAAAGACAGAGGTCTTCCTGGTCAGGAAATCCTCGATGCAGGTACTGAGTCATCTATCCACTCTAAATGGGGTTGTACTCCCCCTGCAAGAATGAGTGGGAGTGCTCCTGGACTGGCAGCTCTCTTTGGAGAACCAGATGGCAGTGGTGACTAGAAATGCATTTGTCCAGCTTGCCCAGCATTTGCCTCCCCTTGTCCCCGTGCAGCTCCAAAATGGAGCATGGTTTGGCGGGGGGGGGGAGCATGTGCCAACTTCAACCACGGTGATCCATGCCTTAGTGACTTCAAGACTGGACTACTGTAATGTGCTGTATGTGAGGCTACCTTCAAAGATGGTTCAGAAGCTGCAATTAGTGCAGAATGCAGCAGCCCAGGTGGTTACTGAAGCCAGAAGGTTGGATTCTATTGGACCACTGCTCCCGTGGCATGACTGGTTGCCTATTTGTTTCCAGTCCCAATTCAAGGTGCTGGTATTGACCTTTAAGGCCCTTTATGGCTTGGGACAAGGTTATCTGAGGGACTGCCTTCTCCCATATATTCCAGCCCACCCTCTTAAGTCATCCGAAAGGGCTTTCCTTTCTAGTTCCGCCTCCGTCCCAAGTAAGAGGGATGGCGGTACAGAGGCAAACCTTCCCTGCAGTGACATCATAATTATAGAATTCCCTTCCAGGAGAATTAAGAACTACTCCTTCTCCCATGGCTTTTCAGCAAGCGCTCAAAACAAGCCTGTTTTGTCTGCCATTTGGTTGATGGGTGGGTGTTTGCCCTCTGCACCTTGGTATTAGTGCTGTGCTTTGACTGCTTCGTTTGAAGGCGTGCAGCCTTCACCTATCCCCATTAC
The DNA here is from genome assembly GCA_029204185.1 of Lerista edwardsae. Classification (NCBI taxonomy): domain Eukaryota; kingdom Metazoa; phylum Chordata; class Lepidosauria; order Squamata; family Scincidae; genus Lerista; species Lerista edwardsae. Next base: position 15,027,168 of record JAJKFI010000014.1, read on the forward strand.
CTGTCATTGACAGAAAAAAGCACCAGAAAAAGATGCTCAAACATTGATTTCCCTATATTTACACAAGCCTGCAAACTGCAGGAGCTCAGCTGTTTCCAGGGCAATTAGGAACTACCAGATTTTTGAATAGCCTCAGGGCTTGAAGCGATCAGGTATCTGATCTTTCCATTACCCATGTTTTCACAGGAGGTACTGCGGGACCCAACAGAAATTGGGTCTTGACTCACCAGGTGGGTTCCGACCGACAGTTTAAGAAACTGCTCTACGTTGTGTTTTTGGGTTTTCCGTTTTAACTGTCTAGTTATTTTTCTTATTGTTGTGATACATGGTACATTTTATTATGGCGCTTAGTAAGCTGCCTTGGACATTTCTTTCGGTATGGGAAAGGCAGGATACATTTTTTCAAACAAACAAACAAACAAACAATATGCTTTCAGGCTACTTCCAAGCCAAGGTTTCCCGTAAACATGCAGACTTGTATATTAAGTTAACATTCTAAATCTGGTGATTATTGAAAGCTCGGCCCCTTTTGCCGAGCTTTCCACACCTTTTGCCAAGGAGACAGAGAGGGACTATCACTTCTTGATGTGGACTTACCATTAGCAAAGTGAAATACAAACATTTATATAACATAGGGAAGTATTAACTGAGAAATGTTTTTTTAAAATTTCTTTGACCTCAACTGTATGTGTTCTTTTTCTTTTCTTTTCCTATGTGTTAAATAATAAACTGAACAGCTTGGGTAAAATAAACTGAGTAATGTCTGAGGATGAATTCTACTAGGCTTATCTCATGTTAATGCTTTGTATTTTTGGTTAAACAAGTTACGGGCAGCCCAGTCCTCAGCTGCCTGGCTGCCACGGGTGCAGTGGTACCCAAACAGCTACTGCTGCATCCAGTGGCATCCACCGGAGGCTCCTTGGGGAAGGGGACATTTGATACCCCGGGAGATCTGCCAATGGGTCTCCTCGTGTTTGTACAAGCTATTTCGCTGGCATTGAGGTGAAGCCCTCCATGTTGGGCCATGTGGCCTGACACAGAGATCAGGATCTGTCAGCGAAAGTAGCCACCAGTCCCACCAGCTCTGCCCATCTCCCACCCAGTTACACCCACCCCCCCAGCCCAGAATCAGCATAACACAGGTGGCTGGTTCACTTACTGGCTGCTTTTGCTGCATTGCCGCATCTGGGCAGTGGTTTCTGGCACTGCAGCAGTGTGGGTTGTAAGCCCTTACTGCTTGCACAGGACGTGCCTTACGGCACATTTGCAATACCACCACGGGTGGTGTCCATGAGCCCTAAAACATAGGTCCTTAGGTTACAATCCTATCCACTCTTATCTGGGAGAAAGCCCCATTGACTATAATTGGGACTTACTTCTGAGTAGACATGCCTAGGATTGGGTTCTAAGAAGATGTACAGTAGCTCTTGGGGTGAGTGATTAGAGAAGCGATTTTCAACCTGAGTGCTGTGGCATACTGGTGTGCCACGAGAGTTTGGGAGGGGGTCTTTTTTTTGGGGGGGGGGGGGGAGCCCTCCACCAGGAACATGGCATGCCTTGTCAATTGTCATAAAACTGAGGGTGTGCCTCAACAATTTTAACACCTTATCAGTGTTAGACATGAAGACTCTCTCACATGTGGTCTTATATTGCCCACTCCACCAAACATTACGAAATCAACACCTATCTCCTTTTCTGCGTAGATAGGCTTATTGCCCAGATGTCATCCGGATGAGGCATTTATTGTCATCGGCGGACCCAACTATCACTGATACTGGGGACCTTCTTAAAACACTTAATGAGACACTGTGGTCCCTTTTAGGGTAGTAACGGGGAGCACAATTGTCATTCCAACTAATTTATTGTTTGATAGTATGTTCTTGCTTTTACGTTTCTTGCTTGTTTATCTATTTGTTGGTTTGTGTGAGCTTTTGCTTGTGTTTGCGTGATTATGCCAATAAAGGTTTCTGATTCTATATGAAATGAAGATGTGAGATGACAAACGTAAATATCTGGATTAGAGATTGAAAGTTGGCTGATCTATATAACTAATAATCCATTAGATCTCCAAACCGAAGAAGCAACTTATATTTACTCAAAGTTCCTACAGCTCAATAAGCCATTAGGTGGTAGAAGAATGGCTGATGTGTAGCATGTTAAAAGTGATTTAGATCCAGTGGTAGCTGGAATAATGAGACTGGGGCGGTCTCTGGCAAGGCATTAGGCAAGGTAAAGTGAGTTGCACCAGTGTCAATTTGAAGAGGGGGAGAGGGCAGTAGATTTGAGGCACGCTTCACTCTGCTGCAGCCACTACCTCCCTCCAGACTGCCGTGGATACAACTCGAACTGTACTGATCCATTTTCCTTTCAGGAGCTTCCTGCAGGAGCTCCGGTTTAATTTACAGTAACTGTGTGAATGAAGGGGCACCTTCATTTGCATGGTCCCTTTAAATAAAACATGGAAGTCCTGCCCTTCTGCAATTGAAGAAACTGCAACTATGAAGAATAAGTGGCTCATTTTTTTTAATTGTGCAAAGGCAACGGACATAAGGCAGCATTGTTTTGTTTTGTTTTGTTTTATTATATTGTTTTAATATTGTTTTTATATTGTTTTTTAATGTTAAATTTTATATTTTTTGTAATGCCGCCTTGGGTGCCTTCGGGCATAAAGGCGGGATAAAAATATAATAAATAATAATAATAATAATAATAATAATAATAAAATTATGCATCATTCTGGGTTGAACTGCCACTGAAGAAGATCCCCTCTAGTAGAGTTTACCAGAGACCCTCAGAGGATGTTAGGAAAGGAGAGCACTAAAAACTCGCCAGAGGATCCCAGCAGAAACATTGCTTGAGAGTGCCATACAATAGTAGCCCTGACAGCTTTAGATCACGCTGGCATACGTCTTCCCTTCTATTGCCAGGTGCAGAGGAGACTACGAGGACATGTGTTAGCAATAAGGGAAACTGAAGACACTGCAGTAGAAGCTTGGAACAGAGGCGGATCTACAGGGAGGGCAAAGCTCTAAGTGTTGCAAGAAGCCTTACCCTGTCATGTAAATCCCTCCTCTCCCTTGCTGCTGTAGCCAGTAAGCAACGCCAAGATGTTGCTTTTCCCTCTGAGGATTGGCTAAAACAGTGCAGGAGAGGAGTGATTTCCACTGCAAGGTAAGGCTTCTTGCAAAACTTAAGAGCTTTGCCCTCCCTTAGATCTGTCTCTGGCTTTGAAAGGAATTAACTCCCACAACAGTATATAGATTTTTGTTTGAAGTTAAAGGTTTAGAGCATTCTCTAAATGCTGCCAACCCAAGCCCACTTCGACGAAAATCATCGTTTTCTATTTCAGGGGCTGAACCCATATTTATTTATTGACCTTAAAGCCGTGTTCAGGTCTGCTTTCTGAATCCCCTTGTTGGGGCATTTCCCAGCAGCAATCAACATGCTAGCCATGCTTTGGGGAGTCCAACAAGGGACGCTCAGGACAGCCAAGGAGGCACATTTTGTCCCAGGCACCGTGCCTGGTATTTTTGGCAACAATGAAGCAGTTAATAACCTTTTTCAAAGACCTCCGCAAGTCTTCATTGCATGAAATTGCCCAGCTGTCAGACCTTCTGACTTTCCTTCATCCTCACAGCAGTTCCTCCCCGTCTCAAGAAGGGATATCCGGAAACAGCGCATTCCAGATGAGGAAGGAGAGAAAACACTCAGCTGTGCAGCTCTTCATTACATTATGACACCACATATTTTTCTCCTCACTGAGTGCAGCAGGATTTGGAAACAGCCAGAGCAGCCCATGGACACAGCTCTGGAGACCTTTTCTTCTCCAAAATCTAATCTTTCTCCCAATAAGTTCGTCTCTTTCTATCACCGAGTGCTGAGAAAGGATCCCAAAATGTAAGCCTATTAGGAAATGGAGGTATGTCAATGATAAAAGCCAGGTCTGGCCTGGATTTGATGGAGTAGAAGGAACAAATACGGCTGTGTTTACATCAAGTTCTGCAGGATAAAATAATGCAAAATGTGACACTGGCCTCAGAATTCATTTCTATAAGGATTTTAGGCCAGAGCATGGGATGTTAATTTTTTTGACTCTGCAACATTTCTTCAGCTTAAATCCTCCCCTACTATACTGTTATTAGCTGCAGAGGGGAAACCTTATGGATACGCTTTGTTCCCTTGTGTTTTTATCTCCACATCTAGTAACAGCTGTGGAGTGATGTACGGAATTGGGACTGTGGTACGGTGGGAAAGAGTTAGACATAAAGTGCCATGCATGCTGACAATCTAGGCAAATAATAACAACACCCTCCTTTCCCAACATAAACTGAAGCCCTACAAAGCTGCTTTTTGATAAGGAAAAAGTCATGGAACTCCAACATTACATCTAGACTGGCGCCCAGGTTTCATTTAAAAAACAAAACAAGTTTCTAGCCCTGATGGCTGCAAAGCAGTGCTTGAAAAAGATGTCCCCTGAAATCTCAGAAACCAAAACATAGCTGAGTACAATTTCCAGTACTTGAGAGACTAGGTTCAAGTACTTTTAGCCCTCTGCCAATTCTAACTCTAGCAAAACCAAAATAAATTATGCAGATGAAAAGCGCAATCCTAACCTGGACTTAGGCCAGCTCAAGTCACTTATGCCAGCCCAGGAGTGTCGCAAACGCACTGTAAAGTGCATTTGGACGCCTGTGTGCCAGCCTCTTTGAGACTGATGCAAATGCACTTTACGGCGCATTTACAATACTCCTGGGCTGGCACAGGTGACTTGTGCCTGCCTAACTCCAGGATAGGCTTGCACCCTACAACTATAATTTATTCAATTATAGAATAAATTGTGTAAAATAAGGTCCAGAACAAGCATGCAAAAACCCACATAGAAACACACATTTTCCATGGTAGCACGTGTTTGGATGTGAAATCCTTTCCACAGATAAACCCCTGGACTGGAGTGAATGTGTAGTTGCAAATCCCACAAGGATTGACAGTCATGTATGTGATTTCCCATGGATTTACTGCGCATTTGGTATAGGCCAAAACTAGTCACAGAATTAATCTAATAATAGCTTTGGATTTGCACGGCATAATTCAAATGTTTTTAACATGACACACACACAGGGTTTGATGATGCAAAAAACAGTCCTTGTTCAAATGGCTAGGACCTGGGACAACTTACTGTTTCTGCTGACCCCTACTGCTCTGACATGACGCCTTGATGGCTACTGAATCCAAAAGCTAGCCCTAGGCTGTGATCCTATGCACACATTGAATTCAATGGGACTGACTTCTGAGTACATGTATTTAGGATTGTGCATATGATTGTCTCCCTCAAGCCCAACCTCACCTGATAACTCTCCTGATGCTGACGCAGGTATGCCAACTTGCCATGCACTACATCCCATGGGGGTGTTTGTGAAGGCTTCCTCAATTTATCCTGGGGTAAGCATTCACTGCCTGATTTGTCTATTTAAACCTGCACCAGCTATTTAAACCTGCATCACTATCCAAGTGGACCTGGGTAAGTGGGTCAAGGCTGGGAAGAGTGCTAGGGTACCAGCAGAGCTGGGCAACTGATCCCGCCCCTTTACCTTGGCACCTCTGGCTCCAGGCTCTAACTCCACCTCGCCGACATGTTCCTCCTATCCCCGTCCATCACCTATATTGGCTTACTGCTGTGTGGCTACTTAACCAGTTGCGTCAGTGACCAGGCTCCACTGAATAGTGTTTTGACACCGCCATTACACACACTGTGTCACTGGAATAGATGTTCCAATGATGCAATGGCTGATTGGAGCTCTGGTCCAAACCCAACTCTAGCCACAATAGCTAATTAGCCTATTTTTCTGCATAATTTATTCTGCCTCTTTTGGAGAGAAGATCTATGCAAGGCAACGAATACCTGCCCCTCTGGAAACCCTGGCTTTGATTTCCTGAGACTTCATCAGACATCGTTTCAAATTTTCAAGCCTCTCCATCCACAAGGATCGGAAATGTGCTTTCAAATGAGAAAGAATGAAATTCTTAAACTGCTGAATTCTGTTCTCAGTGTCATTTTTGTGCACTTATATGACCTGATCTCACAATTCTGGGCTATACACAATCTTGATTATCTTATGTGCAGTGTTTATTATATTTTTAGGCTCCCTTTCTATTTAAAATATGCAAAGAGGCATCCAATAAAATAATTAAAATTGCATAACAGCAACATTAGGTCCTTTAAATTAAAACAGTACGTATTTAAAAGAATGGTGAAACAGCACTTGTAGTAATAGTTTCTAAAAGGTCTGGGAGAATAAAAAGGGTTTTGAAAACCAATAGTGCAGGCATTAGGTGAGCTGCCCTGGGGTTTTGTTTTCCATAGGTTGGATGTCACCACCTGCTTCATTTTCAGAAGCCTAGGAGGGCCTCTGAAGATGACTTTATTGTACTTCTGGGACATGTGGGAGGGATTCCTTCAGGTACCCAGGTCCTGTGCCATGTAGAACTCTAAAAGGCACTTTGAATTGTGTTCAGGAATGGAACACAAATCAGTACAGCCGTTTGTGCCCCAGCAGAATACATTCCCGATGAAGATCTTCATTAGCAGCCTGAACTAAGTGTAATTTCTGCAAAGTGTTCAACAGCAGTCAATATACAATGCACTGCAGTGGCCAATCCTAGTGGGTATCACAGGTAACTAGCAATGGGTGCAATAACATTTTTGCATATGTTCCAGGTAAAGCACGATAGCCTTGCAAGTTAAATACTGCTTCAGTACATTGTTTACACTGAAATTTTTTCTTCTCATGGAATGTAAGTAAAACATAGTGTTTGTCGCCAATAAATGGAAAACACTAAAAAATAAAATAAAAAAAATAAGGTGGAGGTTTCTATTAAACCCCTCAGTTTGTGTTAATGGCCAGAAACGTAATAAAACTGATCATGGTAGCATGATTGATCAGCAATAGAGCAAGGCATGTCGCTGAATGATGACCTGCATACAAAACGATGCACTCCTGTGATTTTTGTACTGTGGACTTTCCTATACGTCAGTTATATTCAGGTTGAGAAACCTACATAGAAAAACTATTGGTGGCCTCTGGTGAAGCAAAGAATAGAATTGTTTGCTGTTACAGAAAATCCTTACTCTAGAAGTTGCAGCATATTTCCTCCCTCTCCTTGTCATTAAAGCAAAACACAGGTAAGAGAAGGAGGTTGCACCTCCAGAGCAAAACTGCGAAACTTACCCATGAATAGCATGAATGGTGTGAGGTTCATAATGGTATCTTCCTTCCTGGTGACGCATGTCAATTGGCAAAGGAGCGTGGAAGGCTGGAAAAATATGCTGTGGAACTGTGGAAGAAAAGAAGAAAAGGAACTTCAAAAAAACATATTCGTTTTTTTTTAAAAAGCAACCCATTTCAAAGGCAACTAAAGCTCCATGCATTTCAGAGAAAGTGCGGAGCTATACAAGGGGATCTTCGTGATATCAGCGCTATCATACACCAGAGAAGGGGAATGAATAAATAATCAAAGTCATTTGGAGAAATCCTACATCTTCGACATAAAAGGTCTCCAACAGGGTTTTTGACAAAGACAAGCAACTAAGCGCTCTTTGAACTCTGGGAGATTATAGGAAACACCAAGGAATGCTAACTCACAACACAAATCAGACTCGACAGGGCTTTGCGGGACCTAGACCAGCATCAATTTCACTGCCAGGAACGGCAGCAGAAGCACCTTTCCCTAAGGTGTGTGTACACACACTCACACACAGAGTATGAAGCTTGGAAATATTTAACTAAGGGTAGAAAAGCAAGCAGAGAATAAATGTGAACTCTATATTAAGGACTGGCTGGAGAGGAACAGTGGCTGCGGTTCCAAGAAAGGAGACCAAATTGGCCTCACTTGTCGTCATTTGTGGCCCCATTTTTATTCAGTTGAGGACCTTGTTTCATCTTCCATAAAGTGGTCTCCAAAGATACAGAACACCTACACTGATTTATGAAAAAGGCAAACTTTAATATTTATTACTGATCCCAAAAGCTAACAGTGAGAAAATGTGGAGAGTTGTCAAACAAAGGCAAAATTGAGGTTATTCTTCGCCGCTGAACAAAAATCATCACTATAAACAGCAATTGCTCATACAGCTGCTAAGTAATAATAGTGCCTGATAGACTAATCAGCATGATAAAGAGATTTAGAGCCCAATCCCAGTTCCCCCAGCACTTGTGCAGCCAGGCCAACAGGGCACATGCTGCATACTGTGGGGGCAGTCATCATGGAGGCCTCCTCAAGGTAAGAGAACTTTTGTTCCCTTACCCTGGAGGAAGTCTCCACTTCCTCAACTGGTCTCTTCAGATATATGGCAATTTTGCTGGCTTATGTCTAACAGCCCAATCCTATGTTGCGGTGGAGCAGGGAGGCAGGTGGGCCTGCACCAAATCCAGCGCAATATAGAAGGCCTGAGGAGCCTCCCCAGTGGGTCCCTCATATCTGTGCCTCTAAATAGGAGGCGCCGCTCTGAAGTGGCCGCACAGCCAGAATCAGGGCCATGCAGCTCACAGACGGGGCCTTGGATGCAGCCTAACAGGAAAGCCACCGCCTAGTCACAACCCTCACGCAGGCCCAATCCTCCCTTCCTTTCGCCAGTTCTGCTCCTCCCCCACCCCAAATCTACTTACTGGTTGCTGGCACTGCTGGAGTGCCAGCGACGCTTCTCTGTGGCACTGAGGTCAGGCGCAAACTAGAGCCAGTCCCGCACCAACACTCCCTCTTCCCTTGGTGTTAGGAAGGTGCTTTACATACCTCTGGTGATGGGCCTCTGCATTGGGCTGCAATCCTATCCCTACTTCCCTGAGGGTAAGCCCCATTGACAATAATAGGACTTACTTCCAAGTAGGCATCCATAGGATTGGGCTGTTAGGCTCGTGAGGGATCATGAATGTTTTTGGACCGCATAGAATTCTTCATCAGACAAAATAAACATAATAGCATCTCATAGGAATATTAAAAAATGAAAAATTTTATTAGTGCTTTAAGACTTCAGTGTTCATAACAGGCAATTTATAAACAAAACAAATATTACCAGCCACTGTTAATTTCTAGTGAATGGAACCTAAAGGATTTTTTGTTTTGTAAATGTGCAGTTTCTGGACAGTTTGTTAACATAGCGCTAAGTACAACTCACTTGGTAAACGGCCATACAAAGAGTGTCTATAGTATAACCCTGTGTTAAATTATTGCATTCAGAGTTCTTCTAATGTATGCTAATGAGATAAAAAATTACTTGTAGAATACTTGTGGACCTTTTGGTAGTGATGTAAAAGCAATGGAATAGACTTGTGTTTGTAAATTTGCAAGGCATTGTAATATTCATAACAAACTCTAGATGAAGTTAATTTCACGGATTTAGCTTATGTACATTTTAATTTAAACTAAAAAAAAATAGCTGATATGTGAACTTGAAAAACACTCTGTTGGTTCTAGGAAAGCACATCTTCCAAAAAGAAAGCTACAGGCCAGGACCGAAGTGATGTAAGTGAGCAAAAGTCCAAGGACAATTTCAACAGAGTTTTATCATAAGAATGTCAGAAGAGCGCTGCTAAATCAGATCAAATGTTCATCTAGTCCAGCATCCCATTTCCTACAGTGGCCAACCAGCTGTCTCCGGGATGTAGCGAAAGCAGTGAGATCTCTACTGCTTTTGCTTCCCAGCAATTAGCTTTCAAAGATGCACTGCTTCTGAAACTGGAGGTAGCGTATATATGCCATTACTAGGAGACATTGATAGACTTGTCCTCCATGAATTTCTTTTAAGGCCATCCAAGCTAGTGGCCAACACCACATCCTGTAGTAACAAATTACAAAGATTAATTCTGCACTGTGTGAAATATTTCTTTATATCTATCCTGAATTGCCTGCAGAAGTAATTATAGAGGGTGAGTCATAATGATCTCCGGGATTTTGGCGAGCCATAACACCATAAAGGAAAGGGATATGGAACCACAGTGCATGGTGAAGAGAACCTCTCCAAATTTTGTTTGCGTATGCACCTGGGAATCATTGCATCCTTGGTGGGTAGGGGGAGTTTCCATCAGGTAGGATGGCCTCAGGCACAGAGAAAGCTTACTACATTTTGGAGTTTGCATAAACTGAGACCATCGTGGTTCAATGGCACTTTCGTGCTCCATTTCCTCTGGAGCTACATTAAGGACAAGGTGTTTGTGCTACCCCAGCCCTGAGATTTAATGGCATTGAAACAATGTGCTATCATGGCTATCAAGTAGACCAGGCAATGCTGGTGCAAGTATAGGCCAAATTTGATTACAGGAAAGATATTTGCTGTGTCACAAAGTGCAGACACATCCAGCATTTCTAAGATCCGTAAAAAAGCTTCGAACATTTCTCTTTCTATTACCATTAACTATACAGTATTACCTATATACTTTTCCATTACAATGTAGTGGAACACTAAAATTCCAGAGACCATGATGACTCACCCTGTATAGCCTGGTTTTCATTAACACCCCATTTACATCGGTGCCACATCCTGTCTTGTAAGCATGGCAATGTAAGTAAAAATACAACCGGAATTGTGCAATCTCTTGCTCTTGTTACATTTTTTATCCCAGGACTAGAGAAGGATGTAGGCAAAAAGGCATATACTTTGGAAGCATTCTTTCTCCTGCCAGATGATGCAGACTTTAGATTAGGTGGAAAATATGTTTTGTTTTGAAATTGTATAATATTCTATCACATGATTCAAAGAAGCCCTCAAGCCTACAAGGGATTGAGATTGCAAAAATCTAGTAAGTAAGCAAAACCCCAGAATGTGTTCAAAGCCACATTTTAATATATGTAGAGAAGTGTGGTAGGGAGAAAAATTGCAACACTACATCAGCTGCCCCCAATACAGTCAGATCTTATCTTGCAAGGACATCTGCTGTTTTCAAAGCTGTGCTGCACTTGTTTCCAGTTATTCTGACTGTTGTAGCTTTCTTCACTTGTGTGCTCACAGCTGCAGCTTCCTCCAATTTCTTTGCCGACCCTGTGGCTTTGAGTCTCAAAGATTCACCAAATGTAGGAAAGAGGGAAGTAAGGACGATTAAGAAGGGCTGCAGTTATGATGAACTCAGTGACAGGAAAATCTGTAGCTTCCAGGACTGCAAACAGCAGTATATTTTTTAAAAAAAATGCTGCACTGGGTCTAGGCCTGGTAACCTTACATGGAGGGTGATGGACACACTAATTGTCCAGGGGCAGCATGGCCATCCTCATCATTGCATCTACCAAGACCCCCAGAGGCTGCCACTCCCCTGTGTATGACCAGCAAGCCCAGTATAGGATGTCCTAGGCAACTGAGGAGTTCAATGCTCCTCAGGAGTTCAGTGGCTGATCCCTTAACTAGCACTGCAGCCAGTAAGTGTTTCTCATGTCCTATGATTACTTATGCATTTCTCAAGACTGGCTTCCCGGTTGCTGGGAGAACAGGAAGGAACACTAGTAAGGAGGGTTCTGGGCTAGAAAAGGGGCAGGGCCACATATGCCCATAAGGCCGGCCCCAATCTAAAGGGTCCATTCAGTTCCAGTGATGAGGATGTAGCAGTGTTATGCAAGGCTGAGGGTTCTGGCACCACAGCCATTGCAACAGCCTGAGGAGGCTATCCTAGGAAGTGGAAGGTGTATAACCTATTCTTCTCTCCAAACCAAACTGAGGCTATAGGCTCCTTCCCAGGTGATGGTAAGATTGGTCCACTGGCTTTCTGAGAGGGCCAGGGCAAGCATCAGCAGGGAGTCCCTGGTTGCTGGGCCCTTGGCAGCTCTTCAAGGATGTCTTGTGTGGGTACTGACATTTCCTTATTGGAATGCTGGCTCAAGATGGTTTTTAGAAAGTGATTCTACTCAAACAGAGGGTTTTCCTTGAACTCCTGGTAGGTTGAGGTACACTGTAGTCAGAGGCGTCATCCTACCGGAACGGGGCGGGACGTTTTTGCCCGCCCGCCCCTGCGCCTGGATCGCTCTGTAAGAGAGCTCTTCTGGGCGCTGGGAGGCGTTGCCGGGCGCTGCAAGGGGCGGGGAGCCACAGCTCACCTGTCCATCCCCGTGGCGTTCCAGATCCTGGCGCCAGCAGCATTCCGGTTGCTGGCGCCAGTGAATGACGTCACTGACTGTAGCATGAAAAGGTTTACTTTTTGAGTGTGCAATAGACATTACCTGTCCTCAGAAAAAAACCCCTGACCCCTGTGTTTCTGCATGAGCGGGAAGGAGGCAAGCTCAGCAGATGTCCTTGTGTTGAACAGTACAATAGGCAATCCCCTCCAAGGGCATGTGAGTTCAATGCTCTTATTCATCATTGGTGATCTGAATAATCCTACCCAATGCAGACAACATAGCAAAAGTGCTCCCAAAAGAGGCCAACATAAAAGGATGCCAACTCCTATGAGGATGGGTGCTTCTCTCGTGCTCTTGCATGAGCTTTCTTTCTTGTGGCCTGCAACTCTTATGGGCACATGCAATGTGCCCATTACTGGGTTCATAATAATGGCATAATGTTCATAGAACATATGGAGAAGACAGACTGTACCCCTCATCTTTCAGTTGTGATATCCTTTAACCCAGCACAGAAAGGATAGCTGTACTAGATGTTATTTCAGCTGCACAGTGGAGCAGATGCTAAAAGTTCCCCATGAAAATAAAACTGCTGCCAAGGCTGCTGAGAGGAGTGAAGCCCAGGAACTTTGGGGTAAAAAAGAATCGAAGCTCCATAGCAGCTTATTCTAAGACACAGGGGAAACCTGGCTGTGTGCTGCCGATCCTAATACATGGCAGCTTCTTTGCAGCTTAGCCAGTGTCAATACACCGTAAAGTAATAGTTAACACCCCACCCACCCCAAAAAAGGAAAAACACACACTAGTCAATATGAATCTATTATGAGTCTACCCACCCAGCTCCCACCTGGCTTCTCCTTACCCTAAACTAAACTAGCGCTGTAATAGTAATCTCATACTGCTGAAAGGGCCTGTGTAGTAGGAATCTTTTAAATAAAGATGCAGCCAGTCTACCTAAGCTGAAAATGCAAAATGACCTTATTTGCTCTTAAATATGACCAAAATCTCATTCACACTCCTGTTTTACAGCAGCTAAACCCAACAGTGCCAATCTCTGCCCTACTCAGTGCCAAGTAAAGTACTGCTTGGCAGGGACCTGGTCCCAAACTGTTTTTGGTGCCAGGGCTTAACTTTGAAAGAATCAATAAAAGAGAACACGTACAGAGTGCACTTTCTTTCCAATTAAAATGAGCAGAGGAGTCATTTGCTAGGGATAACACAGTCACGCACACGAGGTCTTTGTCTCATGTTGGATGGCCAGTTTGATGCATATACCCAACGTTTAGGAAGACAACTTCAGGCAATGATTTAGGGAAGTCAAAATGTGGCTAGCGCTATGCCTAATCATGCACCATGGCCTAGAGAAATTGGTACTGATTAATCCATCCCATTTGGTGTATCCTTCAGAGCAGGTGCTGATGTTTAGATGCCAGTAGGAAGGTGAAGATAAGAGCTGGTTTACACATTATTCTGAAAGTAGCAAGGCCACCAAGTAACAAGGCCACCAATTGTACAGAAAGATGTAGCCAATCCTGACTCTCTGATGAGGGAACCTTATGACAGGCATGTTTGCGAACAACTGTTCCTTGCTTTCATAGTTTGCACTCTTGGGTTCACAGTTTTAAAATCTTATCTGTAAACATAAGAATATAACATGTGTAAAGGCCATGAGTAGATAAGCTAGAGGAGATAAGCTATGTTCTCCAAATGTTTAGTTCCTTGGCAAGGGACCATGGCATGTTCTGAGCTGATTCCCTTGAAATCAGTTTAGATTGCCTTTCACAACTATATTTATGATGATAATTAGGGAACAACTGATAACTTTCATCTGTAATGTTGAACCTGAACCTCTGAAGGAGCAGTGGGATTAGGCCTGGTTTACACATGGGGGAGAATGTGAGGTAGACTGGAATGCAGTAGTTCAGAATGCAGATAGGCAATTCTATTCTGGAAGGTGCCACCACATTAAAAAAAAACCCAACAACCTTTGTGCAAAGAGAGGACTAGTATATGGGGGGGGGAAGCATCAGTCGTAACCTGTCAGTTGTGCAGTTTTCATTTTCTAGTTGCAGGGAGTTAATAAAGTAGGGCAGTGGTTTTCAAACATTTTAGCACCGTGACCCACTTTTTAGAATGACAATCTGTCACCAGAAGTGATGTCATAGCTGGAAGTGCTGTCAATGTGACGTGAGAGTCTGCTGCTTTTCTGAGACTGCAGCAATAAGTTGGGTGATTTCTCAGCCATTTTCCAATAGCAAAGTGAATCAGAGAGCCTATTTACAAGCTTGACACAAGCAAAATAACCACACGGCTCTTCCCATTTCCAGCATCCCAACTTCCCATATTTTCAATATGGCTGCTCTAGATGCTTTATGACCCACCTGAAATTGGTTCGCGACTCACTAGTGGGTCCTGACACACAGTTTGGGAACCACTGACATAGGGGAGCATTAGGAACTGTGATTCCCCAACTTTGTCCATTGTATCACCTCATTTGGTTGTGTATGAAGAGTAGGCTTCAGAAATCTGGTATTGCATAAGAGGTGTTATGTTAAGACTGGTTGTTAGACAGAAGCAAACAGCTGCAATGATGGGTAGACATCAGATGGCCACAAGTTCTGAACCGCTGAAGGCAAAGAATGTGGAGGGCTTGGCAGGTTAGGTTTGGAAACAGACATATTTTAAACAGCAACACAGCATCTAATATTTTTTTCTTTAAAAATTGGACATTTTATCTGACTGGGGAAAAGACTTTTCTTCATGTCCCTAGTTTCCTGGCCAGTTTATTAATATTTCCTGGACTAGAGAGATGACAGTTTCATCACCTGTAACTTTCCAAACCCGTGTAAACTAAGAAGGAATGAAAAAGTGCGGAAGGTCTATGTACTGCAAGTCAGAATATCAGAATCTGGCATTTCTTAGAAGTACTGTAATTGCTGGATTTCTCCAGGACCAAGCCATACTTAAGAACATAAGAACATAAGAAGAGCCCTGCTGGATCAGGCCAAAAGCCCATCTAGTCCAGCTTCCTGTATCTCACAGCGGCCCCACCAGGTGCCCTAGGGAGGCATGAGACAACAAGATGCTTGGATCCTGTTGCCACTCCCTTGCACCCAGTACTCTGAAGTAGCCTACTGCTAATGTAAGGAGGTTACAACCCATCACTGCCTATAGCCCATGATGGACTACTACTCGGATGTGCACCAAGGAAATCAATGGCACAAATGGCACAAATCCAAGCAGCCAGGGACATGGGTTAGGATGCAGCCTATGTGCTAGCCTGGGCTGGCCTGCCCTCCCCTACCCCGATCCACCTTCCCCACGCTGGCCTCCCTAGTAGGCCTCCCCAACTCCTAAGAAGGCGTAAATGTGTTTTACGGTGCATTTGTGACACTCCTGGGCCACCGCTTCTTTGGATTGCACCCTGAATGCTAGAATTCAACTCTGAGATAATAAAATAAAGCGACTATAGAGGTAAGTTTTGAACAAAAGTGAACATTTTGCATCTTGACAGCGAATATAACCCTCCTCCAATCTTTGTGTTCAATACAGGTTGTTGTATCAGCAGTCATGAGTGATTCCCTCGGCTACTCCTCTACTATGTTGACTCACGAGTAGCCCTGATTCCATTTCTTATTCACCAGTATTGGGCCTGGCAGTGTTGGCATCAGTTTGCTGGAGGCCCTGGGCATAGTCCCGCCCTGGGTTCTCCATAGCACAGTCCACTTGCCCCTTGATGATGCACTGGATGCTACTACTGCCATGGGTACTGCGGGTTCAGGGGTTGGCCTAGTCAGATGGGACCTCTTGTAGATGTGGATGCTCACCCACTGCCCAACCTAGCCAACCCCTGGCTCCATTTTTGGGCCAGGGTATGGTATCTGTGACCATGATCATACAAGGAGTCCTACTGCAGCTGATGAGGCTTGATCAGTTTTTTTTCTGTCCCAGAAAGAATTGAGAACCTGAGATGATATCTTGTTACTCTATATTCCTGCCAAAAGTGAAACAGTGTCATTGATGTGCTCAACAAATTATGAACTCTCTTTTAATATTAAGGGTACGCTCCAACCGTAACTACTTTCTTAGGTTGAGCAGAATCAATAGAAGAGACCAAATGGGAATGATCAGAGAGCTAAATCAGTTTTACTGTAGTCCAACACTTAAGCCCTGTCTTGGTGTTCTACCTGATGTTCCCTGGAGTTCAGGAACGTGCAGGTCAATCACAATCCTAGCTAGCATACTACTCCAGGTCACTAGTATGTGGAAGGAGGATTGTGCTGCATATTTTTATGATGTCATCCAAATAATGATCTTGCTGTTTAAGTGAACTGGCTGACTGAATGAGCACAAGGAAAATATCTTGCCTGAAAGCACAACCTGAGTTAATGCACCATTAATAATGGATTGGGATGAGGAGATAATAGGGTAGGGGTCAGAGAAGGTCTGAGACAAAGAGTGGCGGGGGGGGGAAACTAGGTCACAGCGACATGACAGAGCATATCCTATTGGTAGGACTCTGGGATTCTCTGCAGATGAAGTCACAATTACCACACAGAATACTAACATGCTGGGAAAGCCATCTGAAGAACCCCCATCCAGCTAAGTAGTGAAATGAAGAAAAGAAAAAAAGGCACAGCAGAAAAGCCAAACTTACAGTAGCTCTGATTTAACCTGTGATCAAAACTCCATTAGGGGGCTTACTTTTAATAGTGTTTAGAGTAACTTGACTTATTTGAAGTCATTTACAAAATATGCTCAGTGCAGAATGTACTTACTCCAAAGAAGGTAATTATGTGGTTTGCTTAATTACACTTTGTCTGCACATTTTAAAGCCAGCAATAAATGTGTAATTCAAGCCATTTAAAAAAGTCTTGTTCAAATGTTGCTGTGATGTTTTGTAAGAGAAATTCCTCTCCCCTCTCAACTCCAAGAGCAGCAGATACTTCAAGCAAAACAAAAGAGACTATAGGAAACAAAACAATGGGAGATGTGTTTCAGTTTACTACAGATCATTTATACTATAATCTCACATGGTGATTGCTTTTGGGAAAACTACTGTTTACCTTATAGTGTGGCTGAGTTCTCCTATGTGGAAAGTTGTTTTGCCTCTTCTTGTGTTACTTTGGCCAGATCTGTTACCAAGGGTTGTGCCAAGTCACAGCCCAAGTAATGTATCTGATTCTGATCTGTAGACGTTATGTAAGTATCAATCAATGTCAAACTTTGCTAAGGTAGCAATTCTATCCACGCTTACCTGTGAGTAAGCCCTATTGACTATAATGGGACATACCTCTGAGTAGACAGGCATAGGCTTGGCCTCTAAAAGGCAGAGGGAGATGTTCTTGCTATAAACCCTCCACACAGAGTGGCAAGTGGAAACTTACCATGCTACGCATATAACCACTTGGTTAAGGGTGAGCTGCATTGTCCTGTCAAATGATGATCACACTTTTTTGCTTTTACCAATGTAAATGGTAAGGAAAAAATAAAATCCTCCCTACCACTTGGTAAGGTATT
Organism: Lerista edwardsae; assembly: GCA_029204185.1. Classification (NCBI taxonomy): domain Eukaryota; kingdom Metazoa; phylum Chordata; class Lepidosauria; order Squamata; family Scincidae; genus Lerista; species Lerista edwardsae. The sequence goes on from JAJKFI010000014.1 coordinate 15,044,778, forward strand.
ACAGACAATGAGTTTACTAACAGCACAATCCTGAAGCTGCCCTTGTGCCAGCTGTCAAGTGTTGCAAATGTTCCGTAAAGCACGTTATAATCTAATTCAGAAGGGACCAAAACATGAATGGCAATGGCAAGAACCTTGCTTTCAAATTGACTGGAAACTTCATAAGACTACCCGTTTGTGAACAGGGGTACTCTTCCACAAACATCACGATGGTTCTAAAATGATCACATGGTTATCTATCTCTTCAAGCTGCTAAAACTGACCTTTAAACCTGGCCTTTAAACCATGGCCTGGATAGATTTTTTTCTCTTTTACAACATTTTCAAGCCTCAAGGAGGGTTGCATATGGGGTCACAAACTCCCCAGGCCCTCTGGAGAGCCATAGTGACCCCCTAGTTACGTTTAAAAAAACAACAAAAAACCTTCCCTGCCCAGCAGCAGTGAGCTCGTGGAGATACCCCACCTACTTTACCGCCAGCCCATGAAAAGACTTACAGCAGTGATTCCCAAACTGTGGATCGGGACCCACCCGTGGGCCACGAGCCAATTTCAGGTGGGTTGCAAAGCACCTAAACCAGCCATATTGAAAATATGGGAAGATTAGATGCTGGAAAGAGGGAGGGCTGTGGGATTGTTTACTTGCGTCAAGGTTGTAAACATGCTTTTTTTGTTATGATTCATTTTGCTATTGGGAAATGACTGAGAAATAACCCAACTTATTGCTGCATTCTCAGGAAAGCAGCAGGCTCTGGCATCACAAGGACAGCACTTCCAGCCATGACATCACTTCCGGTGGGTCCTAGACAGTCTTTCTAAAAAGTGGGTCCCAGTGCTAAAAGGTCTGAGAACTACTGAACTAGATATATGAATGCCAACTCAGTCCTATACTGCTATGCAAGCTATTGTTTTTGCCCCGACTGGAAATTGTGGCAGTGGCCTGTGATGCTGCTGAATGCAATTTAGATCGAACTTTAAAAGTATTATATGACATTGTATAAGCAACTAACATTTTATTCCATAAGAGACAGCCTAACCAGCAACTGTTCTGCACTGGTAGCCAATACCAGCTGCTTCTGATGAAGATGCAGGAAATACCAGTGTGAATAACGATAGAACAATGTGCTCATTAAACTGTTTCCTAACATCCCCTTGGTGGTTAGAGGTCAGTGATACACCCTAATTCAGATCCATTTATTGTAAATTGAACTGTTATTACTCTCTTAAAATGTGGGTCTTTTCTTTCAAACCCCGGGGTTTTTATTCCCCAGCTGTGTCACTGAGTCACTGTGAAAACAGCAGCAACAGAGGGGTCATAAAAACTTAACTGGAAGTGCTATGAAAATGAGTTCAGTCCTAGAGGCTTCTCTGCTTGAACATCTTCTGGTAGGAGCCTGTGTGGAAAAACAGAATGTTTTTGTTCTACAAGAGCTTCTGGGTACTTCTAGATACAAAGAAAGAACAATTATGAAAGAAGATGACAGCCCAATCCTATCTAACTCTTCCCGCCCCCACAAGGCTGCCAAGCCACTGGAGCATGCATTCCATCCTGCAGGGGGCAGTCTGGGAGATCCCAATCTTAACTAACGGCTGTCTGTAGGGTACAGTGACCTCAGCCCAGGCTCTGTTGTATCCTATGGGTGGCCAGAGACCAGAGGCGGAAAGGTGAGCAAATGTTTTATTTATTCTTTAGCTGGTGCAGGTCCAAGTAGAGGCAAGGGGACATGCTGGGGCTAAAATGGAGCAGAGGATATCGGAAGAGTCCTTGCCACAAATATGTGCCCTTTGCCTGCCCCTGAGGCTCCGATCACCAAGTTGTTCCACTCACCCCCACCACTGTTTTATTGGCTCCCTTGGATGGCGTCCTTGCCACCAGTGAGTGTGCATGGCCACCAACAACTGTTATTATTCCTACATTATAACTGAAAAACTAAAGCTGAAAGAATTTGGCTTGTCTAAGGTCAACATGTGTGTTCACAGCTGAGGTAATTCACACTTGGGCCACAATCCTCCTGCACACTGTGTCCACAGAACGTAGGGTAATTAGCAGTTCCAATGAGGCCTCAGTACATCCTTGTCCTTCTTTATCAACTGTCTCTGTAGGCAGAATTTCACTGCTCTTCTGAACACTACCAGTATCTGGATGTCCTCATATATATATGGAGAATCTTAGGCAGGGATGGCATAGAAAGAATCAGGAGACGTGTAAGGGAAGACAGGACAAGTTATTCTCATGGTTGTGACATTTCATGGTCTGTGAGTCCGCATGACTGCAGGCAGACTGAGCTTGTAGACTTTGTGACACGCACTGTCATGATGTTGGGTGATGCACTGAGTGCATTTCCGTGAGCTTTTGTGAGATCTAGGAAAACTTTGGTGTGAATACTGCAATTCTGCAATGCTCTCTTTCTTTAGCAGCTGACAGGGAGCAGCCATGTCTTCTCCTGCCCTGTCCTTTCCTAGATCCTATAATCTACCCTCAGTTACTGTGGGGGAAAAAGCAAGTCTTGCTTGTTCCAGCTGGTGAGAGAGGAGTGTGCATGCTACACCTCAGCGGGAGTGGCTGTTGCATCCTCTGTTTGATTTGGGCCTACTAGAGACTGGTACGGAAGAGCTCCAGGCTATGAACTGGCAACCCAATGCTGGACCATCGTACATTTGCCACTGGTTATAGTACCGCACCATTGCACTCATTTCACATGCTACCAAGGTGATGCTCAAAATCCTACAAGCTAGGCTTCAGCAATATGTGAATCGAGAACTACCAGATGTACAAGCTGGTTTCCGAAGAGGCAGAGGAACTAGAGATCAAATTGCCAACATTTGCTGGATCATGGAGAAAGCAAGAGAGTTTCAGAACAACATCTACTTCTGCTTCATTGACTATGCCAAAGCCTTTGATTGTGTGGATCACAACAAACTGTGGCAAGTTCTTGAAGAGATGGGAGTACCAGACCACCTTATCTGCCTTCTGAGAAACCTGTATGCAGGTCAGGAAGCAACAGTTAGAACTGGACATGGAACAACCGACTGGTTTCAAATTGGGAAAGGAGTACGACAAGGCTGTATACTGTCACCCTGCTTATTTAACTTATATGCAGAGTACATCATGAGGAAGGCTAGGCTGGATGATTCACAAGCTGGAATCAAGATTGCTGGGAGAAATATCAACAACCTCAGATATGCAGACGATACCACTCTAATGGTATCGTGAAAGTGAGGAAGACCTAAAGAACTTTCTGATAAGGGTGAAAACCTGGCGTGCTGTGGTCCATGGGGTTGCGAAGAGTCGGACTTAGTGACTCAACAACAACAACAATAGTACTTGAGCTAAACTATGAAGGAACCGCAGAGGAGCAGAAAACTCAATTCGAAGACTTTTGCGTTAGCAGCTCTTTAATTCCACAGGCCCAGAGCTGTGAAGTGTCAAGAGGCCTGGAAACCACTTCATTCTCAGACTGCCATTGCCAAGACGTATGTCTAAGCACTCCTCCAGTCTGAAAGTTATTAAGAAACAATAAGGCCACACGTTTTGACTGCAACACCATCCTTGTGAGGCTCTACTCCTTTGCTTCTTCCCAAGAGGAAGTGCTTAATAAGAATAATAATATCCTGAAAGGGTAACCCACGGCAGTGTAATTAAAAAAGCTTTTCTTGTCTCACTTTGAAGGAGGGGAGGGGGAAAAAATTAAGGGGAGGATTAAAATCAGACAGGAAATTCCACTAGAACAAGTTGGCCTGTGTCCTAATAATACAGGCCTTTGCCAATTCCTCTCAGAAAGCAACTGAGGAGCGACAGGGGGAGGCAAGCAGGCCGAGAGAAAAGACCCTCTAGACTGGCTCAGATACTGCTGTGGTATTTCTAAAGGGCGGGGAAAGAGTCACAATCAAATAAAGGGAAGTTTGCTTTGCTGGGAAGCCACTGTTATATAATGTCGTCATTGTATGAAGGGCTTGCTAGCTGCAATTTAGTGGAGAAAGCTAGTGTACAAGCCTATTGAACTTAAAAGAGCCAGATGGAACCTAGGGTCCATTCTTCTAACAGCTGCTTTAAAATAATGGGAAAAAGTTCCAACTGGCCAGAAAAACTCCTGGAGTGGAATAAGGTGGAGAAGAGAGGAAAAAAGGGAAAGCAGGTGCTCCTCAAAAACATGTGACTGTCTTGGTGGGGCTTTAAGTCAGGACTTTAAGGAGGAAGAGTCGAGCAGAGTATTATAAGGGCCAGTTCCCAGCCATTTTTTGTGAGAAGCCAAAGTTGGCAGAAAAGAGCTAAATTACAAAGCAGAAATCACTGATATCCTAAGACTTTCATGACTGGGAGAGTCTAAAAAAAGTTAAAAATGTTGCTCGACTCTTCAAGCCATGGATTAGAACACATTGTGGGATTGAGTTCCGACATTTCACTTTCACCTGTAGAAAGCGACTTTGGGGGTTACAAAGAATTTCGAATCTTCTGCTCACTGTTCTGAATAGCATCCCTGTTTAAGGAGCGTACTTACCAGGGTATAGTGCACTTACCAGGACCGTACTTATCAAGGTGAAGGAGCATGAATACCTCTGCTGTCTAGAACAATGTGAAAAATCAGCAGTGGCAGAACATGCTGTAAGAACTGGTCATCAAATAAATTTTAATCAAACTCAATTTCTTTCCACTGTGCAACAATACCATACCAGAATTTATAGGGAGGCCACTGAAATCCAAAAACATAAAAACAATATAAATACAAGAACAGACCTCAGCTCTTCTTCTCAGACCTCAGAATGCCTGGCTTCCAGTACCTAAACATACTAGAATAAAAAAACCTTGAGGAGAAACCTGTATAGGAAATTGTGATAATAAGGAACAGCCAAAAATGTGTGTGTGTGCCTTTAAAATTCAAGTAGGCGATGGCAAGTAAGTCTGTGGCCAGCTATCAGGTGAGGCCAATTAGACACCTGCTTGCGCCACCTTAAAAAGGGATGCTATTCAAAACAGTGAGCAGAGGATATAAAATTCTTTGTAACTGTATGAAGAGGCTTTCCACATTTAAAAGTGAAGCATTGGGACTAAAATCTCATAATGTGTTTTAATCCTTGACTTGAAGACTTGAGCAACATTTTAAACTATGTTTAGAAATAACTGAGCTGTAGCACTGCTGGGTTAGATCATATTATTGAACTAACAGAAAAATACTGCCACCCAAATTGTCCTTGAGATAAACCCAGTTTTGTTTGAAGGGCTGCCATGACTCTGTTTTTCATCCTGCCTTAAGTTCTGGTGAAGTACCAGGTGACCGGCAGGTGAGCTTGACTCAGAGATTGAGAACCTGGAAGGGAATTGTCCCTTCTCTCCCTAGGCCTCTCAGAATGTGGAGCCCAGGTAAGCTATAACCTGGCAGAGCAATGAGGACCAGATTGGTTGGTGCTGGCATCTCTAAGTCCATAGTCAGGAACCATGAGACTACCAGAGGTCCAGGAAGGCTTATGTTGAAATAAACTGATTCATCCTTAAGGTGCCACAAGACTTTTTTATTTTTAGTGCAATAGACCAACTGCGCTACCACTCTGGAAAATACCAATTTATGTAGGTTAACTTATGTTTGTACATTTAAAGCAGACTTTGAGGGTTCTGAGTTAGTCTGCACAATTATTTTTGATAGAAAACATACCTGTATGGTGACTTGCCCCTGGAGTTCTCTATTGGTTTCTAGATTTTTTATGAAGGCATACCTATCATGTCAGATTGATCTCGCTGGATGTATTCCAGTGCTGGTCCTGCCATTAGCCGGGGAGGGGAATGCCCTGTGCGGTAGGCTGTGCAGTGTTCCTGGGGCCCTGAGAGGCCGTCTAAAGCCTCTGGAGGCCATTTAACACAGAAAACTGGAAGTATTGTTCAAAAGCCATCCAAAAGCATTTGAACGCTTTCAGAAGGTGAAGGGACTTCGCGAAAGGCACTAGAATGTGTGATGAGAGTGGGAGGGAGGCAGTCTGTATGTGAGGCAACAGTCTGCTCCCTGGCACATGAGCCAGGGTCATGACTGGTGTATTCAAATACTGAAATAATGCATGACATTTTGAAACCTACTGCCACACTCTTATACCATCCATATAAGCGGAACTGGACACATCACACTGCTAGCTCACCAAAGAGCCAAGAATGGTGCCATGCTGTGAAGTATCCCGAGATGTATTTCTTGAATCTGGGAACATGCAATGACTCAACTTTCAACAATTCCATTCTATATAATTAAAGATGAGACCTGCCTTCTAAGCATCAGTAAACTCCAGCGCTGACAGCAGTACAGGGGATTTCAGTTTTTCCACCATGAAACAATATTTACGGCCATCATCTCATAGTACAGCTCTGCATGGTACTGTTCTTGTGAATGTACATTGTGGATTCTTTTGATCAGAACAGATTCCACACAGGCTCTGCAACAAAGTCATATGTCGAAATGCATTCACTCAGAGTCTGATTACGACTCTGAGGCTTAACAATAACAATAACAATAAATAGTTATTTATAACACTCGTGTGCATAATGTACAAAGAATCAGAGGACAAGTTCCTGTCTTAAAGGCCTTAAAGGTTAGGTATTGATACAAAGAGGAAGGGGAGGGAAATGGAAGCAGAGATAAGCACGAAAAGAATGTATCATTATTTCAGACAATGTACTTAGGGCCCAATCCAGTTCAACGTTCCAATGCTAACACAGCCATGTCAATGGAGTGTATGCAGTGTCCTGCAGAGAGAGAGAGAGAGAGAGAGAGAGAGAGAGAGAGAGAGAGAGAGAGGCCTCCTCAAGGTAAGGGAACATTTACCTTACCTTGAGGTTGCATTATGGGTTCAATGATGCTAGAAATTTGGCTGGGATTGGGCAATCACAGTTACAGTATGGTATGGGGCCTTGTTTGAATACTGAAATTGGGTGCTTGAATCTTTGGCAGATGTTTCTAGATCCAAGGTGCAACTGAAAAAATCTGGTCAGTGAAGTCAAAAGGATCAAGAATTTACTTGGCAAATGTACCCAGGTTTTACACCCAAGTGCTTTTCATGGCAGACACTGCATTCCTGGAATCTATTTGCAAACTGGGCTGCATGTATGGATCATAGCAAAGGTTGTATCTAGCCTACATCCTGCAATGGGCCTCTTCTGATGGGCTGAGCCACAATCCCCTTCTTATGCTAGCTCTGGTGCTACTAACACTGAAATCAATGACTTGCTTATAAAGGATTTAGCATGACTTTTACAGTGGAGGAGCAGAAGCCGCCAAGGAATACATTCTTGCAGAGATGCCCTAGAGCCAAGCATAACTTCATGAATAGAGAGTGTAGAAATCACACTCATTACCATGACTGGCTCACCCACTTTGAGGGCACAGTTTCAAACATTCCCATTTTTGCCAGTTATAGCCATTTGTCAATGCAATCTGGCAGAGAACACTTCAGCACATCTTTGCAGGGCTGCTGGTAGGAAAAATAGAAGGAAATATGGTAATAATTGGCTCATAGGCAAAATGTGTAGGCTGGAGCTTAGTGAATGAGATTCCATGTGATTTGCCATTAGAGTCATTCCCTGAAAATACCAGGGAAGACCCAAGAAGACCCATCTACCATGGCATTTGTGCCTAGATGCCATCAGGCAACAGATCCAGGCATCTCCTTGGTTTACTGGAGCTCTGGGATTTGAAGGGTCAAGGGAGATGGCTGGAATTCAGGTAGAGGAAAACTTAGCCACAACTTACAGTGCAATCCTGCCTCCCGTGCAGCGCCGACACAACGGGCTTGAGCTGGTGCTGCGCGCTTAGCGCTGATGCGGGGGAGCCGATTGGGTGCTCCGCGTTGGTGCTAAGGCCACAGGGCCGGCGCTGCTGGGAGCGCTGGCCCTGTAGCACCCGCACAGCACCTCCCTTGCATCGGCCGAAGCCGGCTGGCGCAAGGGAGGAGCACTGACAGCGTGCCCGGGGATTGGAGGGAGGGAGGCGGGGCCTGTTCGAGAGGCTGCATGGCAGTGATGGCCCGCTCCTTAGCGAGCGCAGATCTGAGGAGCGCATAGGGGAGGCTGGAGCCTCCCTTACGTAAGGGAGCACACGCTCCCTTGCCGCAGGAGGCTCCAGCCTCCCCCAACCCAGCATCGGATATGGCGGCCTTGCCATTCTGGTGCTGGGTTAGATTGCGCCCTTAGAGATCCCTGTAAAGTCCACATTGTTATGGCAGTGTTGGTGGCGAAGGAACACCTTTTCTCCACTATCAGTTGCAAAATGACGGTCAGAGAAGCTTTTAAGCATTGAAAAACTGCAGTTGCAGTTGCCCCAGGATGGCAGGGAAAGCTTCCTTGGAGGCCTGCTGCACCCCTTTGCAAAACATTTGCCGACAGTTGCTTGTATTTTGTCTGGCATGGGCTCCACAGACCTGACAGGTGTCCAAAGCATCTTCTCATCTCGTTCTGATGTTTCCGGGCCAAACTACACAAACACACAAGTGTGTGCTCTGGAGGTGCAATTCCAACAGAAAGTGCTCCATCCTTTTCTTAAAACAACAATGTGGGGTGGCAAATCCAGTCAGAACTGGGTTCTGTGGAGAAGGCAGGACAGTCCATCCATGAGACAACCAACGTGACTTGCATCATGCAAACAGCAGTCTCAGGATGGCCCTTTACCCCGAATCTACCACCGATTCCCTCCTGACCATCATAGATGGAGCTGCATTAATCCTTTTCCACACCCACTCACTGCACAAGGAAGGGAAGAGGTAAGTGGGTAGGAGAGACAATCACTGCTAACCATGCTTAAAAAACTGCTTCCCTACCCTCTCACCTTTCTCCTTCTGTGTGTGGGCCCATTAAGCTTAAAAGGTTGTGAGAAGAAAGAACAAGGTGAATAAAGCAGATTGCTGCTGCCCAGGTGGTTTTTTTCCCCAGGGTTGGCAGTGGTGGTTCATTTCCTTACCCACTCACCTCTCTCCTTCCTTGAAGTCCCTTTAAATAAAACAAATTGCAGGACATGTTGGGAGTTCTGCATAAAACCATACTTGCTGTTTTGTCAAAAAGGATTGGGTGGGAAGGAGAGAAGTAAATGGCTGCATTGCATTGACCCTCCCCCCTCCCAATGTGCTCAGGTTCTGACTCGGATTGTGACCCCCCCATGCAGCTGTTTTAGAGGCAAAAAAAGAAGTGCTTTTAGTTGGAAACACACCTGGAGTCTGTTTCCATGCTCCTCTAGTTTGGTAGGTGTCCTAGGAAGAGAACAAGGGTCTTGGAGATTCAAGACCCAGTTTTGTTCCCTTTCTTGTCCTCATCCATCTTTATTTGCAGATTGTCAATCAGAACGACCAACGCTGTGTGCATTCTGAGGCTTGGTATCTGTTTCTGGGAAGAATTCCTAGAGCTGTGTCACCAGTATGTGCTCCATCATCTTGCACAGGAAATAAAAGGCAAATTTGATACCAGCCTAAAGTTATTGACGTTACCTAGGTCCGGGGAGGGCATTTTCAGATTTAGCCCCACTTCTGGTTATTTATTACAGCTGCCAGTCATAAGTAACCAAGATCAAACATACGGGACATTTGCACAACTCCAGGAGGAGGACAGGCTGATGCAAGCAGTTGTGCCAGCCTGTGGAGGCCAAATCCAACTTCTGCACTGGCCAGGTGAGTGGAGGAAGTGCCAGCCGAGGTTGGGGAGGGCAGAGGGAAGGTAGAATGGGGTGGGCAGGCCCATGGTGGGGGGCCTGGAGGGATGGAGCTAGGATCCGGCATTTAGGCCAGATCCTAACCCTTGTCCCTGGCCCAGTCAGCCCTACACGGGCAGCTTGGACTTGTGCCAGCAATTTCTCTGGCACAGATCTGAGTAGCCCCATAGAGGTTGATGGGGCTTTACCAGGGTAAGGAGACTATATTCCCTTACCCCGAGGTGCATCCTAACCTGCACTGGATACAGTGCAGGCAACCCAGCCTGCCTGTTCCGGCGCGGGTTAAGAGTCAGCTGTCTGTCATAATATGAAGGAAAAAAACTACCCAACAGCCATAATTTTATGAAAGCTCCATGATATAGCCCCACTAGTCATCTTTTTTCTATGCTAAAGCCACAAAGCTAAACACAGAAAGCTAAACATACTTACACAGGGAGAAGACAGTGCAAGTTATTTCTGAGCAACATGTATAAGACTGCACTGTATATCACCCCAGTACTTTGTAAGGAAGCCTTGATGTATTTTTGTTAAAACTGAAAAATATGACATTTGGATGGTTAACTGGCAGATGGTGACATTTGCTATTATTGTCTTTTCATCCATTGTTCCCGATACATCATTCTGCATTGTGCATTTCTGGACAGAATATGCTGGCATAAAATTGTTCCTGGGACAGCCCCACATAGACAGCCATTTAATTCTCTTGGGTCCACGTCAGAAAGACGACATCGTTTCTCCACACCACACTCCAAAGCACATGTAAATCATAAGAATAGTGGCCATTTTATAATGAGTGCAAGACCGTCGGTATGGTCTTGGAGTAGAGGAGAGAATGAGGGAGTTATCAGTTGTACCCAGCTGTGGTTTTGGTTCTAGCTAATAACCCCCATGTATCATCCTGCCTTGGTAAGTAAATGTTCTGACTGGTATTAAAAATGGGCCTGGTGCATTTTACAGCACATTCTCCTTGCAGCTCATGCAAAATGCCGGTTGTTAGCATGCTGCCTGTGCAATTAGGGTGCTTAAGACTGTGAGGGGTCTTCAGAAGGTCCTGAAGAGTGATTGCAGTTCAGAATAATCACCCACCTGGTTGGGCGTTGATTTATGGCCTGCTCTGTTAATAGCCGTGCTTAACACAGGAGTTTGCTAAGATTAAGTAATTGCCTTAAACAAAAAAAAGTTTATTATCTTTAAGTCTTTTGCTGATGAATGAATGGGTGTTGGAGAAATCATGTAATAGATCATCTGAGATTTCCCTCCCATCACGCGCACACACTTCTAAAACAAAAACATTTATAATATGGTTGGCATGTGGTTTTAGAACAGTGGTTTACATTGATTGTCAGTGTCAGAATTAATTATAAGGATCATTGCATATGACTATTTAACACTTAGTAGTAATACCTCCATACATTATTTGCTATTGCACATACTTTACAAACTTTGGAAAGATCAGCTGCTGTAATTATTCAGTCCATTTGTGATTTCCATATGCGTATCATCACTTTATGATGTCATTTGGTCACTAGCAGCTGACAGCTGAGCTATGTATTCTGCAAACTCATTTTAGGCTGCAGGAGATTTACTATCATGCTCCCCTATATTGAAAACAAATGAACAAACAAACCTCCTTTTAGTTCTCCTAGAAAAGTACCACATTCAGAGAAGGCTAAAACTTCCTCCTGCTCTGCTGATTTTTTTTTTGTTGTTCAGGGAGTTGTTTGCAAATTAATAATAATTAATACTTGTATTTATATACCGCCTTTCTTAGGTCATTAGATTACTCTAATGACTGTATCTCAAGGCGGTTTACATGGGCAGACTTTAATCCTAAAACCGAAGGTTTTTACAATTTTACAGAAACGTTCTATCTTACAAGAACAACAACACAAACAGATGGATCTTTCTGGGTTTAGTCTTCTTTCTAGCCGCACATTTGTCTTCTGCTGGCTGATAAGCAGCTTCTCTACTCCCACCAGAGAAGCAGCTGACCCAGCACACTCCCCCTCTCACAAGGCAGCCGGAGACAGCTCAGCTTTTAATCAGCCGCAGTTTACAAGGTCTGCCACTCACAGAGACTTCCCATATCCCGAACTGGCGACCTTCAGATCTTCAGCTCTTTATCTTCAGGCAAACAGAGGCATCAACCCTCTCGACTAAATCCTCTGACTAAAATTGAGGTGCAAAATGAAAAATGAGATCTTACTCCTGTATTTCCCTGTTAAATGGGCAAGTGGGCACCTTTTAAAAGGGTGTCCTCTTATATTTTTCACAGGGGGAGAATCAGTAGGTTAGCCAGAGAGAATTGGCATGGTAAATACTGCAGATGCTGCAATATGCTGTGTAAGTGGCCCCTCCCATTCACCATCGGAGCCATACCAGCAATGGCAACAAACACACCTAGATCTGGTGTGGAGCACTATATAGCGGAATCCTTGAAAGGGACAGGAAAAACTTAGGGAGAAAAGATTGTGCCAAGGCAGACTGTTAGGGCTCCGCCTGTACTAGAAACTAGGATTTCATGCAGACAACTGCAAGAAATGCAATGGGGCTTCTTTATCAGCGGGGTTTGGCACCTGCGGATTTGACCCATTGCGAGTGCCAACTTGAGCTAGAGAGCCTCAAACGACAGAGAAGGTCACGCCCAGGCAGAGACGCATGGAGCCCCGAGCACGTCCGGGCAGGGCGATGTAACCGTGCCCCAAGCGTGTCGCCCCACCCCCGTGCGTTGCCCCACCACACCTCCTTGCGCTTAGGATCGCTCCATTTTGGAGCGATACGGATGTAGGGGAGGGCCAAAAAGCACGCGGATTCTTCCACGCAATGGTGCCTCACCGCTGCTGGTGCCCATGGCTCCTGCCACCCGTCGCTACACCCTTCCTCCGCCCCCGCCCCCAGGTGGTCATTTGAAGCCTTCCAGCTCAGGTCAGCACCAGCATTGTGTCAGATTTGTGGGTGCCAAACTCATGGATAAGAAGGACCCACTATAGTTCTTGTAGTGGTAGTCAAGTGCAACCTCCCTGCACCTCAGAAAGCCTGCCGGAGCCGGCAAACACTTCTGGGTTTTTGGCTCCTGCAGATTTGATTATCCACGGAAATAGTTATCTGTAGGGGAATGGTCCAGGAACAGATCCCCGGTAGATACTGAGGGGCCACTGTAGCTATTTTGCTTCTTGTCAAAGACATTCATGCTGTCATTTGATGTGGGAGACAAGGAACTTGTTCATAGTACATCACCACGAAGTGACTACCAGTCACCTTCCCTATGTAGCCATGAAGAGGGAGACACACTAATATGTTACTTCAGGTGGTACACACAACACAATATGTTCATCACATGATACTCATACATACTGTTTGACACTGTTGTAGTGAAGCTGTCTGAGTAGACATGCACTGGACTGCACTGTTAGTTATGGTGTCATTTTGGTGCTTGTGTCAAAAACATGTACAAGTGTTCAACTATGCTGCCCACACTATTTTCCATAGGATTCCATTTTTGGGGAGAACATGAACAGCACTTTTAAAAGAAATGTCAGAGAGCCATGCCAGAATCCAAATACACAGACCGAATAGACATCACATTATCTGTGTCATTGTAGAAGTCTGCAACCCCCTGCTGGCTTATTGATTTTGCTAGCTATAAATTCACATGCATATAAGCTCATGACTAAGATTCCATTTGACTAAATTACAGCTATATTTAAAAAAAATAACCTGTACTCATGGTTACTTGCCGTTTGCACACACAGTGTAATGACATTCCTCAAAGACCAGTTTACCTCAAATTACATAAGCAAAACTAACAGTAGACCTTGGGGACAAATATGACTGCAGAAGGGCTTCCACTTACAGTTCAAGAGTCAAGCATGCTACCTAATGCTGAATTGAATCAAGCTTTTATTCTAATACTGTTATGTGGGATACGTTTATTGCTTTTTGTCAGTAGACTGCTGTAACACATGCTCATATTACCCTGCGATGTGTGTATGATATGGCAGAGCAGAGTGCATGTTGAACTTTGGAAGATCAGACCTTTCTGAGAGCAGCCAAAAGGCCTGAAAGGGATTTATAATCAGAGTGGTCTATTAAATCCATTAAGAGTCACATGGACTCAGGTCAATTTGGTTTGCATCTCAAATACATTTCATCTCAAATGCACCACATTTCCTCTGTTTAGCCTTCCGTTACATTCTGCCCCAAAATTCAATTCACAGGTCCTAAACAGAAATTACTTGTTTCTAAGTGGGTTTGTGCTAATACTATCTGATAGGGGTAAGACTCCAGGTTTCAAATGGGAAATTGTGGATGCAATCCTATACATACATACCTGGGAGGAAATCTTATTGAATGCAAACTTGCTACTGAGTAGACATGCATAGGACTATGCTGTAGGTCTGTCTCTTTAATAGATCTACAAGTGCAAAAGAAAATAGGAGCTGGGGTTTCTCCTTGCCCTGTTCTTCCCATTTCTCTTACCTGTTGTGGGGCATCAAAAAAGTCCTGCTCCAGCAGGCAACTGTGAAAGCTACTAGATCAGTGGTTCTCAAATGCTTCAGAGAACCTAGATGCTGATTTATTAAAGATTTATAAATGCAAAGGGGTGTGGCTATAGTAACTGCCTTGGGGGTGGGGGAAAGCTCTAGGAGGTGTCTCCTCTGCTTTGTTCTTGTAGCCACAAATGGCTCCAAAGGTGAGGGGGAGGGCATTTTTACATGGGTGTTCAGGTGCCTGAAGACTCTAGCACTTTGCCTCCCTCTGGGAACGCCACAGGGTATAATGGTGCAACTGGTTTAACACTCGATGCACATAGCCTCATTTGCCCTATCAGTTTCATGAATCACCAAAATTGGGTAATTCCTACTGGTGGGTCCCAGACCCAAGTTTGAGAATTGCTATATTATTAGTTATTACATTTTTACCCCAATTTTATTCTTAGGAGCTCAAGAAAGAAACAGAACAGGCTCGTTTTCTGCTAACTTCGTATCCAGAGAGAAGATTGTCTAGTACAGGTATTCTACAAAACACACACACACCACAATCTGTTTTTAGGCTGTTTGGCTAGAGACATTTTTTTTTTCCCATGAGAAAGTTACTTAAAGGGTCTTCTATAGTAGGTGAGTCACTAGCACGATTCCTTTTAAGGTGGCTGTAATCTTTCTTTGGGGCTATCAATCTAAGCACTTAAGAACACCTTCTGAGAGAAGGGAAGGAGAAAAGCAGGTTGGATCATGCAAAGAAGCACTGCTGCCCTGTCACTGGGATGTGATCATCTATACACGAGTTCTCTTGTGGATTAGCTTATTGATATTTTGATAAGCTGGTGTTTTCCTTTCCTTAAACCACAAGTGTTTATCGTGCTTCATTGTACACAGTAAAGCCGCCCTAGAGGGAACCCGAACAGCTGAGTGACCATTGCCAAGTGGCGTTCCTTCCAGGGGGCAAAACGCTAAGTGTTGCAGGAGCCTGAGCTCCTGTGTAACGTGCCCCCTCCCCCTTGTCTCCAGGGTGAGTCGCTGCTTGGAGAGCTGGCTCAGAGCCAACAGCGAATGGAGAACACTTAGCATTCCCAGCCCCCTAGGAACGCCACTGCCACTTATTACAATGTGTTATATAGTGACATTGAAGACTTGCTACTGGTCTTAACGCACACAACCTCTCAACACGAATGAAGATGGAAGAAAGGTGGTATGTAAATGTACTAACAAAATAAGTTAAAATGTTTGGTAGCATGTTGAAGGGTAACAATTCATTTCAGTTTGTGTGCCTTTTCAGGACAAGAGACTATTTGTTTATTAATTTACTGTTAACTGTGAGCTTCTTCTTTGTTGAAAAGTGGTAAATAAGGCTGCAATCCTATGCACACTTTCCTGGGAGTAAGCTCTACGGAACACAGTGGAACTTCTGAATAGACATGCATATGATTGGACTGTAAATATCTGTCAAAATAATAATTGTAATATTAGCTTTCGTGGGTTACAGTCCACTTGCCCACAAAAGCCTATATACCACAATAAATAAAATCATCCTAAGGGTGCCACAAGACACCCTAAAAAGCAATTTTTGCAACAACCAACCAACGCAGTTACCTGCCAGTGTTCAACATTGGGCTGTTCCCCCTAAAAGAAGAAAGGCATGAAGGCAAGTCCCACCCCCCACCCCACCTGACATTCTGTGACTCGCTGCTTCTTGAGATAGAGGCTCTGTACAGCCCTCATGGCCAATAGCCGAGACCAGACTGATCCTCCCTTTGGAGGCCTTTCCCAGCATTGCTATCTGAGATATTTTAACTGGAGATGCAGTTGACTAAACCAGAGATTTTCTGCATGTTGGAACACATGCAGCGATGGGATCTACAAATGAACAAGGGGGACGCTGGGCGGGACGTAGGCGGGACTTCCGCATGAGTGGCAGCCCGTCCATAGCGTTCCGCGGCTGCCCTGGCTTTGGGGGGGCTCCTGCTCGCCGTGGGGGACAGGTGAGGGTCGTGCCGGGTGCCTGGGCAAGCAGCGGGGGGGGGGCGCTAACCGGGGGCAGACCCCCGAGGCCAGGACAGCTGTGGAACACTACGGACGGGCAGCCAATCACGCGGCAGCCCCGTGTAAGTCCCGCCCAGCGTTCCCCTTGTTCATTTGTAGATCCCATCGCTGAACACATGTGTGCTACTGCTGTGCTGTGGAACTTTGGCAAAGAAAAGGCCCTTCCCCTTGTGAGAAGAAGCTGACTCTGGGAGAAAGATTGAGGTTTTCCTAGCAATCGCAGCTAACAGCAGCTCCACTGAAGCTTTTAAAAAGGCAGGTTGCTATCCTCTGAATACTACTTCTTTTGAACAGTAAAAGAAAACTCCCACTTCCTGAAGCAGCAGGGGTTCTTGATGGGGGAAAAGATGGACAAGGACAATTCTCTGAACGGCAGTGGCAGGAGATTATCCACTGTGTGGAACCAGATATTGTGTAATTAGCAATGAATAGGGCTAGTACTAATACTAGTATCCTGTTAGCAATCTCTTCTCACCCTGTCTTTTGTCGTTGTCATCTTGAAGCATCAAATGAGGAGGTATGTCTAAAACTGTATTTGCTCTGCCTGACTGCAAGGACTCTTTTAAGCAATTACAATATGCTTAGAAGAGTGCATGATTGTTTCTCTAGCACCCCTACCTAAAACTCCCAGAGATGCTCATCTTGTGCATCACTTTGTGACCTAAGAAACGCTTTTAGAAACGCTTTCCCACCCTCCTGGGCTGAGAGGGTCTGCTCGTCCTGCCAGGAACCTTTTGACACCAAGGAAACTTTTATTAGCTGAGTGCACACAGCCTATGACAAGTTTCACTGCTCACAGATCAGGCCTGCAAAAAGCCTCTCGCCCCCGCCCCCCGCACACCAAACCACAACTATCTTCTGCTGTGATAACTAAGCTTTAATGCCTCCTCTCCTAGCACAGCCTGGTACCAATGCAAGCCAGAGACAGCAAATGATTCATGCACCACATTTTCTGATATGCCACTGGGGCTTCCCCTGGGCCTTAATTCTTAGGGAGAAAGCAGCCATAACTTTTTGTTTAGTGTAGTGGACATTGTTTGAACATATATTCACAGTCCTGAAAACACACCTTCTCAAGGCAGCACATTATTATCCTAACCAGCTCACTATAGTTAAAATGTCATATCCGTCTTGAGCCTTACATAAAGAACTTGCCTGGATCAGACTTGCAGCAAACAATCGAGATTTGATCTATACAAAACAGACAACTTCTGTCAGTAGTATTAATAACATGCATTGCCATAGCCATGTGAGTTAGACAAATGGACCATCTGGCCCAGGGTCCTGCTTCATTCAAGATCTGCCTGCTGATGTCTGTTCCTAAACTCTGACAGAGGTATAGCTGTATCTCATATGAGATACATTTCATATCATTAATCATATCATATCATTGACACTGAAGCAGTGTCCTTTAGGGCACAATCCTAACCAAATTTTCAGTACTGGGGTAAGAGCAGCTCCAAGGTGAGGAAAAAACATCCCCTTACCTCGTGGTCGCCAAACTTGTGACTGATGGGAAATCCCTTCCCTATCCCAAGCAGCATTTACTGTTCTGTGCAAGTGCTGCTCCATTTTGCAGCCAATTGGCTGGCAGGGATGCTCTGGGCATTCACATCTATGCCCAGGTGTCCCAGAAGGCTATGCAGCAGGACACCGAGCATAGACACAAATGCCCAAAACGTCCCTGCCAGCTGATTGGCTGCAAAATGGAGCAGTGCCTGCACGGAACAGTGATTGCAGTTTTGTCACTGTTGGAAAGTTGGTGAGGACTGCACCCTCAGTGGATAAAATGTTAGACTTGATTCTAGAAAACTTGGATTCTCATCTTGGAAATGGGCTTACTTGGCTCAATTCAGATTATTCAACAAACCAAGGTGGTTTACATGGCAAATTCTTTCTCTACATGGAAAGAAATTTTAGGATGCTTCTCTTTCCCAGAGGTCTCGGAATCTAGAAAAGACACAAAAGTCACAGCAGCAAACAGCCACTGTAAAAAATGCTATGATGGGATGAATAACTCCCCTCCCAGTAAATGTAAGAAAACCAGAAGGTGCTTCTTTGCCTACTTAGCAGGAATAGCCCAGCTAGTGAACCCTTGTGCGCTCTCCTCTCCTCCCTGTGAGCCTGGATACAATGCCTCCTGGTTTCTTCATGCACTGTTCCTGATTATGTTTATACAGTGTGTTGATTTCACTGCAGTCTTTTACTCCTAAATAAACTCAGAGCCCAATCCTGACCTGGCCGGCTCCCGTAGGAGCAGCAGGATCAACATGGTGACCGCTGCATCCCGCAGGAGTCGGGCAGCCACCAGAGACTCCTTGGGAGAAAGGAACATTTATCCCCTTCCTCCAGGGAAAACCCTGCTGGCCACAATGGGGCTACTCAGCTCACCGCCAGCGGTGAATTTTACCGGCAGTGAATTCAGCAGCCCTGTGTTGGATTGCCAGAGCCACCGCTAGGGATAAGGTCTGGCGGTGGAAGCCATCGCCAGATCCCACCCCCTCATGGCTCGCTTCTCACCTCCCCCGCCCGATTCCTCCCCCTCCCTGCTTCCCACCCCCATCCCAAATGGGCTTAATGTCGGCCGGTGCTGCTGGAGCGCCAGCTGGCCGCCCGCTCACATTGGGGCCTGGCGCTGAGTGAGCACCACTCAGGTGCGAGGGGTAGCGTGTCCCAAACGTGCTTTACGGCACGTTTGCAACACCTTTAGCTGGTGGTACACGTGTACCACCGGTGATAGGGCCTTCAGGATTGGGCCCTCATTAAGTAGTTGCCCAAGGTGTCTTTCTAAAGAAATGTTGGATGGGATTCCTACTGCAGGTCAAAACAGCACTCCAGTTTTTCCTGCAATAATTTCATTTCTTCAGTCAGTTTCAATGCTGCCTGGCAATGACCTACGGTCACTACTTAGAGTCCGTCTAATCTGATCTAAAATTCCCAGACCATTACTGTATCTGCCTTTCATACTGCTCTTATCTCCTTTCTCAACTGGAAAGTATTCCTTTTTGTTCTTTTTGCGCTCGCTTTCTTAGAAGTCTGATTTTTGCATTTCCCAAAGGAATGCAACTTGGGTGCTTCAGCTGCATCAGAAAGTGGCTGCCCTTCTGGACTTGGGGAGGCTTAAACAAGTTCAGCCTATGCCTGTCTGCTTCCAGGCAGTTTTCCATTTTCTTTTTTGCAAGCTGCTCTGAGCTGAAGAAAAGTGACAAAGTATTTTAAATAAACCTATTCATTTTATCCCCACAGCCCCTATTCAAACAGAGAGACATACAGACATGTATTTACCAGCTGTGGCTGCTGTTTGAATTAAACATCCCCAGAGTACTATAGAATTGGCTCTTTATTGTGAGTAATCAGGAAGGGCTCCTGAGGGTCCTGACAGACCTTGCCCTTGATCTGGGTTAAGGTGCCTTTGACCTACAATCCATCCCCCATGATCTTCTATAATAAATGATATCTCCAAGGTTAAAGAATGTTCTCTTCAACAATAGAAGCCCCAAAGGGTCCCTTCCCCTCAAGAAAAAGGAAAGGCATTTTCCTATAAAGGCAGATTAAAGGAATTCCATGCAAATTTAATGCATTTTACATAAAAACCCACCGAACCATGACAGACCTGCTTCCACCTTTGAAGGGCTCCAACTGGAACAAAACATTTCAACTTGAATGAATGAAGCTCTGGCCATTTTTTTTTTATTTTTTATTTTTTGCCAGTGGCAAAGTGTTTTGTTTTTGTTGGCGCATAGATGCCACACAGGCCTGTGCCTTCAGCACACTGTGTAGCTTACAAGCAAGCTGGCTAAACAAACTAAATCTGCTATCAGACAGCAGAGGTTAAACGTTATACACAACAGGGCTGAAATCATAAATCTCAAAACAAACAACCATTGTTTGTTCAGCCTGTGTGGAACATCTTTGCTTGACACAAGAAGAGAGTTTCCTACTTCAGTGACATCCAGAAGGATTCATCTTCTTGGAACAACAGCATATTTGCATTCTCTATTGGATTCCCTTTCATGCTACCATAAAGAATCGTCAGCTTTTGCTTGCAGGGGAGAACTTTTTCCAACCTCTTGACCCAGGGCACTTCAGGTAACTCACCTGGTCCGAATCACAGTGTCGACTGGGTCCACTAGCATCAAAAGCATGTGGCCTATATTTCTTCATAGAAGACAGTTGTTGCTATATCATATTGATGCAGACGGTCA
Source organism: Lerista edwardsae (assembly GCA_029204185.1). Taxonomy (NCBI): domain Eukaryota; kingdom Metazoa; phylum Chordata; class Lepidosauria; order Squamata; family Scincidae; genus Lerista; species Lerista edwardsae. The sequence continues at coordinate 15,065,187 of JAJKFI010000014.1, forward strand.
ACACTTTTCAATTGTCCCAACAAATAATTCTAAATCAGAAACTGATATGGAAAATATGACAAAATGTACAGCCTGTGGGGAGCCACAGAAGAAGGTGAAGACCTTGGCACCATTATTTGGAAAAAAAATTCAAAGGTGAGCATGATGTTTAATTAATGAAGCAGTATCTACTGCATTTCAGGCTAAAAATGTCAGTTGTGACCCAACAGCTGAGGAAACACTTGTCCCTGTCCCTTTAAGGGGCGGGGTGGATGATAGAAGGTAGCAATCAGATACCCAAGATTGCACTGCTGCAGGGGCGGAGGGGTTTTTTAATACTTACCTCTACCAGTACCAGCCTCCGTGGTGTGTGGGGAGCCCCACATATGTCTCTGCAGGGCTCCCCAAGTCTCCAAAAAAGTTTTTTTTAAGCTATTGAAAACCACAGCCAGTTTTTTTATTGAAACTAGGAAGCGTTTTTCCTTTTTTTTTTTTTAACTGTTCAGGAGGCTTGGGGAGCCTTTCAAAAGCATCTGTGGGGCTCCCTCCCCCCCTCCCCCCGAGGCTGGCACCAACAGATGTAAGTAGAAAAAAAACCCTCTGCCCCTGGGGATCACATTGCTGCCATAGCCCTTCCCCCATACACGCTTAAACTGCTCCCAACTCCCTTGTAGGAGTTTGAAAAACACTATCAGAGTGCAATCCTAACCTGGAGTTAGGCCAGCACAGTTAGGTCAGCAAAATTTGGCTAGCACAAGGGCCACTGTAAAGCATGTTTGGACCACTCTCAGAGTCAGGGAGGATGGCACACATCTGTGTGCCAGCCTCTCTGGCTCGGGCAGTGCAATCTTGGCTGCCCTGTAGCGTCAATGCAACGTTGTTGCGTCGACGCTACATCATTAGCGCCGACGCAGGGGTACCGTGTGGCACCCCTGCATCAGCGCTAAAGCTCTCAAGCCAATGCTACGAGTAACCGGCTGCTTGAGAGGGCCGACGGGGAGCCTCCCTCGCGCCGACAGAACCTGGTTGGTGCAAGGGAGGCTCTGTCAGGTCCGGGGCAGTGATTGGTGGGGAGGAGGGGGCGGGGTCCAGATTCGGCCATAAGGCCGAATTAGAAGCCCGTCCGGGAGGCCATGTGGCTCCAATTTGGGCTGTGTGGTCTCCTCTGATATGGGCCTGCTGTTTAGCAGGTGCAGATCCGAGGAGTGCATTGGGGCAGCTGGAGCCTTCCCAAAGCAGCGTTGGATTTGGCGCTGGCCAGTCGGACTTGCTAATCCAACACTACTTAGGACTGCGCCCCAAGAGTGTTCCAAACATACTTTATGGTGTCCCTTATGCAGGCCAAACTGTGCTGGCCTACCTCCGGGTTAGGATTGCGCCCTCATATATCATATTTATAGTGCAATCCTAAACATGTTTACTCAGAAGTTAAGTTCCACAATATTCAATGTGGCTTATTCTCATGTGTATATAGGATTGTGGCCTAAAAAAGAAGTCCTAAAAAAGGACCTTTTTTAAGGAACCTAAAAAAAAGTCACCTAGCCATGACAGTATTTAGAGCGCAATCCTAAACTGGACTTAGGCCGGCATAAACTAAGCCAGCAAAATTTAGCCAGCACAAGGGCCACCATAAAGCATGTTTGGACTACTCTTGGAGTCAGGGAGGATGGCTCACATCTGTATGCTGGCCTCTCTGACTCCGAGAGTGGTCCAAGCATATTTTACGGTGTCTCTTGTGCTGGCCAAACTTTGCAGACTTAGCTTATGCCAGCCTAACTCAGTTTAGGATTGTGCCCTTAGTCAACTCTTAGAACACAAACATTCTAGTACCTGCATAGGGCCTGGAGTGGAACCCCAATTAGGGATTGAAATCAGCATATTTTTTTGGATTTAGAGGTACAGTTCAGCTTTTTGGAGGAGGTCTAGGCAGAGGCGTACCAGGGTGAAACCGTGCCCATGGTGCGCAACGTCATGACGTCACAATGTCGTGATGTCATGATGTTGCGGAGTGTGGCTTCTGTCCGCCATGGTTGAGCCAACTTTGGCCAAGTCATGGCGGGGAGAAGCCAAGCCCTCACCCTCTTGTTTTGCCCGAGCGGTGGCCGAGAGGAGCCGCGAACCGGGGGGGGGTGCACGGCTTCCTTCGCCCACGGTTCAGGCATCTTCTTGGGCGCTGCCTGAGAGCAATCGCCGCCCCCTGGCAAATGGCTCTTGCCACCTCATGCAATACCCTAGATATGCCACTGGGTCTAGGTATGCATCTTGCTGCTGTTGCTAGGCCTAGGCAGGTGGAGCCTATCGTGCATTGCTTTGATAAGAGATATGTCCAGAAGACCTTTGGATGAGATAGGCCATGAAGGAACTGGAGACAGCTTCACTTTTGCAGGCTTGGAGGTGCGTGTGAGTGGTTGAGCCTCTATGATCTGTTCAGAGGCATGAATAGTTCTGGGTTCAGATGGAGTAACCTCAGTAACCAGAGATAGTCCTCAGATAAACTGTATTTGTTAGTTTACAAGTCCAAGTTTTTTTTGGCTTTGGGCTGTTCCAGTAAGTTGAAAGCAGCAAGTAGCAGCAAGTATGGGGAATCTAACTTGTGCTGCTAACAGATCCAGCAGAGCTCAGACTGTGTTGGTGGTTCCGAGGGAGAAGCTTGAGCAAAGCTCACAAAGTACACAGATGAAAAAGAAGATGGTAGGGGAATTCTAGCCTTGCTCCTTTTCTTTTCCAGCAACTGGACCAAAACCAAGCAAACAAACAAAACTGGACCCAGCAGGCAATTTTTTTTCTGCAGGTTGGCAGCTCCAGCTCCAATGAATGTTCTCTTTATGTAGCCACATTTGACACACAATATTCCCTTCAAGAAGGGAATTTTTTAAAAATCCCAAACATAGTTGTAACATTTGCTTGGTTCAGTACGGTATATTTACTGTGAATCTTTTGCAGGGGTGTTAAACATAATGCCCATGGGCTGGATAAAGCCCATGGAACCCCAACCAACATTAAGTGGGCTATCAAAGTGCCACCCTTTCAGCAGCACCGCTTCTGATAAGGCTCTGGAATGGAAAGACAGGAGATGTTTCAGAAGGCAAGGAATGCTATGAGGGAAGGAGGCAGACCAAGAGGGGTGAGAGATGCTGCCGAGGTGCTGAGATCATTAAATTATCATGCAGGCAACCCTTTCAGCAGCACCTCTCATCTGCTCAGCTGCAAAGCGATGCCTTGGGCAGGTGCTGAAAGAGCAGCCCACATGCTAATTGGGCTCTCCCTGAGTGATAATTTTGCTCTCCCATATCTTGAAAATATGATCACGATTTTCACATTCTCTCCTCTCTCATTTGCAGTTAATGAGTTCCTAAGTGAGAAGAGTACTTATTTCTGGGTATTATCTGCTTAATGACATCATCCCCTACTTAATGATGTCACTTCTGGTCATCAGCAGGCACCATGTATGCTATTCTGCCTGCTGTAAGAGACTGATACCCCCTATTTTAGATTCTTCCTGGAAAGCTGAAGCCAAATTATGTGTGACACCATTAGGAAAAATATCCTCTTAACTTGGTTCTTGTCACTAGGCCTCCTAGAGTCTACAATATGTGATAATAGATGCAAAAGACACTATCCTTAAAAACTGTTCTAATATGAGGGCAGGTCTACCAAATGCTTTAAACAGGTTTTTATCATCTGCTTAATACATTGTTGCTGCAGCCTGAAATGTCTCCAAAATATGCAGTTAAAATATGGAAGAACCACAGAAGTGATTTGTGGAGTAGTGTGAAGGAAACAAAACTTCAAAATATGACCCTTCTGCTTTAATGCATCACCTTTATTCAGATAATCTGCAAAATCATAGATCGACACAGACACTCACCTTCAAAACCCACCAAAGGTAATTTGTTTGTTTTAAAGAGGCTTTGTTCTGAAACATATATTAATCTCAGGTTGATCAAAGGTACTCAAAACACAACTAATCTTTTTATGACATCTTGTGGATCTTCAGAACATGGCAGATTGCCTGGCAGTGGCTACAATATCTGTCTATTGAAGAACCTTGTGGCTCAAAGCTAGGGCTTGAACTAAGAAGCCAGCATTTCTCCATGGAAAGCTGCAGGGTAAATCTTATATTTTTATATCATTCTCCCTGTGGAAAAGGAAGTTCAAAAGAATATTTCCTGGTATATATCATTCTTGAGCTGCATATCCTTTATGGTGTTTAATTTTTTTAATATAAAAATAAATGTAAGATGCTCACATGCTGACCAAGTTTGCCACAGTGTGGGGACTTGGAGAGGGTGGGGGAAGGCAGGTGGGTGGTGGAACGGGGCAGGGGGAGAGTGGCCCCATGGGTGGGCTGGCCCAGGGAAGGGGGTTGAGTTTGGAGGGGATGGAGTGTGGAACCAGCCATTAGGCCAGATCCTAACCTCTGTCCCCGGGTGTTCGCTGGCACAAATCCGAGCAGCCCCATAGGGCTGGTTAAGGTTTACCCTAGGGTAAGGGGAAAATATTCCCTTTCCCTGAGGTGAGCTCCAGCCGCCTCCTATTCTGCACTGGATACAGCCTGCATGTTTCAGTGCAGTATAGGATTGGGCTGCCTGCCACATAAATGCTTCTATAAGGGTCTTATGCCCACACCAGGTTCAGTGTTCTCTCTAGGATGTAAAGGAACTTCTATGGCTAGAACCGAACTAGGATCTGAGAGGCATCTGCTTTCAGCTCTTGCTTAGCTTTTGTTCCGGTTTTGTAAGATTACATTACTAGTAGGATCTTGAAGGGAAGTAATCCATGACCAATTGTCTCGTGTGTAATTTGTGACCCACTAAGCTATCTATCGCCCATCAGACATTTATTGTGGTCAGCAGAGTGTATCACAGCTTCCAGGATCTTACAATCTCAACTGCCAGCAAATCCAGGAGGATGAACAATCATATATGGCTGGTCGACCATGTTAAATTTGCTGAGTCATGTCACTCTGGACATAGACAGACCCACCAAACACACACCAATCAATGGTCTGCTGGGAAACTGATGGCAAGTGCAAACAGCAGTATTGTAGCCCATCTTTTAACTATTTTTCATTCACATTTTACATGTGCTTATGGGCAAAGGAGAAATAGAGATTCTGCTCCTAGAACCCCCGTGGGTACTGAAATCCACAGATATTGAAACCTGCGAATTCAGGGCCCATCCCTGTTCTCTAAACCTGACAGGAGCTGAACTCCAGTTGGCTCCGGAGGGTTTTCTGAGGCCTGCAGAGGCTGTGCACAACTGCCCATGGGCTCTGCAGGCCTCAGAATGCATACTTCAGCCAAAAAATGCAACTTCCAGTTTCTTAGGGGAAATTGTTATCCATAGTGGCGTCTTCTGGCCTCTTTGATATTTTTCAACGATGTCTGTATAGGTACACACATCACAGAGCAGAGAACAGAACTTACAGCCTGTACCTCCCATTTGTAGCTAAGTGGGGATGGGACCGGCGTTGACTCTCACTGCTGGATCCTGACCTCTGTTTAGGGGCTCGCTATTTTACATGGAGGGCCTCGTCTCTGTGTCAGCTAAATAGCTGGCAAAGAGGCGAGTAGACTGTTTGCCTGCCCTGCACCCTTACCTCAGGGAAAGGGGACGAATGTCCCCTTCTCCTATGGAGCCTCCCGTAAGTGCCGCAGGATGCAGAAGTAGCTGCCTGGCTACCACTGCATTCCTGGGCGGTCGGGCAGTTTAGGATTGGCTGCCCCACTCTCTATTTTACATAGTCTCCCCTATTGTGGAATGATAGTGGAAAAATACAAAACCTTTTAGTATTCACACTACAGAAAGCAGGTCTTGGACAAAAAAGTCGGTTTCAGAACAGTCCGGATTTCGGATGTTCAGATAAGGGGTAATCTACTTGGATTTACAGAGTCAAAATTGTACAGTAGGGTTGAACCAGGACAAAGGGAATCTGGGTTCAAATCCCCACTGAGGCGTAAAGCTACAAGGTTGTATGAGCATAAAATGGGGAGAAACATGTCCTTGGCTAGAAAGTGGAATACCAATATAACTGGAAATGTTATTGATGCCACCACCCTTTTTGGGCTGCAAAGCAGGTAGATTTCCCATCACTGCTGCATCTCTGTTGTGAAAAATTGTACCTATTTAGTGTGTAATCCTATAACGGATGTAGTGCCGACATGGGGGTGCCCACCAGCACCCCGGCATTGGTGCTATGGCTCCCTAGCTGTAGCACTGGCCTGGGAGTGCGGGCAAGCGGGTGGAACTGGGCGGGAAGTTAGTCCTATTTAGCAGGCGCAGATCCAAGGAGCCCACTGGGGAGGCTGGAGCCTCCCCTGGTGCAAAGGCACGAACGTGCCCTTGTGACAGGGAGGCTCCTCTGGCCTCCCGCGTTGCACTGGATTTGGCGCAGGCCCACCGGCCTGCCTGCTTCAGCGCAACATAGGATTGGGCTGTTAATTTCTGCTTGCCATGCAGTTGAAAACCTTACGGTGCAATCCTAGCCAACTTTCCAGCAGTCATGGAGACGTTCTCAAGGTAAGTGAATATTTGTTCCCTTACTTCAGAGTTGCACTGCCCTTACCGTGATGTTGGAATATTGGTTAGAATTGTGCCCTGTGTCTGACATGGAGCTGCTATGCTCAGAATATCCGACTAAGGGTTGCAATTCTAAACTGAGTTGGAACAGGCAGGCTGGTAGGCCTGTGCTGTATCCAGAACAGCTTGGCAGCAGGCTAGAGCCTCCATGGGGCAAGGGCACGTTTGCGCCCTTAGGGTAGGCGCCAGGCACCCCAATGGGCTCCTCAGATCTGCACCTGTTATTTAGCAGGCGCAGAGCCAAGAATGCCATGTGGGGCTACCAGCCACATCCAACTACACCCTCCTTCCCGGGCCAGCACGCCTACCAGCCCAGAAACACCCTCCCTCCTGCCCAGAAACACCCCTGTGCCAGCCCAACGTGGTTGCTGGACTGACGCTGCTGCCAGAATTGGCCCTGCAGATGTAGAGCTGGTGTAGGGGTCTAGGACAGTGCTCTCGTACCCGCACTGTATGCGCAGGGCCAATGCAAGCAGCTTGCGTTGGTCCAAGGGCGCTCCTTGGATTGTTCCCTGAATAAGACCCCTGCTAACTGGGCAAGAGGCATTTTTTCAAGTGGTGTTTCTCTTATATTTAGCAGGGGGGAGAGTAATTGTCCCTCTTCACCTCAGCACAGTGTCTTTTCTAGTGGCTGTTGCTGGTGGTCTGCATTTTTTTAGAATGTGAGCCCCTTTGGGACAGGGAGCCATTTAATTTTATTATTACTATTTGCCTGTAAACCACTTTGTGAACTTCGTGTTCACGAAGTGGTATATAAGTACTGATTGATTGATTGATTGATTTGATTGATTGATATGAGAATCTGACTCATTCTTGTTTGACATGGAGAAGCCACCACATTGCCAAATTCCTATTAATTTTTGATGATGGACTTAGAAACATAAAAGAGGTTGCAGTTCACCCCCTTCTTTGTTAAAAAACTAGCTTTTGCAAGGCTGTGATCAGTTGAGATCCTACTACATTTTGGGGCATCCACAGGAGTATACTGCCATGTCAAAATGGGAAGAAGAAAGTATCCAAGCCATGGTGGGTTCATCACGAATTGCCATGCAAATCAGTTCATGCTGTTTGGGTTTTCAATCAGTAACTTTGCCTTGCTTAAAAGAAACTAAAATGCTAGTGAAGAATTAAAAGGTGAGATTCCAAAGGGAGGAAATTCCACAACTGAACGCAGTGATTAAAGTATTTCTGAACGTGTGCAGAGTGCATTCTTCTTACAGGCGAAACTACTGCCCTACATTCAAGATTAAGAGACTAGGATTCTAGGTGAGAGGAAGTAGTTCCAGGACAAACTTTAGAACAGTGGTATTCAGACTTTTTAAATGGGACCCACTTTTTAGAATGGCACTCATGTCGGGACCCACCTGTCATGAAGGAAGGGGGGGTTGTAACCTATGACCCCCCTACTTGCCCACTTGGTTAGCGCAGCTTAGTGGGAAAATACGCGCAGCTTAGTGGGAAAATACTAAGGTTATTTTGGAAGGTTAAATCTGCTGCCACCAGCCCAGGTATCAAGTTACCAGAGGAGTTTCCTGGGCTAAACTCCTCTCCACTGGAATCCAGAACAAGGCAGACTGATTTATGAAAAAGATTTTATTAACAGTTTGCTAACCATAAAAGGGGTTGTAAAACTCGGCCTAGGAAGATACAGAATCAAAATAAGTATAAACCTGACGGGGTCTTGCTCCCACTCAGTTCCTTTCTCAATCTCCTCACTGCTAGGCCTCTCCCAGCAGCAACCCCGCTGTCTCCTCACAGAGCAGGTCTCCCTGCAGCCATCTTGTAGCGAAGCCGGCAGGAAAGAGAGAGAGCGGAACCAAGGGGAGGCCATCCCATAGACTTCTGTTATCTGATTTCTGAAGCCGGTGGGCGGGATTAGCCGCCATCTTGCAATGTGCAAAACATTGCTCATTCCAATGATTTTCAATGGGATTTCGCATGATGTTTAGGACTTATTTATTTACTCCAGAAGTAAAAACTTACCAAAATAACAACGTGGGATCGTAGAGGAACATCAGTAGGGAGTTGTGGGCAGTGATTAATAAGATGCGCATCGGAATAATACACCCCTCATGAATGGTGAGCAGTTCACTTCATCAATGTGCATCTGAATAATGCACCTCTCATGACTACTTGCTGTTCACCTGAGCCAACTGACTTTCCAGCATTTCCTTCTTACCTTCTAAATCCTACAAAGACTAGGGAAATGCGCTGCTTAGAAGGTTGTGGACAGTGAGTATTCGGATGTGCATCGGAATAATATACCTACATATTATATACCGTAGTCTTATTGACTACAATGCACGTAACATTTGGTGTAAAATTCAAACCAAACTAAACGTTTTGTATCCGAAAAATAACGGCTGAAGGTTGTGTGTGGATTAAGTTCCTTTTCCCCCCTCATATTTTTATTTTTTTTCCTCATATCTACTTCAGTTTGTGAGGGGCTGCATACTTTATGAAGTAATAATATTTTATTTTTATTTTTTTCCTTCATATCTACCTCACAATATTATTATTATTTGTGAAGTAATATTTTTTTCTGTAGCAACGAATCACAATGATTTTACGGACCTGTGGAAAGTGATCCCATTTTTCGTCCAGCGATTTGTGCACCCATATGCAGAACACGAAGGCATGATTAAAACTCGGAGGAAAGAAAAAATGATTAAAATGATTAAAATGATTAAAAGATTAAAATGGCTATCACACGCGCCGCGCGCACTTTTCCTCCGATTTCTCTTGACTTCCGGTGGCCATATTGGACCGTCCGGAAGCTTCAAAAATTTTCCAAGATGCCATCTCCTGTTTTTTTCTTTCCTCCAAGAGCGGAACTCTGCCAGTCCCATGATCCTTAGCTGGAATACATCTGATTGGTTGGCAGTTGCTCCCTCCTCCCCTCAGTTGGGACATCCTTTTTATACAAGAATGTTAGATAGCTGGATAAGGCATGACGTCACATTCTTGAAGCCGAGGACTCACAAAAATGACTGACTCAGATCATTGCCGCGAAGGAGGAGGATTGCCGCCGGAGGGGCTCTCTCTCTCGCACGGCGCGCGTGTAAAAGTTAATTTCAACGTCTTTAAGCATGCCTGCGTGTTCTGCATACGGGTGTGCGAATCGCTTAACGAAAAATGGGATTTAATTTCCGCGGAAAGATTCATGTATTCACATTACATCGGCTCAATAAAACGACCGTGAGTACTGAACATTAACAGAATTTGTTTTTTTTTCTTTTGGGGGGGGTGAGTGGAGAAGTTAAAAAAAATACTCTTCGTAGTCTAGAAGTAAAAAAAAAAGTGCAATCCGAGTTTAAATAGACAGCAAGCGGCATTTCGTCCGGTATGTTCAGTAATATAATTACGCGGAATTAAACCTTGGAATTGCATATTAACTCATAATACGGTTACCAGTAATGTTTCTCCACGATCACACGTTGTTATTTTCATGAGTTTTTACTTCAGGAGTAAACGATTCAGCCCTAAACATCATGCGAAAACCCATTTGAAATGCTTGGAATGAGCAATGTTTTGGACGTACCAACATGGCCGCTAAGCCCGCCCCCTAGGCTTCAATAATTCTGTATTTTCCATGGGCACGGCCACCCCCTGTTTTTAGACCAGGCCCTTGGAAATGCATTTTAACCATAGAGATAAATCTAAGCTCCTTGATTTTAACAGAGTAGGCAAAGCCTATGAAACAACAATAGGTCAATGAAACATAGCTGTTTCATCACACCATCGGAAGTGATGTCATTAACCTGGAAATGATGCTGTGGCAGAAAGTGACATCATCAAGCAGGAAGTGCTGTCATTGTAACATAATAAAATGACACTCCTGAAATGCAAATTGGAATTCTTGGACTGCAGCTATTGCACAACCATGAAACATCCCTGACAGAAAGCAAGATTAGGAGAAAATATGAAGTCAAAGCACTGAACTAAAAACAAAATTTTAAAAAACCCTCACTTGAAAATTTGAACTGTTAACACTCACAAAAAGAATATAACAAGAGTAAGGTCTGCAGTTTCCAAGATAGCTGCTCCCAGCTTTCCATGACCCACCTGACAGTCCCGACCCACAGTTTGAATAACACTGTTTTAGAAGACTGAGTCTTAGAAAAATGAATATTGTATTTATATATGCCCTCTAACGTTTCAAAGATAATAATAGAAACAAGCTTGTAATATATCAATTCTTATAATAAGGGTAGCCTTCCAAGTGACCCACCATCTTACAGTATTGTGCGTTCATGCATGCACACACGCGCGCGTGCGCGCACACACACACACACACACAAATTGTCCCATAGGTTTCAAACAGTTCAAAACAGAGCTCAGCCGTTACAGCATATGAATGGCATGGTACTTTAGCGTTGCACATACATTGACACAAGAGACTATACATCCACTTTCTACTCCAAAATTTAATTTCTAAAGCCTTCAGAGATGGACCTGAATCTTGATGAATGACAACTCTTAGCAACTCACACTATGTCAACAAGGTATTTGCAAAATGCAAAAATAAGCGCAAAATAGAGTAATTTATTACATATTAAAAAGTAGGGCTTGATTAGCGTAAACATACACATCAAACAGCTGGTTTGTGTCATTCATTAAATACCATCTTGCCTACATACTGCTTGTCTACATCTTTCAATGGCTTTGCAATCATTATTTAAACTAGTTTTAAATCATTAAAAGATTTTCTTTCTCCAGATTGAAAAGAACTCTCCAGAGTGGTACAGTGAATACAATACTGGGCGATTGAGCAACAATGATTGCAAGATGACGACCAATGCTATAGAGGGAAAACCAGCAGAAGTTTCCCCTCACTGGTATAATTCCATTCAAAATTCCCATGCTGACGTAGCAACCTTTAAAAAAACCAGTTTCCATGTGGAAAAACATACTTACATACTTATACTTACAAAAAAGAGGTATGCGTACATGTGCGCGCACAAACATATGCAAACACATAGACAAGCATCTTACGTTTGCTGTAAAGAAGTGGCTTTAGCAGGAACTGAGGAATGCATATTGAAATCTATACAGTACAGTCATAATTAAAGGATATGAAGGAACTCAAGAGACTTTTCCCTACTGGAAGTAGTGCATCAATAGGGCACAGAGACTCTGCAAAAGAAACTTGAGTGTCCAAAACTCAGCATGAAGCCAGCACAAAGCAGCAGGGCGGGCAGTTTTCTTTTCGAGCCTTCGCCCTGCCTCAGGAACAATGGCCCTATTGCAATCCCCTTTTTTTCAGCCCCCCCCCACTTAGTTTTCTCCAAGTGATTAACATGCAGCCCATGCTCAGAAGAATTGGAATGTGTTCTTCAGTTAAGGCTCCAAAAGGTGCCATCGGGTCAGGTGGCTAATCGTTAAATCAAACTGCTGTCCTCTCTTCTTAAGCTTCTTTTTGCCCAAGGCTGGGTTATTATGTGGGTTTATGCAAAATAAACAGCTTGAGGAGACAGATTTTACTTGCAAGGGGAAGGGGGAGGTAAAGGTGTCAAAAGAAGACAGGAAAATAGGAGGCAAACCATCAGAAGCAACCCTAGCCCTTCCTTAAGTACGGATCTTCTGAACTGTACTGATTAGAATTTTTCCCCCCTTTTTGTTCTTACTAGCAAGGCCAGATTTACTTCCCCCACTTCTACCCTGTTGCAAGTATTATTTGCAAGTACTTGCTCCTTTTGCAATGACTGTTAACTTATTCTTGTCTGGCTCCTGATAATTCACAGTTTCTGTCTTGAACTACATCGGCTTGCAATTCTCTCTTTTCTATAGATGAACTCAGCCATAAGAAATCTCTTATAAACCTCCGCCCCATCACTTCCCACCAGACCACAAGCTCTCACGGGTCTCCTTCAAGACGTATGTGCAGAGAGAGGGAGAGAGGAGGAAAAGGCGGCAGAGAAAAGAGCTTCCTTAAAGAAGGAGAAATAAATAACGGCAATTGCGACATTCTGAATCATTGTGAAGGTCTTTACTGCTGCTGCAACAGGTAGATCTAGTGCCCTACCAGTCATTCCTATGCCTGGGACAGGCACCTCCCAGTTCTCCCTAACCCATCTCCCACCACAAGCGCAAACACTACACAAATTCAAAAGAAGCCATCTCTCTTTTGTGAGGTTTTATACATGCCACATTCTCCCAGTGTGAAAATATTGGGGACTGAGTGGAAAGAACATGCAATATCTCTGCAAGTAAAGTATGACCTTGAGGGAAAATGTCTGCATCCTCAGAAACAAATGGCCTTCACTCTGCACATGAATTGTATCAAATATGCAGCTGTCCAGAAAGGGCCTGTGAATCAGGTGACGATAACACATAGCTTGCAGCCTGCTTCATATGACAAAATAGAATGGCCTACTAACGCATCCTGCCCCCCACCGCACCTGAAAGAGCCATGGTACCATGATGCCATGGGTCAATATTCTAGCCCCACTGAGCCAGACTGATCTGAACCTAACACCACAAATGTGGCTTTCCCTGCAGATTCTTTAAGGTTGAGGTAGCAGGAAGGGCACAATGTAGGTGGTTTGTTGTTGTTGTTGTTGTTGTTGTTTTGCTACAGTGCTACCTCACAATGAAATTACACAGAATTATTTGGTATTCAGTATTAATATTAATGACATTTATATGACTATTTGAGTTTTATAGTGGCCCAAAGTACCTGGGATATATCAGTTTAAGTCATTTTTTAAAAAAATAATTGAATTGGTAGCTGCCTTGAGACTCTGCGAGAAGGTAGGATATATTCCCCCAAATAAATAAATAGTTTTATTTGGCTGGCTACAAGTTGAAATAAAAAACCTCAACTGTCTGAAAAAACTTTGCTCTTAAAAGGTCAGATGGAGAGAGTGTCTGGGCCCTGCCAAAGTCTGACAGAGGGCCTGGTCTGAGGGAAAATTACAGCAAACAAAAAACACTGAAGGAGAAACTTGACCACAGCCCTGACCTCTCTGAGTGAAAATGCCTGCTTGCCAGCTCAGCCACAGGCAGGCAAGCCATGATTTAATCCAACTTTTTAAATCCCCCACCACACATAAGGACAGCACGTCTTCACAGCTGGTATCTTCCCCCTCCCTGATCCTCAGGGGCATAACACTTTGTTGTTGTTGTTGTTTTTAAAAAAAATCACTTTAGCCAAGGTACATACACTGCAACCACTTCAAAATTTATTCAACATGTGTTTAGAACTTGGCAGAACTGATAAAACATGGACTGGTTTAAGATGCCCCAAAACATTTTTATATTACATGCCCACAGAGCCACATAAATGCTGAAGTATTTGTAGAGGAGAAAGGGGAACAGAAAGAAGGCAGAGGAGCTAGTGAGGGATTGAGGAATGCTGCAGATATGAAGAACATGGCGTTAGAATCAGTGGCGTTATTCACTCGGTACGCTGGGCGGGACTTACCTTTGAGCGGCAGTCCGCCCGTTGCGTCACACCGCATTCCGCCGCTTTCCTGCCCGCCCCAGCCACTGGTTAGAATGATTGTCCTTGTCTGCCAATCAACGCTTACTTTTTGGTTTATATCCAGATACAGAGAGGAAGGTACAGTACATGTAAAATATTTGTCCTATTTAAACGCGCGCGCACGCACGCACGCACGCATACACACACACACACACGAGAGAGAGAGAGAGAGAGAGAGAGAGAGAGAAATTTCAGAAGCCTCAGAGCACTTTCCCAGCGTAGCTCCATAATAAGGAGAAAAACTGCAGTTGTAGAACAGAAGGCAAATCAAGACATTCATGGACAATATCAGTTGGGTAAGGTGAAAATTATTTCACTGGAAACACTGCAACTTTTAAATAAGAGATCAGGCAACCACCTATATGGGAGAACACAGTTGGAGGACTTCCTATCCTAATGAGTGAGGCTGGGAACGGGTGAAATTTGGGCCAAGAAATTATCAGGGAAATTGCTGTAAACATTGTATGTTGATGGACTCTGTTATGCCTCACATTGAGTTCTTGTGACTCAATATACACACTTTGGAGTGAAAGTACTGTTTGTTTGGAGAGAAATATTTCTATAAACATAGAAAGTTATACACTGAGTCGGACTATGAGTACACAGAGGTCAGTACCATGCAGGAGCCGCCATTAAAACCAAAGATAAGGGCACCCTGAGGAGGGGGGTGGAGGTTGCATCCAAACCTCAGTCCCTGGGCCACATGGCCCTGATTTGGGCTGCTGCCATGTGCTCAGACTTGTGCCTGCTAAACAGCCGGCACAGATCCGAACCGCCTCATCAAGGCAGCTGGCATGCAAGGGAATGTTAGTCCCCTTGCCCTGTGGAGGCTCCAGCCTGCTCCCAACCTGCATTGGATACAGTGGAGGCCAGTTGGACTTCCTGTTCCAGCTCAGGTTAGGATTGCGCCCAAAACCTCTGAAGGTTTGCTATGACTGGCAGGTGAGGGTATATTTGGCATTGGACCTGCAGGTGAAGAGCCCTTGACAGCAAGCTCTTGAGGATTCATGTGCCTGTGGCAGACAGCTACCTTTGAATCACCTGTCAGGTAATCAAAAGCTAGGTACTTAGGGACGTGTGTCCGGGCTTCTTGGCAAACTGTCATATTGATCTAGCATAGCCTAAGAAGACTCAAGGAGTTTGGGCAAAGGCTTGTATTAGTGTTCCCTTCCTCTCAAGAGCTTGCTGAGACGGCACTTCAGCATTTCCAAGCGGTGCACCTCTGACCCTGGCAATCCATCAAGTGAATGCAAATTGCGGACCAGACAAAACAAGGCAAACAGCAATGCTGCTTAGGAATAATGTACTCCCAAGGAGAAGGACTTCCTCAATAATGATTGTTGTGTACACATTCAAACTAAACACCCAACTTCTCCTCCAGTCCCCTTCTGATTTGTGTTTTTTGTTCCCTTTCAAATGTTCCAAAGTAAATGGTTCAAGTTGACTCAAGGCTAACCTCAAACAGTAGGCTTTTTGAACTATATATAGACAAACCATGTTTCTCATAAAAGCCCCCTTTTGAAAACCAACACCAATGAAAGAAAGAAGGGAAGAAAGACCACCCTATTGACATTTTTGTGTCCTGGAGTTAACGTAGTGTACATATTGCATGAGTCCACAATTACATGGCATATGCACAAAATTTAGTTCTGGATGAAAAACAAATTTATTTAATGTGCTTACGACTCATTTTTCAAGACAAAACCTTCAGAAGGCAGAATTCCAGAATTAAATGCACAATAAAGCAGCTATATAACAATAATACCACCACAATAAAACGCCATCACTATCATAGTTTAAGAGGCAGCAGCATTTCAGGATAATTTAATTAAAAGTAAGGCATAGAGAGATTTTTATGGCAGTTTTAAAAATGGAGAGAAGGGAGCCTCAACAGATATCCTCAGGCAAGGGTTCCACAAATCAGTAGTGTAGCTAGAGGGGGTCAAAACGGTAAGTATTTACGGTGCTGCAACGTGCTGTGTAAGTGACCCCACACCTCGCTGCTGAAGCCATACTGATGGCGGTGGAGGCACATCCTGCACTTTGTCCCCGCCACTTGGTATGGCTCTGGTGGCAAAGAAGAGCAGTCACTTTCAGAGCACACTGCTGTGCCGTAAACATTTTCCATTTTGACCCCCTTCTACCTATGCTACTGCCCAAAAAAAAAATGGTACTGCCATTAAGAAGACGGTCCCTTGTACCCTTCAGATACATTTGAGCTAAGGTAGGTCAAAAGAGCAAAGACTACGGAATTGCTTTTAGGGCATGGGAATAGATGGAAGCAATCCTTGAGAGGACCCACTCAGGGAATCTCAGCCATATGTCTAGCCCTTTAAGATGCCAAGATAGGTTTGCATGGACAGGGGCACTGCCCAAAGCAGTTACAAAACTTGTAGTTTTGTAGTTTTGTAGGCTTGGTGAGTAGGTCTGAGTATGTGATTCCTAAGTAGGACTGCTATTTCCAGAGAGGGCTTCAGGGTCCTGCATAGCTCTTTTTCCCTCCCCATGACTATTTGAAACAGAATAAATCATGTAACAGAATCTTTCCACCCATGATTCCTTTAAGGACCCACCATGTGCTACAGAAATCTGAACTTGCAAAGAATGCAAAGAACTGTCTAGTTCCAATGTTCAGAAGGAGTTGTGACTATCCTACTTGTAGCAGCGGCAGGAGGAAGAGTCACAGCAACACCAGGAAAACTAGACATCCAGTGTTGTAGAGGCCAGGAGGGTTAGGCTGCAAAAACCCAACTTGCCATGGGTGTGCTGCTTAGGCTATTCAAAGCTCTATTGTGGCACCCTGGAAGATGGTTCTGCTGCTGAACAAATCTAGCTAGTTTCCTATTTTGATATATTTCTTTTTGTACATTACATCTCAACTTGATGGCATGTTTGATGTGTAGATTTTGATTACGCAAATAACGAAATGTGGACAAACTCCATGTATGCTTTTTTTAATCCTATTGATCAGCTTATAATTATGAAACACTTATTTTCTTATTCCTTGTGGGAAAGCACTCACCAGTAATTAAGGGCCACTATATTTAAGGAGTTTCATGAATGACTGTCTGCTAAGAGGCCCATTAACAACACCACATGGCAAGTCACTCCACTCAGTCGACTTCAGTCATGTGACTACACAGTGAAAAAAAAGGATTGCATAGATAAAATTGTGAGGAACCCCTTCACACAACTGGATTGTCACAGTGAAGACATTACATTGGATGCATTTCATGAGGCAACCATATCACATGTTGCTCATATAAATTTGGTATTCCCCCAAACCTCACAAATTGCTGTCATAATACATCACACCCCAACCAACCTATAGAAACAATAACTTATGTCCAAAATGTTCCAGAATAGGCCATTCTGCTGTAAAAATACTGAATATATGAAGTTGTGTTATAACGAGTCACACTGTTGATCCATCTGGGCCTATATAATCTGTAATTGATGAGCTGCAGTTCTCCAGGGTTTCAGATGGGTCTTTCCCAGTCCTAACGAGAAACAGCAATGATTGAACCAGAAACCTTCTGCATGCTAAGCTCTAACACTGAACCATCTGACCCATAACAGGCTGAAACATGCCCTCTCCTTTTTTGGCACTCCAGTTCCAGATCTGAAAAGTGAGCAGCTCCATGATCTATACCTCAGTCACAGAATATTAAATATGGAAAAAGAAATGTCAATATATGCAGAACCGAAATTGCGAAGTATCTTAGGACATACACTGTTCGATTGCCAAGTGTATAATCCTGACCAACTGGAATAGCAAAACCTCACCCAAATGTGAGCAGTGGGTCAAAGGACTGCTGGCATTGGCAGGAAGGGCAAATGAATCAAGGAGGAAGAGGTTTGAAATTTGTGTATAAAATCTACAAATCCACAAAAAATTAGGAACAGCAAGAAAAGTCACCATATGCATCCGCAGCTGCTTGGCTACATTTGACTCTCTCTTTCCTCTTATCTGCAGTCAACATTGAGATGTTATCTCCTTGGACAATTCTTTGTTTTCTGCTAACACTACTCTGCACAGTATCATGAATAGTGAGGCTGCTATTTTTATAATAAGAATAATAGGGTCCACCATACCTCAACATATTTCTGGGTTTGGAAGCAGGCAGCCGATCAACTGAAATGCTGCCTGACATGCAACCATCATCCTGCTGGTCTGAAATAAATGCTTTCAGATTCCATACCCAAAGGAAGTGTGAAGGGGGAGGGAGGGTCAAAGAAGTGCATATGCCATCATAAATTTTAAGGCAGATGGAGCTGGAAAATTCATTAAGCAGTAACACTGCAACAGCTACCACATGAGCTTTGATGTTCTTCAACAATGAAAAAGTGAAAGTGGGAGCAGTATGCTCTTTAACTCAACCTTCCATCAAAGGAAATGAGGAGAAGCCAAAACAGTACCGGAGTGTGCAGATATGGGAGACTTTGGGTTGATAACTCAGAGGCCTGGGACATGAACAAGCGTTGGTAGAACAGTTCTGTTTCCTAAAACTGGGCTGGGCACCTTCATGTTCCTCTACTGAGAAAACTCCTTGTATGAAATAACCTGGCATGTCAAGGAGATGTGTTGTCACCTGACATTTGCAGTTTGAAGTACGTACTCTAGTCCATTAAAAAATGCATCACATAATTCTATTGCTCATGTTGTTTAGCTCTTTAGATGGTGACTATTCCAACAAATCCATAAAAGGTGAGCAAGGTAAAGCACACTTTAGTAGAACCATTATGGTTTCTATGTGTACAAAGTAGGGCTTCTGGTCATGACTTTGGAAGTTGGCAGCATTATCAAGAAACCAAGCAGAATCACAGAAACCATGTAACCACAGCTGAAGAGGTAGCTAAGAATTGCTGAGTGTTTTTTTTTAAGTAGACAAAGAGCGTGAAACAGAATTTACGTGAAGTTCAAAGGCACAAACTGATCAATGGTAGTGTTTATCAAAGTCATAAATAATGAGAAGATCAAGCAAGTTTATGTCCTTTGTGGAATCAAATCAGTATGTCTATGTATTTCAGCAGGAACTAGAGTTAGCAGAGCTATGTGGCTTTGAAAACAGCAGCCACGTGGCTTGTTTTATGGATCAGTTGCCTAGCTGAGGGGGGGGGGCTATAGGAGTTAAAGGATCCCAGGTGGCACTCCATTGGGGGGGTTGTTGTTACAATGCTGCTGCTGACCTGATGATCCAGTTGCCCTGGTCCTGCTCCTGCACTTTTTACTTCTCCAGCAGTGGCAGCCCATGAAACTTAGGGAGGGAAGCGGGGCTCAAAGTTCAGTAGGATCATGTCAGATGGATTCAATTACTCAATGCTGGGAGAGCAGTGGTGACGTAGAGGTCTTTAAGCAGCAGCCACATAACCTTTTTCACAGTCCAATTCTAGGGTTAGTCAAGTATATCTGAACACAAGAGTGACCAACTTCATAGGATTACTATTGATGCAATACTGCTTGCCATGTGGTTGCAAATCAAATAGCATGCCAAATGCTTAAAAAGTAACAGTAATTTTTTTCACACAGTTTCACTTTATTGGGATTCTACCCATCACCACACTAAAAAAAAAAAAAAAGAGCAGACATTTCAACTCTTAACTTCTCTGTAGACGTTCTTGAGATCCACAGCATAGCAGTTGTTTTAAGAGCTCTGCACACAAAACTAGTTTCAAAAACCAAACTCCAAGTACTTTTCCTGTGATAGAAAGATCCCCTTTCCCCTGTTTTGTTTTATACTGCCTCCCAGCATTAATTTCTGAGAAATATGAGAAGAACCACCACAAGATTTTCCTAGACGTAAATCAGAAAACCAAAGCCATAAACTGAACTGAAGGAGGGTGGGAAGATGAAACAAAGAAGGAAAATGAAATTAGGCTTTGTTTTAATTTGGGCTTCAAGAAAAAAGGGGGTGGGGATGAGGTTCTTGTTTATGTGGGAGAAGGATCTTAATTAAAAGGATGCTTTTGGAATGAGAGCTAAGTCTCTGGGTGAAAGGCATGAAGATCTGTACAAAGTGGAAGGGAGCTTTCAAAGTCAAAGAAGATTGTGAAATTAGCCACACACACCCCTTCAACCTCAGTGCAATTAAGTTCTTTTATTCTCCAAAGGGATGGGGATGAGGAATCTCATCTTGTTCGCATGTGCTGCTTTGAGAAATCTGGAGAAAATGAATCACCAAGCACTTCCCACTGACTAAAATATTTTTCTCAGTGCAAAGGGAGCTTTCAGACAGAGGCTTTTTTTGAGTGTCAGGCAAGCTGATTCTGCATGCCTGATACCCACAAATCACACAGGGACCCGGTCAATCTCTGTTCATCCAAAGGGCAAACAAGCAACTAGCAAATGTGGGGCTGTTACCTCAATAACTCCTGCAGCAAACACGTGGACAGACCTGCATCTTTGAAAATTCTTTGAGCACAGCCATCTGGGAATTTTGAATGGGCCTTATCTCTCTACAGGTAGATGATGCCTTATCCTGACACCCAAAATCCAGACCATTCCAAAATTCAGACTTCTTTGTCCAAGACTTTTAAAAAAACTTTCTGTAAAAAGAAGGTCTTGTGCTCATTCCCATGTAGTAGTAGTAGTAGTAGTAGTAGTAGTAGTAGTAGTAATAATAATAATAATAATAATAATAATAATGGTATTTATATACCGCCTATCTTTGTCCATTAGATTGCACCTCTGGCTTTAATTCAAGGTGGTTTACATAGGCAGGCTTTATTTCTCTAAACCCACAAGGGGTTTTTACAAATTACAAAGAAGTTCTATCTTTCAAGAACTACAACAACATACAGATGGAAATTTAGTGGTTTAGTCTTCTTTCTGGCCACACGACTGCCTTCCTGCTGGCTGATAAACGGCTTCTCTGCTCCCACCAAAGAAACAGCTGGCCCAGCACTCCTCTCTCACAGGCAACTGGAAACAGCTCTTATCAGTTGCAATTCTCAAGGTCTGCCGCTCACGGAGACTTCCGGTGATCTCAAATTGGCGACCTTCGGATCTTATCTTCGGGCAAACAGAGGCTTTAACCCTCTTGACTAAACCTCCTGCCCATGTACAGGCTGTAAGTTCTATTCTCTGCTCTGTAGGGTGTGACTAGTCCCACCATCCCTCCCACCCAGAGCTGCCCCCATACCAGCAGAGTTTGGCTGGTGCACGGGTGGCTCTCTGCTTGTGCTCCCGGACCAGCGCTATAGCTAGCACTGATCTGGGAGCATTAGCGCCAACGCAGGGGTGCCACTTGGCACCCCATGTTGGCGCTAACAGCGTAGCTAACAACAAATCCTTGGGATTGCGCTGCCCGGCATGTTGTCCACAGTAGGATAACACTCGTGATCTCCCTAGCAATCATGTATGCCAAGTAAAGGGAGAACCCATCTTGATGGACTCTTACTGGGAGTGCAATCCTTAACTGCACTGGAGTAGAGAGGCTGGTGGGCCTGCACCAAATTAAGTGCAGCTTTGGTGCACCCTTGCCCAAGGGGAAGCTCCAGCCTCCCCAGCCTGTTAATGGATAGCGGGCGCAGAGCTGAGGAAGCTACGCAGCCTGAATTGGGGCTGCAAAGCCTGGAGATGTAGGCTTGGATGCAGCCTACCGGCCACATCCCAACCCCAACCCCCTCCCCAAGCTGGCATGCCTCCTGGCCTGCCCACCCCTACCCAGTTCCTCCTGCCTGCTGGCCCTCCCCACACCCAGAACCGCTCGGCTGGTACAGGAGCGACGCTGCAGCGCCTCTGCCTATCATCATTGTGCTGCTGCTGCTGCTAGCAGCATCCACCCTCTAAGGTAAGCCCAAAAGACCTGGGTTTGTTCAGCATGGAAGGTGGACACTATAGGAGCACTCCTCCTGGAAGCCACCTGACCAGGCTAACCCCAATTCCTGTACACCCACCCTTGCCCAGGCTAGGGGAAGTCCTGAACAGCCATCAGGCATGTACGGAAATACCTCTTATCAGAAAGACTGGACCAGCAACTTGTCTTAAAAGAAACATGAGTTTATTTAAACGAATAAAAACAAAAAGGGAAACGGATGTTGGTAAAGACGAAATAGGCACATGTAATTAGCTGAAACAAAAACAGGTCTTTGAAGTAGGCAAAAGACAGACCTTATAGCTAGAGGCAAAGTGAAATAAAACAACAGAATCTGAATGCAACTAACTAATAGTGGTCCTTGATCTTACATACTCCAGAAAAATTATGCCCATCCATCATAGTACCGTTAGTTCCAAGAGATGGGCTGGATCCAGAAAATTCACCAGTCACTTGGTCAGTATCAGGACAAAGAAGTCAAGACCATTATTTGTATTAACCTTATATACCCTCTGTTCAATGATGTCACAGCTCTACTCCACTGGCCAGGTCATGTACTTTGACTTCAGACCTCTCTGTCAAATGAGCAGGTATGCCCAATCTGGGCCAGAACCAGCTCCAGTAGGAAGGGTGGGCTGGGTCTCCTAGGATGAAGAAACCTACAAAACTGGAGACTATGTGATTGGCTCATAATGGTGGTGATCCGAAGGTATTAAGAGGCTCTTTGGAGACAGGAGAGCAGAAAGTCTGGGGATTTTCACAACATCATTTTTTGTGTTTTGCAACCACTGTGTTTTTCATTCTAAAACAGGAATGAGACATCTGAGTCTCTGGTAGACTACCAATTCCATAAATAGCTGATGGGCTCCATCTGACTTGATGGGTTGTGTCAGCCTGCCTAGACATGCAAGGCTGGCTATAGCAGGCCTCTCTGTTGCGCAAACGATTTTGGAGTTACTATAGACTTGTCTTTGGGGTGCACTAGTAGTCCTTCCTGGGCACAGTGGTCCACTAATCCGCACTAAATATTACTTGAAAACTAGGGGCTACAAATTTCTGATGTGTAAATCAAATGAATTCACAGTCCCTTTTACTTTTCCAGCAAACTTGCCATGACAAGAGATTCATTACTAAGATTAAGAACTCCCTAGCTTGGAATTGCTAAAATATTCCAGGAAATACAGTAATATAAGCCTTGGGGTACAATTGTAAAGGGAACATCACTGCAAGAAGGGTGTGGTTAAACGCAGTGCATATCCCACATGCCAATCAGTACAATCAGTGCCCAGGGGGCATAACCTTAGTATGAAAGCAGACGAGACAGCTTGGATGAGGTCCAAACAAAAGACGTAATCCCGATGACTTACTGAAGCTGACAACTGTCCAGAAACTTGAATTTGTGCAGAATGCAGAGGCAAGGATGCTTTAGGTGCCCATTGGTCTGAGTACATTACTCCAATGCTTGCTAAGCTACACTGGCTTCCAGGCACAACTGCAGATGCTGGTTATTACTTTTAGAACCCTACATGGCTTGGGTTCTGGGTATCTGAAGGACCACCTCCTTCTACGCCAATTTGCTTGCATAATTCAATCATCAGAGGCCCTGCTCTCTCTGAGGCTTAGATGGTGATATATTCCTCAATATGATGATAGAGAAATTCAAATAGAATTATGGCCCAATCCTATTAGTGGATATACATCATGTCCTGCTCCCATAAATGGGCTACCAATGACCCATGTAATGCATCACTGGTAGCCATTTCCAAGTCACCGCTGCCACAAACTAGCAGCAGGATTGGAGTCCCGCTGCCATGGGTTGCTGCCCACACATGAACAGGTTAGCCAGGGTGAGAGGCGGTTGATGGGCAGGGAGGCAGAGTAACTAGGCATGTTGAAGAACCAGGGGTGAGTCAGTGGAAGAAGGGAGCGCATCCAGTGGCAGTCATGCACGTCAGAGCTTATCCCCCGTTTTCAAAACCTCCCTGCCGTTTTGTCTCCTCATAACTGAGGATGAGGCCAGCATATGTCTGAGGAGATCCATAACTTATCTGTAACTTTTTTTTTACTTTTCTCCAGTTTGCTTTCAAGTTGATCCCTGCTATAACATGCAGTATGCACCTTTCTTTGTGCAGCTGAATGTTATAGCATGGAGGGGAACAAGACTGGGCTGCTAGTTGTGAACCCTGAGAATGTCTGATTATATTGGATAATACTCATTCCATTGGAAATCAAATGTGCCATTCTATACATCCCATTCTGTGAATTACTAAAAAAATGATCACATAAATGGGGTAAAATTTCTGTTATAATCACCAAAAATACGAGACTTTTTGTAGTGGGGGAGGTTCCTTTATTTTACAATAACACTGTTTTGAGGAATTCACATAACTACAAAATGTTTCCACAGAGATGAATATTTCCTTTGTTCAGTGGACTTTAGAGTGACAAATTGATTACAGGGCAATATTCCTTGCTGCTAATTATAAGTAAGGTATCAGATTTCTCTGGAAAGAAAGAAAACTGAATGAAAAGCCATTTATGGCTAAAGAACCATTCTATTATTTCAGGTGCGTTTCAGCAAAATATTAGCCTGACTGAATTTGTACCACCCCACCAAAAAAAGCAGCGACACTTATTTTCTTCTTTATGGAAGATGAAATTACAGATTGTACTAATACTGAATTCTGGGGGTTTAGAATTCTGTTTTAAACTTTCATAATAATCACAGAGATCACATACATTGGGAAATGTGAATAATTGTTATATAACATATACAATTATGATATTTGGAGAAGACCCTTTAGTTCCATTCAGTCAGTCTACTGTAGAAAATGAACACACATAGGCGGGGTAGGGGCAGTATCGTGACAGCAAGTTCCACCCCCGACCTACACACATTCGTTTCAATGTCTGAAATGAGTTGATGCGCCTAGAAGCGTGTGCACTTCGTGCACTGTTGGGGACACAGGCATTGAAACAAAAAGCACATAGGTCAGGGGGTGGAGTCTGCCACTACAATGTCCTCCTGCCTACAACTGTTTGTTCTACAAAACTGAATGACTGAAAAGAGTTTATAATACTGGGGTATTTCTCTTCAACTTACTTTGCTATAATATAATCCTATTAAATTCAAGAATGTTGCTCCTGAGTAAAAAGGTTGAGCAGGTTAACACAGACTAAGAACAATTTATTACTTAAAGACAAATATAAATCCACAACTATTTTGAGAATCAGAAAAATAACACACAATTCATGGCATTATAAGTGACAGGATCCGGTTTGGTTTATCTATTGACATAGAGCTAGAGACATAGGCTCAATGGTGCCAAATGAGCTGCTGTAAATGGAGGACAAAACTTTTTAATTGCAATTAATAATCACATACAAAAATGAACATTGGCTTTTCAAAACAGAATCATGAAATATCTTCCAGCAGCAAATATTTCAATGTAAGAGTTGGACCACTCTCAGAGTCAGAGAGACCAGCACACAGACGTGAGCCATCCTCCCTGACTCCAAGAGTAGTCTAAACATGCTTTATGGTGGCCCTTGTGCTGGCCAAACTTTGCTGGCTTAGTTTATGCCGGCTTAACTCCAGTTTAGGATTGCACCCTGAAACTGATACAGCTCAGAAAATGATTCTGATTAAATTTCATGCCCATTCATTGAAACTTAGTCCCACTCCCTTCTATACACTCACCCCCTCTTCAATTCTTTTTATGAAAATGGGTTTTTTTTTTATTTAATACTGTGGAGAGGAAATATGAGTAATTGTTACTTCTGGATTTTTAAAAATTGTTTTGTGGAGGTTTTTTTGTCTGTTCCATATAAACTAGTAAACAGTTCAGGAGATTGTTGCTCCATTTGTTACAATTACAAATAAATATTATAAAAAAAGTAAATTCTGTTTGTAATAGTTGTTTGGATACACTATATTTTTAATATATGTATTTTAATATATTGCTAATTGTGATAATTTTATGCCAAGTCAAATTGTCCATAGTCATATTTTATGTTCCTAAAGTAACAGAATGATTTTCAATCTGGAAAAGGAAAAACAAGTGCTAATGTAGCATTTTTTTCCAATTTTTCTGAAAATTTCCATTTTTTTCCAAAAAACAAAAACAAAATTTCAAAATTTCTGGAAATTTTACATCTCTAGTCCCAACTCTTTCTTTTGACTTACTTTGCCTTTTAAAAATCTGGGCTAGCACTCAGACAATACTATAAAGTTGGCTTTCAAGGCTGCTCTGTCATTTTTCTTCATGTGTACTGCTCTTTGAATGTCCTGTTACTGAACATATCAATCCTATCACTTTAGCATCAACTGCTTTACTCAGCTCTGCCATATCCATCATCTTGTGTCGATAGAAGAATGTGATAAATACAGCTGCCCTTCTGGTCTCCAGAGCTGTTCCCCCTCCCATTTTTTTTTTTTTTAAACACAAGTTCCAATGTAGATAAATGAAGAGACACCAACAAACGCAGTCTGGTATTCTTTCTGTAGCTCATCTATCACACATACTTTATCCTTTTTTAGTCATTCGCACAACAGGCCTTGAAATGGCCTTTTATTATCCCTACTTCTCAGATGGTGAACTGAGTTTTTGACTTGTTCAAGCCCATGAAGAGCGATCACAGATCACACTGCTTAAAACTACAGAAATGCTATAAAAACCAGGCACAATTCAGTTGAATTCAAAAATCATTTGATTTCAGTTAGAAAGGTTTAGGTATAACTTAACTTTGCCATTAAAATCAAGGTTGTTCAGCAGTGCTGAGTTTTAGTCAGAAAGTGCCTACAATAAAAAGTGTCTGTTTTTTTCACTTCTGAATTGAAATTTAAACATAGCAATCTTAGTTGCAGCTTCAATTAGAAGTACAGGTATGTCCCGGTATCCACTGATTCGGTATCCACAGTTTCAGTTATCCACAGATAATATGGATACTGGCACGCCTATTAAAAAGATAGGGGAACATTAAACAAATCTCTTCTTTTACCTTGTTGCAGCAAAACCACCGATGTTCCCCTATCTTTAAAAAGGTGTCCCCAGTATCCACGTTTTCAGGTATCCACAGCTGGGTCCAGAATGAAACCCCAACAGATACAGGGGTAGGTCTGTACCACTGCTCAATTACATATAGAAAGGACATGCTAAATTTGCAGAAGTTTTGTCTCGCTTGTTCTTTGGCTATGAATGTGCAGATTATTTTGCTTAAAAATTTGATCCTTGTACGATAGAATCTGACAAAATGTTAGCTTTCTAAAACCAGCTAATCCAAGCATTACTGAAGCATCATTCATGAGCTGATTGACTATGTTTGAAGAGATAGCTACCTCATTATATGCACCATATTTCAACCTGAGAAAACTATGCATGTCAGGAGACAATAAAAAACAAGTACAAATGATACAGGTCATCCACAATAAATATAAGCAGTGTTACTTGAAATATGAGACACGAGGCACAGGCATTTTATATGAAAAAAGAAAGAGAGGGGAAACCAAGATAGACAGCAGATATGTGGGCTTTGCTATGTCTATAATTTCAGAGACCAGCAGTCTTAAAATCCATGAAATGTCTTTCCCTCTACAAAAAATTACTTGCATTTTACATTAAACAGGGAAGGGAGTAATTCATAAGAAAGGAAGAATCTCAAAAGAGAGGAATAAAGTGCAGTTTGAGCTGGAGCCTGAAATAAGGCTTCAGGGCAAGAGGAGATTCTTGACACAGCCCAAATTTTTTTCCCCTGGGGCGGTGAGATTCACCATCTCAAATCTACAATTATGGCTAGGAATTGTGATTCCTGGAATATGACAGCGTAATGCCTGTAACAGAGGGACTGAGCAACCTTATAACCAACAGATTTATATGGGGGCTCACAAAACTGGAACTTTACTTTTAAAAAGAGAGGAAGTCAGACTGCAATCCTTTCATGTCCACGTAAAAATAAATCTCACTGAATTAGAGTTACTGTATGAATACACACATTTAGATTATTTGACATTTGATGGTTCACAGTGAAATGGGTTAACTGATGCCCCTGAAAAGCCTTATGCTTGCAGTGACATGAAGTGACAGGAGAGCTCCAGCTATGCTGTTTGATTGGCATTGGTGCACAATCTTATAGCTCAATCCTAAACTGCCCAGTTCCCACAGAAGCAGCAGTACCTGAATGACTACCGCTGCATCCTACAGGAGCTGCAGCAGATCTCCTCAAGGGAAGAGGATGTTGGTCCCATTCCCCTGAGGAAAGCCGTGGACCCTGCAATGGGACTCCTCGAGTCTCTGCTGGCTATTTTGATGGCGGAGAGCAGCCTGGTTTAGGGCTGCCAAACCTGGCACAGGGGTTCAAGATCTGGTGGTGGGAGCCACCCCTGGCTGGGCCCAATCATCCCCTCCCACTACCCAGTTTCCCCCCCCCCCGCTGGAGGACTGCTGCCCTAGAGCAGGTGGTACTTACACTCTGGGTGCTGTAAACGTGCTTTATGGCATGTTTTTACGATACCCAGAGCCAGTGGTATGCATATACAGCCGGCATTACGGCCCATAGGATTGGGCCCTGAGTCATCAGTTGATCCTGCAGTTGTCAAGTAATGAACATGCATCAGTGAACTCATGTTGACATTAAACACCTTGGTTCAGAGCTGTCTGGTCGCAGAGTATACACAAGAAGGTTTAACCATTGCTAGCTGGGTTAACACCTTTCCTTGTATATTGATGGACAGACCACTTGTCAGAAAGAAGAAATGGTAATTCTGACAACTGGGATGGCTGCTGGGATGGCTCGGTTGAAGAAAGAACCGCAAAGAATACAACTGAGTCCATAAATCAGTATGATAATAAGACAGCTGCATAATATTGATGTGTGCTAGCCGAGTATTCTCATTAGCTCACAGGTTTCTACATTCTTTGGAAAGCTTTTTTCCCCTCAAATGTGAATATTTCCCTTGATCCTTATCCAAGCCTTTTTCACATCAATAATTCTGCTAATTCAAACCCTGTTCTTTCTTCATTTGGAGCAAATGTCACAAATACTCACAAACCTACCAATACACAATTACCTGTATCAGTTGGCCAGGAAAGCCAACTGTAGTGCTCACAACTGCTGATTTTTGAGTGACTATGCAAACCATGTATGTCTGGAGACATAACAAATGTGTGCAGCTCAGTTTGTAGCACCTAATTTGCAATAATATTGAAGTCCCCCCATGATAACTCATTTACTCTTATAATAAATATATAAAAAAGACAAATTGCTACATTGAACATGCATTTTCTTCACTGCATGGAGCTGCTACCCCAGGGAGAAAGCCCCGTGCCGCTAACTAATAGTAAATCCTTTGGAAAATCATGTGTCATAATGATGGACAACCACGGAAAGAGTATTAAATAGATTTAGAGGTTAGATACTCAACGAGAACAAAAGAGGCCCTTTGCAAACTCATAGCAATCAGGGCTGGCTTGACGGTGTGAAGATTAGCCCCAAATCCCAGCCAGGGAGAAAAAGGTTCACTGTGAGACAAGACAACAAAGGGTTTGTCCAAAGAATCATACTTTGACTTGCAAGCAGAGGGCTATCACACCGCCATGCTGACTGAAAAAACTACAGGATTTCCATGAAACCAGGGTATCTTGGGAGTAGCCCCACAATCTCTTACACATTCCAAGCCAATTGGCCCATTGGGCTACTGCAATAAACACACTACAATCCTTAGGGCATTATGAATCATGCCATTTGTAACAGCAACTGACATCGAATCTTGCCTACTCCAATTTGGGCAAATTCAGATGACTATTAGTTTATTCTTATGGTGATCAAGTGGGATTGTACTTCTTATTGAAGACCACTGCTTTCAGATGGTGAAAAATCTGTCTCATGGTAAGTCATTTTACAAATGACCAGGCAATCATGTAATATATTCAGCCATCACATGAAAAGGTCATCTGAATTAATTCCCCGTTTTTCTTAATCCAGTCAGTCTGGTGTCAATTGGCTGTAAAACATGTATAGTGCAATCCTATGCATATCTACTCAGACATAAGACCCACTGAGCTCATCAGTTCAGCCCAAGCGCAAGCATGCACAGGATTCCAGTCTTTACAAGGTAAGCGTCTGAATCATGTGATTCTCACAACTTCCTTTCACGTTTTGCTTTACAATATTCTCCTTCCACAGTTATATCAATTCTATGGAAAAATGACACAAAGAAGACCCATGGTCAGAAAAAAAATACTCAAATGTCAAAGGATGAAGGCAAGAAAAACACAATGGTTGTAGAATTCTGCGTGTCTAATCAGAGATTCTGCTCTGGTGAGGCTCTCTCAACAACCTCTTTCCCACGAAACTTGCCCCTTCTTAACACCACTTTGCAAAGGAGGACCAGAAGTTGAGGATTCAAGACCCAAGGTGGAGTTGAAATAAGTTCTGCTAGAAGGGAAAAAATATATGAAAAAGAAAGCATGGAAGTATAGGATGTATAGGATTTGCTACAAATTTACAAAATGAAAATTTGACGATGCACAAAATTTGAGGCAGTGTTTCAATGTGAACCAATTTTTGTAGCCTCAACTGGCATCAGACTGGCATCAGAAACAACAGAAACACTGAGCCTAATCTGTCCTCTCTGCTATACATATCAAGGGATGCAAGCTGTTTTCTGTGAGTCATAGGGCTGCTCCTGGGTATAGTATTAACAAAAAGGAAGAATGCAGCAAGAATCTGGATCATCCCTCTTGATTTAGTTTTTCACCACTGAAAATCACAAGGATTCCAGACCATTTTTGCTATCTTTGGATGCCACGTCAAATTGGTTCTACTATTTCCCCTCCTGAAAGACACATCACCTTAGAATGATTTATCACTATTTCAATATCACAATTGGCTTACTCTTTCAAACCAATATACCATCAGTCAATAAGAAGAATGTTAGGTGGGACTCGGGAATGTAAGCTTTCATGCAATATTTGCAAAATATTATAGCCATTTTGGAAAATACAGTATCAGGAGAAAGAATCTTATTGCCAAGGGCCAGTGGAAATCATTTCATGCTTCAAAAGTTTGTGATTGGACTTGTAAGGAAGAACCAATATATAAACTCTCAGTGTTGGAAATCACTTTGGATTTTAAACTAGCTATCATCTAAGGTAGAGCTATGTCTATTATGCAAGGCATAATATGCAAGGCAGTTTCTAATGATATTCTGTAGCTGTCCTTATAAAACTACATTATGCTTACTATTCACAAATGGATGGATGGAGAGCAGCAGCAGCTTAGGAACGTTCTAGAATTCATTCATGCCCTGGATATGGTGGCAGAATTTATTCCCCATGCCCTTCAAAAATGCTGTGTGAAAATGCGTGCACAAGCATCACTGATGTTGTGCTAAGCTACCCCATTTCAGCCACTATCCAAGAACCTTCATGGCAGCTGGTGCCCAGGATTAGTAACAGCCGGCAACCCCCCTTTCTTTACAGGCTTCTTCTACCTCCCCAAGAGAAAATGAAACAGCTGAAGCAGCATGGGCTGCTCAGTAATCAGTTGGGCCACTGCTCTCTCTCCAAGTGCTTCTTCCCCTGTCACCTTCGAGACTACTGCCTCCTTGCATGTTTGGCCTCATCACCCTCTTTCTGGTTCTGAGACTCCTCTTTGCCCAGGGAGATTTGCTTGGCTGGCACCCTTGCTGCCACAGCTCCTGCCACCCAATGTTCTAAAGCAGTGGTTTCCAAACTGTGGGTCGGGACCCACCAGTGGGTCATGAGCCAATTTCAGGTGAGTCATGAAACACCTACAGTAGCCATATTGAAAATATGGGAAGATGGTATGCTGGAAAGGAAGAGGGCTGTGTGGTTGTTTTGCTTGTGTCAAGGTTGTAAATAAGCTTTTTCCCCCAACTTATTGCTGCGTTCTCAGGAAAGCAGCAGATTCTGGTGTCACAATGACAGCATTTCAGGCCATGACATCACTTCTGGTCCTGGACAGACTGTCATTCTAAAAAGTGGCCCCGGTGCTAAAACATTTGAGAATCACTGCTTTAAGGCTTGGTCCTGGGCGCAGCCTTGCAAGGCCCTGCTGTCTTTCCCTGTCACTGTCTTGTGCTTAGTGATGCAGTGATGGAAAGCTTAGTGCTTGTTGCTTTTCTGTTCGCAGATTGCTGGGTGGTGTGTGTGTGTGTGTGTTTTAGTCATTCAGGAGGCTCGGAGCACAAGGACCCGAGACAGAGGTTGGTGGCTGGGGCTTTTGGCTCTCCCTGCTGTACCATTCCAGTACAGCTTCTCTTTCTTCAAAGGAGAAGCTGGAACAGCATGGCAGGGAAACCCAAAAGGTTCTGAAGCCAAAGGAGGCAGTGGCAGGCTGTGACTGGTCTTTCAGGGGCTGCCAAAAAAGGCCCTAGGGCCCATGGGCCACATATTCGACCACCCTGTTTTAAGGAGTTCCTCTCTCCTCCTCTCTTTTTTCTTCTCTTTCTAACCACTCCCCCTTGGGGCTCTATAGTGTATACATGTTAGAAATAGAATCCCTCCTGCATAGATAAGTGAGCAAGTTCAGCTAGGCCCCAGTTTTGACTAGGTTCACTAAATAAATCCTTTTGTTACACCTTTCAACTTTGCCTCCGTTTTTCTCTTCCTATCAAGTTATATAGCTGTGCCATCAGCCACTACTCAAGTTGCCTGGACACAATTGTCCACTTGTCGCCCATGTGCATGTGCTACTGCCAGTAACAAATGCTTAGCACATTTTTTGTGCTGTATAGATGTGTAGCAGCTGCAGAAGCAAATGAAGAGGAGGAAGAAGAAAACTGACAAAGTTTGGCTCTAGGCAATACCCAGCAAGCCTTTTTGCTGAATATCCTGTAATGTGCTTTTTAGGTAGTGTGAGAAATGGAAAGGGTTATTTTTCCAGAACTTTTAGAATTCTCCTAGGATCAGCTGAATTGTAGCCTTTCCTCCAAAATCCTGATTCTCAGGAGCTTGAAGCTAGCTTTGGCTACACAAAAAGTACAAAGGAACGTTGCTAATTTGCACTTTAAGAGGTAGCAGAGAAACCTTTTCTCTTGACTTCGCATTTGTTACCCCAACGCCTTTCACTCTGTCACAGTTACTGGGAAGAGGCTGCTGAACTGGAATTGTAGAGCTCTCGCATTAGGCTTCTTGATGTATCAAGTATGGACTGAACATCAAGTGGACGACTGTGTACAAAGGTGTGGTTATTATGAATCATTTATTACCCAAGCTAAAGCTTTAGGAACAACATTCACTAATGTAAAGGAGAACTTGACTTTGGGAATACTGCCGTGTTGTCGTGCTGACTGCATATTTTACAAGGGAAAACAAGATTTCTTTAGGGCTGTCTGTCTTAACGCTTTCAAGGCCACTCTTTTGTCATTAAGAGTTACTGCTATCTCTCAAGGGAACAGAACCCAGAATAGCACCCACCCTCATCACAGAGTCAAGTGTTCAAAGACCATCAGGCCTAGTGAATGTCAGAAACAAAGATTTGGGTCATTACAGAGGGTATTTGAAAATGCAGTCGCCTTGTATTTTCAAATAAAATTTGATGCTCCCCTTGTAGAATTCAGACAAGACCAGGCAATTATACCAGGAACATCCAGATACTAATCCTTGCATCACTCAATAAATTATTGACTTAGGTCAGAGTTTAAAATTAGGCTTTTTTAAAAAGTGCATTTGAAAATGCAGTTGCCTTGTATTTTCAAATAAAATTTGATGCTCACCTTGTAGAATTTTTTTTTAAAAAACCTTAAATGAAGAAATTGAACTGTAAATCCACAGGCACAGCTAAGGATCTGTGCAATATTATTAATAAAATAAAAGCAGCAACTTCAATACAAACTTGCAGAACGTTTTCTCAGCTGATTCTGCTTAGGGTCAGTTTATATGATCAGTAATTCGAAGAAAGCAGCCTTTGAACTCACTTTAGCCTCTGCTTTGTTCAAGTAGACTTCACACACTGAAGTGAGCTGAACTTGGAAGTAAACAGCCGTGATCAGTATCAGGGTCTACTGATTGATCCACTTCTCTTTTCAATTCCAAATAAGTAATCATATTTAAACAATCAGAATGCTTGTCTCTGATGGTTGAGTTCACAATACCATAGGGGTCCTGAGTTAGAGCGCAGACCAACCCAGCGCTGGATTGGCAAGGCCGGCCGGCCAGCACCAAATCCAATGCTGGGTTGGCAAGGCTGGCGCCTCCCTGCGGCAAGGGCACATTTGCACCCTTACCGTGGCCTCCCTATGTGCTCCTCGGATCTGTGCAGCACGCGCAGATCCGAGGAGAGTGCATGGGCTGAATCGGGGCCACACGCGGCCTCCTGGGCGGGCTTAGGATTCAGCCTTATGGCCAATTCCCAGCCCATCCACATCCTGCCTTCCCCCTGCCCACAATCTCCCTCCCGACGCCAATCCCACTGCTGCCTTGGCACGGAGCCTCCCTCGCGCCAGCCCACTTCGGCCAACATGAGAGAGGCTTGATGCAGGTGCAACGGGTCCTGTTGCTTGAGCGCCGGCGGGGTGTGTGTGTGTGTGTGCTGCGCAGCATCCCTGTGTCGGCACAAAGCACGCAGCGTCCATATCATCCCGTTGCGTCGACGCTGCGTGCTTCCTTGGATTGTGCTGTGAAACTGGATGATTAGTGGAGAGTGTCAGGATATGCAGATAAATTAATGCTTTGGTTATCCCTAAATTTTGTAAGTTGAAGTGAGCCTGAACAACAGACTACAATACGACCCGGAATGCAACATGACAGCAACGTACACAAGCAACCTTCAGCAATACAAGTCACTTAAATGGAGCACTGGTTTGATCCAGAGCTCATTCCTCTTCCTGTGTAGGAATACACCTGAACATTTTTCAACAAGTGCACACCACAGAGAAAGAGAATAAAACTTTCATCCTGTACCTGCGTTGTATGTGGGAATAAGCATAAGACTTCCTAGTGCTCATGCTACAAACAAACAAACCCCCCAAAAACAGTCCTGGACAAAAATTTCTGGATTCCGGAATAGTCCAGATTTTGAAATAGTCTGGATAAAGGGTAATCCACCTGTACAAGCCAGTTTTTTGTTTTTTTTAAAGAACAGGACAATAGAAACTGTGAATAGAAGGGGCTTTATAATAACAGCATTGGAATGCCTGCAGTGTGGCAGGATATTTCCAACACTAAAAATGCAATCCTATGCGTGCCTATACAGACGTAAGTCCTATTGTGTTCAGTTTTCAGCTTTCAGGTCTGTGTATATTAGATATATGTGTAGATGTACAGTTCAATATGGATGTAACATGTATGTATGTATATGCAAAACTAGGCAGAAGAACTTAAGATAGGTTATCTTTTTTACACTTTTGCACATCAAATTCACAAAGGCATCACTACTTGTTACATCCAACATATACAGTATAAGCAAGATGAATCCAGAGTGGACCAAATGAATGTGATCCTACTGTTCCACCAGTAAGATTACTGTATACAGGGCTACAGGTATATTCGAAGGCCTTGGCAAGTGGGCTGGGCTCTATGTCACAAGAGAATCTAATTCAAGGAAGATTCCTTTCTGACATAAAGTACATAATTATGACAACAACTACGTATACCTGCCAACACATGAACATTTCATAACAGTAAACATGTGATTATAGCAAGCGTGAGGGGAAAATTTTCAGAAAGGTGGTTGGTATTTGTGTACCAAGTAATGCCATGTGCATCGCTGCTATACAAAGAAAGGACCACACAGCTTCCTCTGACAGGAGATGTAGGTCTGCTGCTTCACAAAGACTTTTGCCCAGCGGTATGTTTAAGAACCTCCACCTCAAACTTCCATGTAGGCCAGGAACGAAATGTTGCTTGAGACACTTCCTTGCTTTTTGGTTTAGTTTGGATCCTCCAAGTATCCGGCTCAAAGAAAGAGGGGACCAGCTTGTTCCTTCTACTCCATATGTGGACTGTTCAGCCTGTACTGATCCTGGACTCCCCATGATCCAAAAAACATGGCTGCTGCACCTGCTAATCTCCCCTTGTCCTGGAGGCCAGCTTCCTTTTATGGAAGGTCATCTGCAAGGATGTACAGGCCTCTTCCAGACAGACAATGCATTGCTGGTTCGTGTTTGGACCCTCTCAGCAACCTACGGGAGTACCAAGTCCGACCCCTTCTCTATGTTGCACCCGTTTACCTGTCAGCTGATAATTTGAATACCTCACTTGTTAGGGACATCCTGAAACCTAATCCTACAGGTGGCTGAATTCCCGACATACTTTGGGGCAGTTATGACCAGAGCGCTGAAAAACAATGCCTGCTATTCTACCTCTTCTATGCTATTCTCAGTATTTGTGCACGTCTGCCTTGCCAGTCTAGACAGTGAGAAATACAGGCTCCCATTCAAACTTAGTTGCCCCTTTCTGGGTCAAAGGGCACCCCTTGGAAGGCAAATTTTTAAAACCGTAAGAAGAGCAGTGGAAAGGGGACTTTTCCACAGCAGGTGCCGCTCCCACTGTCACTGCCTGAGTTCGGCCCACAGATCTATAATGAATTAGATACTAGTTCATTAATAAAAAATGACAAACGATGAACTTGCTGGAGTACCCTGCACTAAAAGAACTGCTTCCAAAAGAAATCCCGTCCGTCACTTCTCCTGCTCTCTCCCACCCCTTCCTCCCCATCTCTCTGTGATCAGGCAGATAATGGAGCTCCTACATAGACAGGACAAAAAGAAGAGTGAATAAAGCTTAACTTGCATGAGGAGGAAATAACCTTTTCATTACAGTGATATGACTTTAATTTTAATGACTTCCCCAATCGCATTAACAAAGAACTGGGATCAGAGGCCTTAGCAGGGCTACCGTCAGGGTCACCAAGTCATAAGAGTGTCCCAGGAAACAAAAAGCACTTCAGCATGCCATAGCAATGAGCTATTCAGGCCATCACATTCCCAACTCGTCATGGCCCCTAATGCCATTTCAGAAATATAGAGTGCTTGAATATTTGAAGAAAATTAAAATGAAAGGAAAAGCTGCAGGGGCGGGCAGGAACATTTTTTCTCCAAGAGTTGGCTGGTCATGGTATCAACATTTGAGTTGATCTGTCTAACCTGCTTCTCACTACTACAGCCCAGATAGATATCTACAAACCTCACAATGCAATTACTCAGGCATTCTGTATCACCAGGGGAGATGGAGTAGTAATAAAGAGGGATTGGCAAGAGGAACTCATAAAAAACAAATTGCAGTCTCTACTTGATATTAATAATTCTGCCAGGCAACATCCCTTGCTTATCTGAATAAATCTTGGGAGTTTTATAGCAAAGGAAATACAAATTACAGATCACAGTGCTACATATATGACACAAACTTTATTCGGCAAGTGCATCCTTGGTACAAACTGTAGACAAAAATGCTTCACACAATTAGAGGATAAATGACAGCACATGGTGGGAGAAAGAGAGAGGATGCAAAAAGGAAATTAAGGAAATGAAAATCAAACTGAGAACAGAAAACCTACAGGATAAACAGGTGAGCAGAATACCAGAAGGTACTGTGATAATTACCTCCCAACCAGCCAGTTACACACAGATCCCTTTGATTTCTGTACCTTAAAAAAAAGGGGGGAGCCATATTATATAAGCAATGTTCATCCAGCACTGAATAACATGTAAGGTGGAAAGGTGATTATTGGTGATCTAAAGGATAAAAAGGAAAGGTTTTGTACTGAAATCTCTCCCCCAGCTCTGAAACCCTGAGATCATTTGTTTGTCAAATTTGACTCTGGGTTTGTCAAATTTCTAGTCACTTTCTAGACTCCATCATGGAATTTAGCTTAGTTGTGAGCCAAGTGGCTGGGGTAGACCTGAGATTCAAGGAATAGATTTGCCATGTTGCCTGCCATTTGATCTTGCCAACTGAACAATGTGCATACGATGGTACTTTCCTGTTATTACTAAGTTAATTATTAATAATTAAAATAATAAATTCTTAAAAGTAATTTTTAAAATCCACTTGATGCCTGGCAGAGCAGGTAAGCTCGCACAGGGGTAGGAAGAGAATGGGAGAGGGGGTGGAATGGATTGGGCCCAGGGACAGCAGTGCCCACTGATCCTAACTCCCTTATTGGGCCTGATCCACCTTCCCTGGGTCAACATGGACTTGAGCCAGCTATAGGATTGGGCTCTAAGTGAAGTCTGTGCCTTGTATTAACTGAGGGTGGGTGGGAGATTCTTTTTCCAAAGCAGTTTCATTTAACATATCTAGTTCAATACTTCCAATTTACCAAAAAACATTTTATACCACGTAGGAGGGAACGCATCCATTCCAGACTTCCGTATTGATTTTCAGATTTTTGAATTATTTGCATGTCTTCACTTTTTAAGGGATCTGTTAACACTGCTGCCTTGACGTCACCTGATTAGGTAATTGCAACATTTGAAAGAAAGCTGCATGGGAGTCATTTGGTTCTCATACAATGTTGTATAAAAATGACAATTGTTGCCTAGTTTGCAAAGGATTTTTGCTGCATACCAAAGAGCAGTTATTATTCAGCTGTTGTTGTTAGCACCTGCAGGCTAATAATCTTTCTTCCCTCTTCCTCTTTCACCGCTTCTGCTTTAGGCTTCAGATATTTTGTCTTCTGTTTATGGAACTTTTAATGTGTACTATAATTTGGTCACAGTACTCAAGTTAGGGGAAGAGGAAACCACACCATAGTCTTCTTAAGCAATTTGTAACTTTGTCTCCAGCTGTTCAAGATTACGTCCTCTTTCATGTTTTTTATAGGAGGCATAACAATTAATCTACTTCTGGAAAAAAAAATGGTTTTAAGAGGTTACTCCAGTACTTCAGAAAACGATCCTGATGGGATATTTATAGTTAAAAATGTTAATTTCCTTTACTAGATGTGGAGTTAACTAGAAGCATAACGGGGCATGTACCTATCAAGATTTAGTATTGTGAAGCCTCACTGATGTCAGTGAGGGCAAGTTGAGAACCTCTCTCATTTAAATAATTGGGGCTTCGAAGTGCTTATAGATGGTGGATTATGCCAATATAAAAGTACACTGGGCCTCTTATCCATGAGCTCAGCATCTGCAGATTTGAGAATCCATGGTTGCTGGGCTCACACCTCAGAGGGCCTCAGAACACCTCCAGGAAGTGACAAGAAGCTACTTCCTGTTCACACTGTGTTGTGTGTGACAACTTCCGGTCGTGTCCAGGAGGTGTTCGAAGGCATGCCTCCCTGTGTCTTGGAATACCTCCTGGAAGAGGCCAGAACTCACTGATGCAAACTGGAAGTAGCTCCTGGTCACATCTGGGAGTCCTTCTGAGGAGGCTGGGAGGCCAGTGAGACCTCTGGAGGGCCTGGAGTGGACTCCAGGTTATTGTGGTACCGCAATCGTGCCTCTACCTCCCATGGATTTCAGCACCTGCAGATTTCGGTATCCATGGGGGTCATGTGACTAATCCCTTAGAGGTGGGCCAGCCTTAAGCCAATATGACCAATGTCATCAAATTGGGCTCCTCACTTTGGGGCCCCCCGCACCAGATCAGTGAGCAGATCACATGCTGTAGCAGTCGGAATCTCTGTGGGCTGTAAGTCAGTGGGGTGAGCAGGGCAGCTTTGTTTTGGGCCCTCCCACCTGCCACTGCTTCTGAAGAGCCTGAAATGGGCCTCCCAGAAGCAGTTGGCGGTGACATCATAAAGTTACCAGCAACTATTTCCAGGTGCCACGCTTTGCGCATAGCACCACAAGTGCTCTTCTTGTTGCCATGGCTGTATGATGAGTGCAGGCCTCATGGGAAGGGTGGGGGCTCCACAGGAATGCCCCACATTGGGCCCCACTGCTCCTGGAGCTGGCCATGCCCTGCAGATATCGAGGGCCCACTGCATTTTCTGATTCTTTATGGAAAATAATTCACTCCAAAAAGACAGGTGGAATGATCTAGTGACACCATTTCTGACAGCACCAATCCCCTGTCAATGGCCTGACTTACTGTTTTTATTACTGGAGGAAGGTGTGGGGAGGGTTTTCTTTCAGCTGCTTTTTAGCTGCTGTTTTATTGCTCATTAGTGTTTTGATGTCTTATAGTTTTATTGTAAGCTGCCTCAGGCTGATGCAAAGAGCTAGGCAAAAATACACAACTAGAACAAAACATTGGCTAAACCACTATTGTTAATTAGAAAAAAGACTGAGGGCACAATCCTAAACTGAGTGACAGTGGCATAAACTAAGCCAGCAAAGTTTGGCAAGCACAAGTGACACCGTAAAATATGTTTGGACCACTCTTGGAGTCGGAGAGGCCAGCACACAGACGTGAGCCATCCTCCCTGACTCCGAGAGTAGTCCAAACACGCTGTATGGTGGCCCTTGTACTGGCCAAACTTTGCTAGCTTTTGCTTATGGAGCTTTCCTAACTCCAGTTTTGCGTTCTAAGAACCCAATGCTATTCCCCCCCCCCGCCTGAAGCAGAGGCACCAAAATGGCTACTGCTAGATCCTGCAGGGGGGAGGGCAGTTGTGCAAGTATCCTCTGAGTAAGGGAACATCACTATTACAGGAGCTGCCATTTTAGATCACTCACATTAAAAATGAAACAAAATGTGTTTCAACTGTAACAAACACACAGCTAGATTGCAAACAGTCCCCTTCAGGGATTAGGTATAAGAATCCTTTCTTGGAAATAACAGGGATCCAAAATGCCATCTTCTGAATGCATGGGGTGCGGGGGCAGGGGTATCAGCTTCCACCATCAGCCAGCAACTGCCCCTTCCCAAACTCTCCTAAAGGACTAAGTTAAAACCAGCTACCTCTTCCCTGTATGTGTGCTGCAGAAGCACTCTGAACAGCTATGAGCCACTCCGCTAGCCAATAATTGGAAATGTAGCCTAATACTTTTTTTGCTTTGGTCGGCATTTTTTGTTCTAGCCCAGCGCTTTTCAAACTGTGGGTCGGGATCCACTTGATGGGTCGTGACCTGATGTCAGGTGGGTCGTGGAAACCTGGGAGCAGCCATCTTGGAAACTGCAGGCCTTACTCTTGTGATATTCCTTTTGTGAGTGTTAACAATTTGAATTTTCAAATGAGGGTTTTTAAAAATTTTGTTTTTAATTCAGTGCTTTTACATCGTGTTTTGTTCTAATTTTGCTTTTTGTGGGGGATGTTTCATGGCTGTACAATTGCTGCAGTCTAAGAAAGCTAATTTGCATTTCAGGAGTGTCATTTTATTATGTTACAATGACAGCGCTTTCAGCTTGATGATGTCACCTCCTGCCACAACATCACTTCCAGGTTAATGACATTACTTCTGGTGGGTCCCGATACGAGTGCCATTCTAAAAAGTGGGTCCCAATCCAAAACGTTTGAATACCACTGTTCTAGTCTAAGCAAAGTTGTTGAATGGGCTGTATTTTATTCTATGTTAATTTTAATGATACATCATTACTCATTCCAGGCCTCAGAATATGGTGAGATAAAAAAGCCTGATTCAGTCTGATCCAACGGTGTGGTTGCTTCATCCTACAGAGTTCCTATCATGTACGGAGCTGAATCCTACTCCTCAAAACTTTAAACTACATGAGCCTGAAATGCCAAACATCCAAGCTGATTCTGCAGATAAAAGAACCATGTACTGCGGGAGGAAGACAGATTTTCTGTGAGAGCTTATTAAATGCAAATGGTTACTATGCAGCCTCTCAAGGAAATCATGGAAATCAAGGCAGGATCATAAAAATACCCAAGCATGTGAACAATGTGGCACACAGATGCTCCTCAAAGAACCGTGACGTTATTATAACAGTATGCACATAAGCAAGGGCGCTGATTTTATTTTCTGAAAACTTTCAAGTATTTGAGGGAAATTTCTTAAGGCTCTGCAGCAGCAGGTCATTCCAATTTCAGAGCATGGTGCTGGCATGTGTCCTGCTAAAATGCATGGATTTTGTGTCAGTAGAATTAGTTGGAGGATTATAGCATAATCATTCAATAATGCTGTCCTCCAGCCATTGGGCAGCACAATCCTAACCTGCTCTGGAACAGGCAAAATGGCAGGCCTGCACTTGCCACAGGGCAAGGGGACATCTGTCCCCTTTTTTCCAGGGTAAGCACCAGCCCCCCTTACAGGGCTGCTCAGATCTGCCCCGGCTATTTAGCAGGCGCAAGGCCGAACAGCCCGCAGTGGCCCAGATTGGGGCCACAGGGCCCAGAGATGGGGGTTTGGATCTGGAATAATTGCCAGATCCAAAATCCTCTCCCCGCCCTGGGCTGCCCCACCCACAGGGCCACCCTGGAATAGCAGCACCAGAATGGCTGCCACTCTATCCTATGATACTGGGGCAGCTGCCGCAGCCTCCTAACTGGTGCCGGCCTCAGTGCTGGCGCTATGTTGGTAGTGCCAGTTATAAGTGCTAGTTATAGTGCTAGTTATAGGAACTTGATCTGTGTGGCTAGTAACATTCTTCATGGGAAATTATTTAAATTGAGCTATACTGTACATCAGAAAATATTCATATCATAAACAAACATGGGCAAAGTTAATCAAACAAGAAATACATGCTTCAATATGAAGCTTTCTACTGCCTTTCCCTGAGAGGAAAGGAGAGTGGAAAGAACTCATTTGAGCATATTAATTTAAATGCACCCTAATTGAGAAAACACCATAACACAAGCAGAAAACACTACTATTACTATCACACCACACCACCGTTATGATAATGATGTTGTTCATTATAAGACTATTACAACCCACTCTGAAAGCATGACATGTGCAGAGATATGCTGCAAGGGGAGGCAGGCATAGTGGTTGCAGCGGGCTCAGGATGTCAAAAATGACTTTTTTTTGGCCGGCTTGCCCTCCCTTGCGTCTGGTATGCTCCTAAATGGAGTGATTCCAGGTGCTGGTGCGGGAGGCGGGGCAGCACAGGGGCTGCGGTGGTGGCGCTAAAGGCACGGAGATGCCGCCTTGTCCCCAGAGCCACTTACAACTCTGGATATGTGTTCCAACGGTGCCCATGCTGTTGCAAAAGCACTGAAAAGTGCTTTATTTCTGCATTAAGCTAACCCTACGGCAATTTGTTGAATTTGTGATCCACTGGCCATATTCATCCTATTGTGATTCAGAATCCAGTTATTTCCAGTGTTTAAAATGATTTACGTTCACTGAAATCAGTGGAACCATACCCAATCTAAATATCAATCTTCCAGTTCAACTGGGGTAGGCATCAAATTGCCATGGTTGTACAACTGGGATGGGGCAGCCATTGCAAATGGTTTTAATCCTGCAATCTGCAAAACTGCATGACACAAATTGGCAGACAGTTTTACCACCTGCAGGGAACAAAAATTATTGGAGGTAATAAATTGTAAGAGTTCCAAGAATTGCATGGATATCTAATGCATATTATTCTTTTTGTCTCTGCATAGTCTTTAAAATAGTCCTAAGAATCTGTCATCTTTGGAAAAAAAAAATTGGTCGACAATTCACTAAAAGTATCCTCCACTAAGAATGACGGTGAAGTCATTAACATACAACAAGTGGACTTGCAACGTACTGGTGCAACCTATAACAGCCCCAAAAGGAACACTGCCTATTGGAGTTCCAGTAATCCTGGAAGAGGAATCTTGTAGACATCCAGCTTTTGCAGGGAGATGGAAGGTTCAAAAGAAGGGAAGTACAAAAGGGCATCTTTTTGTTAAGAGGTATAATTTGGTAACTGTAATGTACAAGTGCATTTTGCCTAGAATTTGAAATATTTTTGTAGCATCCAGCATGTTGATATGTAATATGAAATATCTAGTATGTATATCGTGTTTTTCAGTGTTTCATACTATTTTAGCTATACTTACCATAGCCCTAGGGACATGGTGGCGCAGCGGGTTAAACCGCTGTTGCTGGGC
Organism: Lerista edwardsae; assembly: GCA_029204185.1. NCBI lineage: Eukaryota > Metazoa > Chordata > Lepidosauria > Squamata > Scincidae > Lerista > Lerista edwardsae. The sequence goes on from JAJKFI010000014.1 coordinate 15,108,948, forward strand.
TTTCCGACCGGAAGGTTGGGAGTTCAAGACTGCGTGACGGAGTGAGCTCCCGTTGCTTGTCCCAGCTCCTGCCAACCTAGCAGTTTGAAAGCACCTAAATGCAAGTAGATAAATAGGGACCACTTCGGTTGGAAGGTAACGGTGTTCCATGCGCTACGGCTTATAGTCATGCTGGCCAAACGACCACGGAAGCTTGTCCTCGGACAAAACGCCGGCTCTACAGGCTTTGAAATGGAGATAAGCACCGCCCCCTACAGTCGGTCACGACTAGACCATTCGGTTGTGGGGAAACCTTTACCTTTACCATAGCCCTATAAGACAGGGCAACAATTTAAGAACCATATTGTAGGGGTGAGGCCAGTGCCAAAATTAGGTTGCTGGAGGCCCTGTGGCAAATTTGTACACTGCCCCTCTTTCCTCCTGCCCCTGTTGGCACACTGGGTGGTACTACTGCCACTAGTACTGAGGGCTCAGGGGTTGGGCAGCCTCCATGGCCCATTGATTTGGGTGGATCCCTGCCATTACCCTTAGCTGAGAGTGATCGACCATGACCTACCTAGCTAATGAGTTTTTGACATGCCCAAGAAATGAAATGGGAACTTCCTGGCTCATGGCTGAACAGGGTAACAGAAGTTGCCATATCAGTAAATAACTAACATGTCTCCCCTGCCCCATATATGAAAAATGTTTAATGAACACCAGCAATCAAACATTTGGTTATTTGGAGCCCTGAGGTACAAGCATATGCATTATATTAACATTTCATTACATGCATATAACCGAACAAAGCTGTCGCTTTGCATTATTCAGGGTTAGCCACCAGTTTTGAAATAGATATACTGTAGTTACGTTATACTGAAATGATTTTAAAGTGGTATTAGAATGCAGTGTCCCTTTAAAGACAACCATGGACCTCAAATTTTTTTTTAAGTATAAAATTTTTAGAATGGAAAATGTTTTCTTGTGCTTGTCCAAATGTAATGTGAATTACCACTGAATGACCAGCATGTGTGGGAGAACTGGAAGAAGGGGAATAATACCAGTATGTCAATCAGTTAGGTAAGCATTGGATAAGGTGAATTAACCTGCACTATCATAATGGCTTAAGCCAGTGGTTCCCAAACTGTGGGTCGAGACCCACCAGTGGGTTGCCAGCAAATTTCAAGTGGGTCGTAAAGCACCTAGAGCAGCCATATTGAAAATATGGGAAGATGAGATGCTGAAAAGGGGAAGGGCTGTGTGGTTGTTTTGCTTGTGTCAAGGTGGTAAATAGGCTTTTTTCTTTCTGATTCACTTTGCTATTGGAAAATGGCTGAGAAATAACGCTCTGAGGCTCTGGCATTACAGTGACGTCACTTCCAGTCATGGCATCAGTTCCAGTGGATCACAGAAGATTGTCATTTTAAAAAGTAGGTCCCAGTGCTAAAAAGTTTGAGAACCACTGGCTTAAGCAGGAACTTAACTGGCAGGAAGTGCGGTCTGGAGGTTGAGCTGTTGCCTTTGCCTGAAGATGCTAAGCAGGATCAGCCTTGGATTGGCCTTGGATGGGAGACCGGAAGTCACTGACAGAGCTTGTGGAGGAATGGGAGGAGTGTGGAGGAGTCAGCCGACAAAAGAACTGGCCAAGGTGTGATCTGTGGTGGACTATGAAGGCTCATAAGGTGCAGGAGAGCAGCCAGGATCATGACCACACATTGAATGGGAAACATCTGAAGAAATTGAGGGTTCTGTGAATAGAACAATAATTGTAAAAACCCCAATTGAAAAAAAAATGGGGTTTATGAACAGCCTGCCCATGTAAACCGCCTTGAGTCCAGTGAAATCTGGAAAAAAGGCGGTATAAAAATGCATTAAAATAAAATAAATAAATAAAATAAGCAATATTGCAATATATTCGGGCTGCAATCCTATCCACACTTGCCTGGGAGTAAGCCCCATTGACTATAATAAGACTTACTTCTGAGTAGGTATGCATAGGCTTGCACTCTGGGAGAGAATTATGAGGTTAAAGTAGCCAAACTGTTGCTGGAATGATTAGGGCCCAAGCTGTTCTGCCAATTCAGCTCACTGTATTTTCAAGGAAGGGGAGGGGAGGAAGTGCTGTCGGTAAAGTAACCAGATCGGTTCCATCTGTTACTTCATGGACTGAGACTGAAATGAAGAGTACATGTCACACAGGGACTGGCAAGTTTGCAAACTCTACTGAAAGACTCTCAACAGTTTATCTTAATCACTTTTCAAGGCACAAAGCAGATCTCAATATGAATCTGTTTCCCACATTGTTTCCTCCCAACAGGGTTAGATTTCAGATTTGCCAGGATTAGGCTAAACCCCTGGAATTCCCCATCTGGACATTAAGGAAGCTTCATTTCAAAGGTTGGCGGCATGCAGTAATTCCTGCCTGATTCTAGAGGAACAGGACTTTCTTTTTCTTTCTTTTTTAATCAGTGAATCGCTTTTGGATTTTTTTTTTACTAAATCCTTCCTCCTTCTGACCTCCCACCACCAGTTTTATTACATTTTTCAGCCCTCTGACATATTTTTGTCCAAGATACTAAGCAGTTATAAACCAAAACTTTCCTCCAAATGTCAGCAGTTCAGAAAATATGGTACCTGGAGGCTAAATACCATGTGACTGATTTTAGTATATGACTCTAACTCACACGCTCACCTATGGCTTTCATGTAACTATTCCTAAATAAACCACAGCCTTAGTACTAATGGTTCAAGGAGATGCAGGCTATTTTGAGGTGCTTCTTAAATACTGCAAACTTGCATTTTCTGAACCTCTAATTAGTGTAATATTAACTTGCTACAATGCAATAAAGCTATCAGAAAAGCATGAAATGGTATCTGACATAGCCAGTTCATTGGTTCCAAAGATCTTCAGACATTATTATTATTATTATTATTATTATTATTATTATTATTATTATTATTATTATTATTATTATTATT